>OY987255.1:58856197-59461364 GCA_963920725.1 Rhamphomyia laevipes | reverse complement strand
CCTTTTTTCTCGGTCAATTAATGCTTTTTTAGAAAGAATAGAAGCTAATAGTATTACTACTATTGAAATAATTATAATAATTAAACCTATAGTTAAAATTAAGAAAATTATTTATATTATTAAGATTAATAAACCTTATGACTCATCAGTATATTGAAACATAAAGGAATAGTCAAACAATATCTACAAAATGTCAATATCAAGCTGCTGCTTCAAATCCAAAATGATGAGTTTGTGAGAAATGATTATTTAAATGTCGAATTAAACAAATTAATAAGAAAGTTGTTCCAATAAGAACATGTAATCCATGAAATCCTGTAGCCATATACAGAATCTGCAATAGTAAAAGAAGCTTCTATATATTCGTATCCTTGAAGAATAGAAAAATAAATCCCTAATAAAACAGTAAAAAATAATCCTTGAGTAGCTTGTGAGTGATTTCCTTCTATTAAACTATGGTGTGCTCATGTAACTGTAACTACTGAAGTATTTAATAGAGGAATTTGAAATGGATTAAAAGGAACAATTCCTGCAGGGGGTCACATTGCCCCTAATTCGATTGATGGAGATAAACTTCTGTGAAAAAAAGAAATAAAGAAAAATACTTCAGATACAATAAATAAAATTATTCCTCACCGTAATCCAATAGTCACAGCATATGTATGTAATCCTGGAAACGTTCCTTCTCGAGAAATATCTCGTCATTATTGGTATATAGTTAAAGTTGTAATTAATATTCCTAATGAAAATAGTGTTATATTATATTGATGGAATCATCTAACTAATCCAGATACTGTAGTTATAGCTCCATTAGCCCCTGTTAAAGGTCATAGTCTATAATCTACTAAATAATAAGAGTGATTTGAGTGTGTTGACATTAATAATTAATTTACTTCTCTAGAATAAAGGGTTCTTAATACTGCAAATACATATGATTGAATAATAGCAACAGCTGATTCAAGAACTAAGAAAGCAATCTGACCAATTAATAATAGTCTAACAATTGAGTAAGATAAAGATGGGCCTGTGTTTCCTAATAAGGTTAAAAGTAAATGACCTGCAATTATATTAGCAGCTAATAGTACGGCTAATGCACCAGGACGAATAATGTTTCTAATTGTTTCAATACATACTATAAATGGTATTAAAACTGCAGGTGTTCCTTGAGGAACTAAATGAGCACATATGGGTTGAGTATGATTAACTCAACCGTATAATATAAAAGATAATCATAAAGGTAAAGCTAAAGCTAATGTGAAAGTTATATGACTAGTGCTAGTAAATGAATGAAAATAATGAAATAAAAATAAAAGTACTTCCATTATATCCTGTAGGGCCTAAAAGAGTTTTAAATTCTTTATGTAATGTTAAGAAAATATTATTTTAAATGATTTGATAACGAGAAGGCATAAATCAATAAGAAGTAGGAATTATTAATAATCCTAAAAAAGTACTAATTCAATTTACAGATAAATTAAATAAACTTGAAGAAGGGTCAAATACAGAGAATAAATTTGTTATCATTTTCAATATAAATAATTTGAAGAAGATTGATTTAATTCAGATGTTTTTGGAGCTGGGGGTAATATAGAATAATAATTTATTACAGAAAATAACATAAATGTTAATGTAAAAATAATAAATAATCTTAATCAGCCAATAGGAGATATTTGTGGAATTAAAAATTATTAAAATTTTAATAATTTTAGCTTGACAAGCTAATCTTATATATTTAACTATTTTTTTTTTTTTTTTTTTTAAATCATCCATTAGAAGTAAGTGCTGATTTATTATTGTGTGGTTTAAGAGACCAGTACTTGCTTTCAGTCATCTAATGAAGTATTATTTATTGATGAAATTCATTTAATGAAATAATTAACAGAAACTCTTTCAATAACAAAAGGTATAAAACTGTGATTAGCTCCACAAATTTCTGAACATTGTCCAAAAAATAATCCAGGTCGGTTAATAAAGAAATTAGTTTAATCAGGAGTTCCATCAACTTTTACTCCTAATGCAGGAATTGTTCATGTATGAATAACATCAGCTGCTGTTACTAAAATTCGAATTTGTGAATTTATAGGTAAAACAATTCGATTATCTACGTCTAGTAGGCGAAATCCATCAATTGGTATTTCATTTGTTGGAATTATATAAGAATCAAATTCAATATTTAAAAAATCTGAATATTCATAACTTCAGTATTATTGATAACCAATAGATTTTAATGTAATCATTGGTTGCGCAATAAATAATAAAACGATTGCTGGAATAATAGTTCAAATAATTTCAATAGTTTGTCCATGTAATAAAAATCGATTAGTGTAAGTATTAAAAATTAATATTCCTATTAAATAGCTTACAAGAATAGTAATTATAACTAAAATTAATAAGGTATGATCATGAAAAAAAATTAATTGTTCTATTAAGGAAGAAGCTCTGTCTTGTAATCCTAAATTTGCTCATGTTGCCATTATTTATATATATATATATATATATTCTAATAAAAGTAAAATACTTTATATATGGAGCTTAAATCCATTCCACTAATCTGCCACATTAGCAATTAGTTAAAAGTGGAAGTTCAGAATAGCTATGTTCAGCTGGTGGAATATTTTGATATTATTCAATAGAAGAATTTAATTGAATTGGATAAATTACTTGTCGTTGAGTAACTATACGTTCTCAAATAATTAATAAGAAAAATAAGATTCCTAATATAGAAATAGTAGAACCAATTGTTGATACTATACATCATGTAGTATATGCATCTGGGTAATCAGAATATCGTCGAGGTATACCAGCTAATCCTAAGAAATGTTGAGGAAAAAAAGTTATATTTACTCCAATAAATATGATAGTAAATTGACTTTTTAATCAAGTAGGATTTAAAGTTCGACCTGTAAATAAAGGATAACAATGAATAAATCCAGCTATAATTGCAAATACTGCTCCTATAGATAAGACATAATGAAAATGGGCAACCACATAATAAGTATCATGAAGAATAATGTCAATAGATGAATTAGCTAAGACTACTCCAACGAATCCTCCAACAGTAAATAAAAATACAAACCCTAATGCTCATAAAAGAGCGGGGGAGTATGATAATTGAGATCCATGTAAAGTAGATAATCAACTAAAAATTTTAATACCTGTAGGTACAGCAATAATAATTATTGCAGATGTAAAATAAGCTCGTGTATCTACATCTATACCAGCTGTAAATATATAATGTGGAATGGATTTAAGCTCCATATATAAAGTATTTTACTTTTATTAGAATATCTGCCACATTAGCAATTAGTTAAAAGTGAAAGTTCAGAATAGCTATGTTCAGCTGGTGGAATATTTTGATATTATTCAATAGAAGAATTTAATTGAATTGGATAAATTACTTGTCGTTGAGTAACTATACGTTCTCAAATAATTAATAAGAAAAATAAGATTCCTAATATAGAAATAGTAGAACCAATTGTTGATACTATACATCATGTAGTATATGCATCTGGGTAATCAGAATATCGTCGAGGTATACCAGCTAATCCTAGGAAATGTTGAGGAAAAAAAGTTATATTTACTCCAATAAATATGATAGTAAATTGACTTTTTAATCAAGTAGGATTTAAAGTTCGACCTGTAAATAAAGGATATCAATGAATAAATCCAGCTATAATTGCAAATACTGCTCCTATATATAAGACATAATGAAAATGGGCAACCACATAATAAGTATCATGAAGAATAATGTCAATAGATGAATTAGCTAAGACTACTCCAACGAATCCTCCAACAGTAAATAAAAATACAAACCCTAATGCTCATAAAAGAGCGGGGGAGTATGATAATTGAGATCCATGTAAAGTAGATAATCAACTAAAAATTTTAATACCTGTAGGTACTGTAATAATAATTGTTGCAGATGTAAAATAAGCTCGTGTATCTACATCTATACCAGCTGTAAATATATAATGTGCTCAAACAATAAATCCTAATAAACCAATAGCTAATATAGCATAAATTATTCCTAAAGATCCAAAAGTTTCCTCTTTTCCAAATTCTTGGCTAATAATATGCAATTAGTTTCGACCTAATCTTAGATGTATCACATCCCTATTCTTTAATTGAAGCCAATAAGAGGCATATCACTGTTGATGATATAATTGAGAAAATCCTCCAATTAAGGAAGTATGACGACCAAGTAAAAGCTGCTAACTTTTTCTTTTAATGGTGAAATTCCATTTATACTTCTATTTATATAGTTTAATATAAAACTTTACATTTTCATTGTAAAAATAAAGAAATTATTTTATAAATTACTTATATTAATTATTTATATAAATTTTAATCAAATATTATTAAAATTTATGCCAACTATTTTTAATAATATTTTTATAAATTACGTATATTAATTATTTATATAAATTTACCTAAAGGTGACAATAATCTCCATAACAGCTTCAATGTCATACTCAATATAAGCTATTTAGATACATAAATAAAATTATATTTAATAAAATAATAATTCATAAAATAAAAAATAATAAATAAATTTTTAAATTATTATTTTGAATTAACAGATTTATTTTTGAATAATCAACTAAAGATCGGTATAATTGTTCAGTTCCAAAAAATTCAGATCACCCTTGATCAAAGCTCTTTACAGTTTGAGCTCCTAAATTTAAAGGGTATGAAATAATCCCATATGTAGAAATATATGGTATAAATCACATTCTACCTAAAAAAAATTAAAATAAATAATAACTTAATGATTTATTAATAAAATATAAGCTAACATTTGAAATAATATACCCCAAAATCCCTCCTATAATACATACAAATAAAGTTAATAATTTTAAATAAAAAGGTAAAGAGACTATAATAGGAGTAGGCAAAATTAATCAATTTAATATTCTACTCCCAATAATACTTATAACTAAAATACCTAATATACCCTTCAATATAATTCATCCCTCATCATTTAATATATTTAAAGAACTACAATTTAAATCACTAGCCATTGAATAATAAACTAATCGTAAAGAATAACAAACTGTTAAACCAGTTGAAAAAAATATTAAAAAAAACTACAGATATTAATATAAGATAAAGAAACAATTTCTAAAATTATATCCTTAGAAAAAAGCCGGCTAAAAAAATAAATAAACTAATGCAGTAACTAAGGTAGAAGAATGACCTAAGCAGACACAGGAGTAGGTGCTGCTATCGATGCAGGTAATCAAGAAGAAAAAGGAATTTGAGCTCTTTTAGTCATAGCTGCTAATATAATTAAACTACCAATTAATATTATTTCGTTATCAAACTTAATTCTAAATAAAAAATATAATTTCACCTTCCATAATTTAATATTCAAGCAATCGCTAATAAAAGAGCAACATCTCCAATTTGATTAGATAATGCTGTTAATATACCAGCATTATAAGATTTTACATTTTGAAAATAAATAACTAAACAATAAGACACTAAACCCAATCCATCTCAATCTAATAAAATGCTAATTAAATTAGGACTAATAATTAATAATATTATAGATAAAACAAATATTAAAACTAATATAATAAAACGATTAATATTAATATTACTACTTATATACTCCTTTCTGTAATAAATTACAAGAGAAGAAATTAATAAAACAAAAGATATAAAAATTAAACTTATTCAATCAAATAAAAAAGTTATTACTACACTTATTGAATTTAAAGAAACTACTTCTCATTCAATAAAAATAACTAAATCATTTAATAAAAAATTAATACCTAAAAAAAATAAACTTATTCTAATTATAAATAATCTAACAAATCTAATTATACAAATAGAAATATATTTCACGAATTAAAATGAATTAATTCATATCTTTGACACCACAAATCAATATTTTTATAAACTATTTAAATTATAATCATAATATACATATATCACTTTTTAAAATTATTAAATTTAAAGGAAATCAATGTAAAAATAATAATAAATATTCTCGATTATATCCTCCAACTATAGCATAAAGGCCTGAAAATAATTTTCCATGTTGTTTATAAGCATATAAATATAAAGAATAAGCAGCTCTAAGAAAAGATAGTAAAGATAATATAATAAACTAATTTCACCTAATAAATTTAAAGTAGGAGGGGCTGCTATATTAGCAGAACTTAATAAAAATCATCATAAAGTTATTCTAGGCATAAAATTTAATAACCCTTTAATAATTATTAAACTACGACTTCCTAACCGTTCATAAGAAATATTAGCTAAACAAAATAAACCAGAAGAACATAAACCATGAGCAATTATTAATGAATAAGAACCACATAAACCCCAATAAGTTAAAGTTATTAACCCTCTTAAAACAATACATATATGAGCAACAGATGAATAAGCAATTAAAGCCTTTAAATCAGTTTGACGTAAAAAATTAAACTAACTAAAACACCCCAACTAAACTAATTCTAATTCAACAATAATTAAATTTTAATCCCAATAACTGTAAATAAGAAAAAACTCGCAATAATCCATAACCCCCTAATTTTAATATAATTCCAGCTAAAATTATAGATCAAGAAACTGGAGCTTCTACATGAGCCTTAGGCAATCATAAATGAACTAAAAAAATTTTTTTTTTAACTAAAAAAGCAAAAATTATACCTAAATATAGTATTTAATGATTATATAAAACATTTATTATTAAGTAAAAACTTATAGAATTTAAATCATTATATAAATAAAAAATAGCGACTAATATAGGCAAAGAAGCTAATAAAGTATAAAATAATAAATATTGTTCGGTGAGCCTGTTAAGTATTTCCTGAAAAAATAAAATGTAACTTCTCTTGAACGAATAAAAAGACAATGTCTGTAAGGTTTGCGTTTAATTGATATCAAATTAATATTTTATTGAAAATAAGAATTTATTAAATTTACAATTATAATTATGTACTCAAAAACAAACAAACAATTTGATTTAATTTACTTTACTTTACTAAATTTCATTTGTATTGACGTTGACTGTTGCGTTGCTGCTGACGTCACTGTGTGTTCGTACCATTAAATTGCTGGTAACTGATGCTCAAATCAACTGGGTGTCTGTTTACTTAATTGCCGCTTGGATGACAACTTAAATAAACTTTCAACAACCGTGCTAGCGCTGTTCAATGCTGATGAATCGTTGATTTTAGAAAAAAATGAAAAAAAAATCCACAGAAACCTACCAATTGGTTGATACGACTAATGGTTATAATTCCCTAATTATCTAAGCTAATTTCTTTCTAGCTAAATTCTACTTAATTGCGATTACGTTGAATTATATTTTTTTTGTACTGTAATACGGTTTTGACACGCGAGTTTGAAATTATTTTAGGGTGTTGGTTAAATTAAGAACTACCAAATTGTAACTAGCTTACAATATGGTTCGATATAATTTACGACGTAAATTATCAGGATAAATTTAATGTAAATTTTCCTCCAAAAAAAATAATCGTTTTGTAAGAACGATTACCCACAATTTAACCTCACTAATTTTATTTCCAGCTGCAACTCGATAACAGTAACTAATAATCGACACGTGTTCACAATGCGGTTTGAACCTTAACCTCAATAAGAAAATATAAAGACAAAAAAAATGTGGTTATTTTAGCTCTTTGTATTTTGGTTTAGATTTACCAAATTAATTTAACTGAATTTAGACCATTTATTTACGAAACTGAATTTCTTGAAATAAACCCTTTAATTAGATTTTCCTATTAATTAAGTTCTATGTAACACCTTTCTAAAAATTTGATTTAATTAAATTTTCTAAATTCACGCAAAAATTTCTTAATTTTGGTTTTACTAATTCACTAAGAATATTCGTTGAATTAAATTGTATAAATTTACGAAATTTTCTTCCTGAATCTAATTTCTAATGATTTACTAAAAAATATTAAATTTAATTGAATTTTATAATTCACTAAATTGGCAATTTTATATTTTCAACTAACACTAATTTAATTGTTAATTAATTCACTTTTTCCGTTTTAATAAAGAAATTAAATTTATTTTCCCAAAAATTTATTCCTAAAATTTCACCAAAATTAGTGTATAGGAACAATTGTACAAATTCCACAATTATTTGTGCATGTAACAATCTTATCCGTATACACGTGGTTTTTTTACAATACCCTTTTTTTATATCGTTATAAATTAAATATTTAATTTATTTGATGTCTGCTAAAATTGTTGCTACTTGTTGCTACGATAAGATTGCTAGATTGCTGCTACGATGAGACTGAATAATTTCTCAAAGTGGCTATCGCTTATATAATCTAAATTCTTTCTAATTTCTAATCTCTTCATGGTGTTACCATTTTAAATTTTACTAACTTTTACCATAATGGTAATATATTTTTATGCTGAAGGTTTTCTGAAAACCTTTACTAACCTTTTTAGTTTTAAATATATATTTCCTACTATTTTCATAAATAATTTCCATGATTATAATTCATTTTCATGGAAAATTCCCTAATTTAATTCTGCTATAATTCGCCATAATTTATTCTAAAAATATTCAGCCCTGGCAAATTTAATTATTTTTAAGTTGTCCCTACTGAATTTTATTTACTGAGAGTGTTTTCGCGTAGTTGTTTTTTTCTCGCTTGCGCCGCTTACATCTCGCTCGCACTTATAAGGTTTTTCCTTTAAGTTAAAAAACATAAATTCTATGTTTTATGTTGGTTTTCCGCGATTTTCCTTAACATAATTCGATTCGCGATTATGTTTTCTACCGGGTAGTGAAATTTCATAAAGTTACTGCGACCCGTCTATTCGTTATTAAATCTACAAGTTTCGGTTTGACAGATAAAATGCCGGCATTTTATCTGTTTATATTTTGCAGATATTGGATTTTTTCCATTAAATAGCCAAGGTAAGTGAATAAAATTCAAATTGGGAATTCAATTGGATTCCAAATATGTATAAAAATCATCGATGTCAGCTATTTTGTGGCTGATATCTACCTAAACTTTTTTCCTATTTTGCAGATTTTGGTAGTGCAAATGCAAACCAAGAATTGGTTTGTGGTTTATGACCAACATGCATGATGGATTGGTTGCATTTTTGTGCCAGTAGGAAGCTAAGGTAAGTGCCTTCAATTTTGTATATGAAATGTAGAGAACATCCGCAATCGTTCATGGATTATTGACTTCAATATTTCATGTCTGGTTGTTGTTGTATTTATTTATTTTTATATACAAACAATAATGTAATTTTTTTTTAATCTTTTTCTTTTTAGTTTATTTTTTTCAATATCCTTGGAGATACCAAGAATTCTGGACAATCACAGACATGTAAGTTTTTCAACATAATAATATGTATATATGTTGCATTTAATATGTTCTTCTTTTTTAGGGGTGCTGGCTGAACATTCTCCCGCCCGTTGAACAGTATGGTTCAACATAATTTTTTTTCATTTTCATTACCGTTCGCTCTTTTTCTTAACTGATGACGGTGAAACATCACCTTCCCATCAGCATAAACTCTAACACGTATGCACCATCTATTATGTAGATTTACGATAAACTCTCGTTGTTTAGACGTTTTTATTTTTTCGAAATCAATTCTCTCTAATACATCTCTTGGAAGAAAGAGTTCTTCACCTTCCTTTGTTACAATTCGCTGGATGTCGTTTGCCAGTCTCATCTTGAATTCTGTAATAGTACTGGACTCTCGCAATGAACCCCAGTTTGTAGTGTAGCACCCGTTGATTAAAACTGGTATTCCAATCAATTCTTCAGCTGCAGTTTGAATAGGTGTAGAGTTGTTTGTTGTGCTACTCACCTTGGAACTTTCACCAGCTTACACTGGTAAATTACATTTCGCAGTGGATGCAACAACTTGCTGTTTTTTGATGGTTGATGTGCTCTCACATAACTTTGCTAAACCGACAGCTACAGTGTTTGATTTTGGATTTTGTGGTTCAAAAAACCATTTTTGTTCAACAGGTCGTTTGTGTGTTGGTGCCACAGAGGTCGCGGATTTGGAATCACCAACACGTTGGCATTGTTTCAGCCGCTGTTGTTCCTTCTTTGGGGATAAGGACACATCCTCCCAAATTGTTAAGAAATCATTCGTTTCAAAGGCATTCATGATTCCTAATAATAAAAAAAACTAAATCAGTACTATATTTTTCTTTTTTTTAATTGGACAACATGAACATGAACTATAACCAACATGACGGCACGACCTATTTCATTAGATTTAAATTAGTATGTTGTTGATGATAGTGAAAATTCACCTTCCCATCAGGACAACAATAAACCTATCAATGTGAAAGAAAAAAACAAAAAATGAACAGCTATTCAACTTTATTGCAAACATATTTATTGCTTATGATGCATTTTACATATGTAATTTTTTTTTTTATAGTTTTTTCTTATTTTCAGCTACTAGTCCTCTGACATTTCTTGGTACAATTGGTGCCATACCTGCTGGGCGGCCAACGTTTGCCTTCATTAAACGTAATAGTGCTGAGTCATATCTCAGACTGGGTCCCCATATTTCCAGTTCAACATAATCAAAATATTCATTGATGCTTTGAGTTATAACATCCCCTATTTCTTCCAGCGTTTTACAGCTATTCATATTGCGTTGGTTTACATTTGAAAAATGATACTTATTTTTTGTTACATCCATTACGATTTCCTTAACCTGATTATAAACCCAAAAAAAAAAAAATTATTAATAAATTTGGTTTTTAAATAATATTACCACATAAAACACAAACAAATAACGGACAAATAGGACAACACAACATATCAGTGTTAATAATTATTGTTCTTGTTGCTTATTGTCGGTATTTGTCAATAATGGACAAATTTTCGTTATCGGTCTTTTAAATGTGCTTTGTTGTGTTTTTACTTCGACTACTCGAACTAGTCCGTCTGTCCCTGGAAACGTTTGAACAATTTTTCCAAGTGGCCAAAATGTTGGTGCTGTATTTTCGTCTCGGATTAATACGACGTCACCTATTTTTAAATTAGTTGTTGTTGATTGCCATTTAGGCCGTTGTTGTAGAGTGTGTAAATATTCCTTGGACCATTTATTCCAAAAATGTTGAGTTAAGTATTGCATGTGCCTCCATCTTTGTCCAGGAGCTACATATTCCAATGTGTTTGGTTCCGGAATAGCATTAAGAGCTTTATCAATTAAAAAATGTCCTGGTGTTAATACGTCCAGATCTTCTGTTTCATTTGCAACCACAGTGAGTGGTCTAGAGTTGAGGCATGCTTCAACTTGGCATAATAGCGTCGCGTATTCTTCATATATAAAAATTGATTTTCCTATGACTCGTTTTAAATGAAATTTAGCTGATTTCACACCAGCTTCCCACAAGCCTCCAAAATGTGGTGACCCTGGTGGGTTAAAATGCCAGTTAATATTGTGTAAGCTGAAGTATTGTTTCAATGCTGGTGTTGCTTCCTTTATGGTCTTGGCTAATTCTCTGTTTAAACTGAGTTCTGCTCCTTTAAAATTAGTTTCGCAATCAGAGTGAATATCTGTGCATACACCTCTTCGTGACACAAATCTCTTAAACGCTGCTGTGAACGCTGATGATGTTAAATCAAACACCATTTCTAAATGAATCGCCTTGGTTGCCATGCAAACAAATATACAAAAATATCCCTTGTATTGTCTTAAACTTCGATGGTTTGACATTTTTAGTGTTATTGGACCATCAAAATCTATACCGACATGTAGAAATGGTTGAGTAATGTTTACCCGTGAATTGGGTAAGTTTCCCATCAACTGTGCTCTCCGTTGTTTACTTTGTCTTACACATACAACGCATGGATTTATTCGTTTTGCAATAGCTCTTTTTCCATTCACTATCCAAACGTTTTCCATCTTGATGGATGACTTTGGATCCATTGCTGTGTAATGGTTGAGTCCGTCCATACTCGAATCGTGACAGAGTCCAATTGCATGGCTTACATTGTTGTTTCAAACAATCTTGCCAAAATGAGAGCTCCACATAACTCTAATCTAGGTAATGTTACTGGTTTTATCGGAGCTACCTTCGTTTTTGATGTTATTAATCTCGCTGTTACTTGTCCGTCTTCTGCCTCAATTCTCATGTAAATAGCTGCTGCGTATGCCTTAAGCTGAATAATTTCTCAAAGTGGCTATCGCTTATATAATCTAAATTCTTTCTAATTTCTAATCTCTTCATGGTGTTACCATTTTAAATTTTACTAACTTTTACCATAATGGTAATATATTTTTATGCTGAAGGTTTTCTGAAAACCTTTACTAACCTTTTTAGTTTTAAATATATATTTCCTACTATTTTCATAAATAATTTCCATGATTATAATTCATTTTCATGGAAAATTCCCTAATTTAATTCTGCTATAATTCGCCATAATTTATTCTAAAAATGTTCAGCCCTGGCAAATTTAATTATTTTTAAGTTATCCCTACTGAATTTTATTTACTGAGAGTGTTTTCGCGTAGTTGTTTTTTTCTCGCTTGCGCCGCTTACATCTCGCTCGCACTTATAAGGTTTTTCCTTTAAGTTAAAAAACATAAATTCTATGTTTTATATTGGTTTTCCGCGATTTTCCTTAACATAATTCGATTCGCGATTATGTTTTCTACCGGGTAGTGAAATTTCATAAAGTTACTGCGACCCGTCTATTCGTTATTAAATCTACAAGTTTCGGTTTGACAGATAAAATGCCGGCATTTTATCTGTTTATATTTTGCAGATATTGGATTTTTTCCATTAAATAGCCAAGGTAAGTGAATAAAATTCAAATTGGGAATTCAATTGGATTCCAAATATGTATAAAAATCATCGATGTCAGCTATTTTGTGGCTGATATCTATCTAAACTTTTTTTCCTAATTTTTAGATTTTGGTGGTGCAAATGCAAACCAAGAATTGGTTTGTGGTTTATGACCAACATGCATGATGGATTGGTTGCATTTTTGTTCCAGTTGGAAGCTAAGGTAAGTACCTTCAATTTTGTATATGAAATGTAGAGAACATCCACAATCGTTCATGGATTATTGACTTCAATATTTCATGTCTGGTTGTTGTTGTATTTATTTATTTTTATATACAAACAATAATGTATTTTTTTTTAATCTTTTTCTTTTTAGTTTATTTTTTTCAATATTCTTGGAGATACCAAGAATTCTGGACAATCACAGACATGTAAGTTTTTCAACATAATAATATGTATATATTTTGCATTTAATATGTTCTTCTTTTTTAGGGGTTCTGCCTGAACATTCTCCCGCCCGTTGAACATTATGGTTTAACATCAATTTTTTTCATTTTCATTACAGTTCGCTCTTTTTCTTAACTGATGACGGTGAAATATCATCAGCCCATCAGCATAAACTCTAACACGTATGCACCATCTATTATGTAGATTTACGATAAACTCTCGTTGTTTAGACGTTTTTATTTTTTCGAAATCAATTCTCTCTAATACATCTCTTGGAAGAAAGAGTTCTTCACCTTACTTTGTTACAATTCGCTGGATGTCGTTTGCCAGTCTCATCTTGAATTCGTTAATAGTACTGGACTCTCGCAATGAACCCCAGTTTGTAGTGTAGCACCCGTTGATTAAAACTGGTGTTCCAATCAATTCTTCAGCTGCAGTTTAATAAATAATAATAATAATAATAATAATAATTGTATTTATTCAGCTATATCTTTTTCCAAATTTTTTTTACAAATAATTTACAATGAATTTAAAATAAACGATGGCTTATTTGCCGTCTGCTCATTTTTCATCTTTACTAATAATTTTTTTTTTATAACTAATTTATGTTTTATTTTTACTTTTATGCTTTATCTAATTTATATTTATTTTTTACTTTTATGTCATCCTGTTCTTACAAACTTTATTGCGCTTCTTTTTGTAATGTTGTTTATGTTATGTTTTGTATATATACTTGTGATTTCTTTTAATTGTTTTAAATTAATAATACTCTGTAAGAATACGTTTACGGTATCTAAATGCTTCGATTGTGTATTTGGCAAGTGTTTTCCAATTTTTTCCATTAAGATATTCAACCGCTTCTTGATGTGTAATATAATTAGCGTTGAAGTGCTCCTTTCTAATTTCCGTTAAAATAGGGCACTCTCCGAGAAAGTGTATTACGTCTTCCATTCTACTTAGATTACACAGTGAGCAGATGTTGGTTTCAGTGTTTCTATGTGGTATGTAATTCAATTGCAACAATTCTCCTCTTATCTTAAAAATTGATGATATTTCCAAGCATGTATTCGTATCTCTAAAATAATTGTCCTCTTTTAACTCATGTTCTAGGTTAATATATACGTTTCTATGAGTAAAATTTCTAGCTTTAAACAAATATAGTTTTCTTAGTTCTTCATCTATTTTTGACAGTAGCGTGTATAGTTGATCTTTCCATTGTCCTACGTTTGTTGAAGTTAATTGTATAGATACGTTATACTCTTCTGCTAACCTTAACCATTCTTTTATATACAACTCATTTTTTTGGCAGATAATGTGAGCTATTTTCCCTGCTATTGTGTTCTGTTTTTTTTCCATTAATTTACAAACATAGTCACAATGTAGCTTAAACGAGTACAAATAAATAGGGGCAAGTCCTGTTTCCACAAATAACATGTAATCAGGTGTATTTTGAGGCAACCAGAATAATCGCTTTAAAAAATACCGTTGAATTTTCTCCACCTTGTCATACTGAAGATAACCCCACGTTTGTGCTCCATAACATACAATAGATCTTATTACTGTGTTGAAGATTCCATATTTTGCTGAATGTGAAACGTCCTTGTTTGTCATGAAGTACTTCCATGTATTAGCCAAAGCTGAAACGGCTTGACAGTACCTGTTTTCAAAGTGTTTTGCTAGGCTCAATTTCGATGTTAGTAATACTCCTAGATACTTATACTGATTTACAATTTCAATTGGTTCATCATTATAATGCCATTTTTCGTTTTTTGCTGATCGTCCACCATTTTTGAAAATCATAATTTTAGATTTATTTACATTCATCTCTAGATTCCATTTCACAAAATAATCCCTCAATCTTGTTATCATCAATTGTAACGTTTGTGGTGATTCAGCCATAATAACCATGTCATCTGCATAAAGTAATATCTTTATCAACATTTCGAGTATTTGTACTCCCCCAGGTAGACATTCAACGACATCATCTATAAATAACGTAAATAATGTAGGACTCAGTATACATCCTTGTTTAACTCCTGTACTTGTTCTGAACTCATCTGATACCTCAGTACCATTCCATACTAAGGCTTTTGTATTTGAATAAAGTGCCCTCAAAACTTTTATAAATTTATGCGATATACCGCGCTCATTTAGCTTATAAAGTAGAGCATTTCTATCTACGTTATCAAATGCTGATTTTAAGTCTACAAACATAGCATACATTTTCTTGTTTTTCAATTTGTTTAATCTAATCATGTTTGTAAGTGTAAAAATATGATCTTCGGTACCAAATCCTGGTCTAAAACCTGCCTGATATTTACTTAGAATATTACGCTGTTGTATAAACTGATTCAGTCGTGAAAGTAGTAAACCACAAAATATTTTCGATATCACATCAGTAAACGCAATCGCTCTATAGTTAGATGGTTCATCAATATTACCTTTTTTGTGAATTGGGAAAATTATAGATTTTTTAAAAGCAATTGGAACTTCAGCTTCTGCGTATATCCTATTGTAAAAGACTAATAGTTTCCCTAAAAATTCATTGGGAGAATTCGTAAAAAATTCATATGTCACTCGATCTATGCCTGGTGCTTTATTATCTTTGCATTTTTTTAACACGTTTTTTAATTCTTCTAGACTAAAAGGTGAATCTAGCATTGGGCATTCTATATATCTTTCAGCATATTGTATTGTTATAGCTTGTTGCGGCGGATTAAGCTGAATAGCAAAATAATTTGCTAGATTCGAAGCTGTTAAATTTTGGCCACCTACCCTCACTACTCCTTTCATTTCATTGATAATTTTCCACAAACTACGTGTATCTTTTACTTGATTTAGATGGGCTGCTAAATTTGTATAATATGTTTTTTTTCTACTTCTACAAATCTCCTTGAACTTTTTGTTATATTTTACATATAATTTGCGTACTATTTCTGAGTCCGTTTCCCTGTACATCTTTAACCACTTGTAGGATAATGATCTAGCTTTCAAACACACACGATCAAACCATTTTTGTTTAAATTGTACTTTCTTTTCTGTATGTACCATTGCGGAATCCTTTACACAATTTATTATAGCTTCATTTAAATTATCGATATTTTCGAATTCTACATTAATATTGCTAGAGATTTCTTTTATTTTTTCACAAAATTGGTGTTTTACATTAGGATTCCAGTGCAATTTTGGTAGCAGGTTAATTAATCTATTATCTTCTGTTGTTTTATCCATAGAAATTTCTACATTTATTGGCAGATGTTTAGTATAGTGTTTTCCAACTACTTCAAATTTTTCAACAAGTTTTATCCATTCTCCACCCACAGCACAAACATCTATTACTGAACCTCCATTTTCACATATAAAAGTTAATTCACCCTTTTCATCACCTATGAGTCCGTATTCATGACATAAGTCTAGTAATTTTTTCCCTCTGTAGTCTACCTTATCATCCTTTGACTTTCTGTTTTCAATCGTATTTCTATTAATAATATGAGAATTTCTGTTAAATATTAATTCATTACCAAACCTCGCATTAACATCTCCTATTATCATCAAATTGGTTTTTTTACATTCATTCATAAAATTGCAAAGCATCTCAAAATTATTATCCCAATTATTATAATTCAAGTATATTGGTAATATATAGTATTTATTATTTGAATATTCAAGTTCTACAGTTATTACTTCATTTATTTCTACAAATTTTGTTTTGATTTCATTAATATTATTTCTAATTCCATATAAATATCCTTCACTTGGCCTTCCTGCCTTTCCTTTCTTAGCTGGTATCCAAAATAATTTATGTGTTTTGAAATAATTATTGAATTCATTTATTTTATGTTCAGTTACAAGAGTTTCTAGTATAAAAAAAATATCATATTGACTTAAAAATAAGAAAAAATTAGGAAATATACGTTTACAATTTAACCCTTCTACATTATATGCTAATATATTAATTTTAAATTTACTTATACTAATATTTTTAGAGCAGACGGCTGTTAATTGTTAATTATTATTTTGTTTTGTTCGTTGTTTATATGCTTCCTCCTTCAACGTATCAACTTTATTCTGTATATCTATGTTATAATTTTCTTTGATAAATTTTACCCAATCATTTTCCTTATCAACTGTTAATCCTCGTGTATCGCACCATTTAAATTCTTTTTTATCCATAAACATGTTGCCATTTCTAACTCTTACCACCAAATTTGGTTGCTTCCTTCTTAGTTCTTTTCTTATTGCTAGCAATTTGTTTTGCCGTTCTCTTATATTTTTTGGAAGGTCTTTTACCACCGAAATACCAGAGCCTGTCAATTTCTCAGTCTTGTTTAATATGGCCTCAATTGTTTTTGCTGATAAAAACTCTACTAGGATATATGAATTTTTAGAGCTGGATTGACCAAGTTTGATCACTTTTTCAATTCCTAACTCTCCAGGAATTTTCATAACTTCATTAATAAAATTCTTCATAGTGTTTTCGATATTATTTCCTTCGTTACAGCTAATGTTACGAAATATTAAATTCTTTTTTGTGGTTGTAAGTTTTAATTTCTCTTTTGCATTTTGTTCTTTTATAGTATTTTTCATTTCTGCATATTCTTTTTCTAGATTGTCCATTCTATCAAGTTTTTCATGGATTGGTTGTAATTTTTGATCTAATAAATTCCCCATGATTTCCAACATTGTTTTTTGATCCATAATTCCCGAAATGTTGGGGATTTTGCTAACCGGACTCTCGTTAGATGAACTTGAGAAAGCTGCCAAACGCGCTCTTTTTGTACTATTCAATTCGCCAAAAACTTCACTGTCAGAGTCCTCACTATGCATTTGTTTCACACAGTAAAAGATTAATCTATTTATATAATACAAAATTACAGCATTGTTCGCGTCAAAGCTGATAAAATAATTTTATTTATAAAATCGAAATAAATACTCGTAGTTGCAAATAATAATATTTTATTTTTTCTGTTATCGTTTTATTTTTAGAATCCAAATCTACTGATACTCCTAAAATTATGCTTAATTAGAAAATGATTAGTATATAGAATGTATAATAGATGTTCTAAATGGTTTGAGTCTCCAATAATTGTTGTGGAATTTACTATTTCGCCAAAAAGTATGCAAAATTTTAAATTTGATGTAATGCTGTTAAATTGTAAATTAATATTATGTTTTGTATAGGTAATTGTTGCTGGTGATTAATGATAATAATCTTTAGAAATTTCCCTTATTAAGTGACTATTTAACTATCCCAATCAGCTGTTGATTTTTGCTTACGTAGTTAATTTTCTTTATTATTCAGTTTCTTCTCAATATTTTGAATAATTTTATTATGTATTTTTACCTTTTTTGGGCGTTTCAATCTATATATTTCCAGTTTTATAGTCACCAGAGTCTTCTAATTTTCACCAAAAACACTTTTTTATATAATTTAGATACTTTGAAACCAAAATATTTTTATTCTTACACAGAGCTATCGCTATTATCAACCAATCACTTTGACAATTGTGAATAAACCCCTGCAGTTTGCAGTTTGAATAGGTGTAGAGTGGTTTGTTGTGCTACTCACCTTGGAACTTTCACCAGCTTACACTGGTAAATTACATTTCGCAGTGGATGCAACAACTTGCCGTTTTTTGATGGTTGATGTACTCTCACATAACTTTGCTAAACCGACAGCTACAGTGTTTGATTTTGGGTTTTGTGGTTCAAAAAACCATTTTTGCTCAACAGCTCGTTTGTGTGTTGGCGGATTTGGAATCACCAACACGTTGGCATTGTTTCAGCCGCTGTTGTTCCTTCTTTGGGGATAAGGACACATCCTACCAAATTGTTAAGAAATCATTCGTTTCAAAGGCATTCATGATTCCTAATAATAAAAAAAACTAAATCAGTACTATATTTTTCTTTTTTTTAATTGGACAACATGAACATGAACTATAACCAACATGACGGCACGACCTATTTCATTAGATTTAAATTAGTATGTTGTTGATGATAGTGAAAATTCACCTTCCCATCAGGACAACAATAAACCTATCAATGTGAAAGAAAAAAACAAAAAATGAACAGCTATTCAACTTTATTGCAAACATATTTATTGCTTATGATGCATTTTACATATGTAATTTTTTTTTTATAGTTTTTTCTTATTTTCAGCTACCAGTCCTCTGACATTTCTTGGTACAATTGGTGCCATACCTGCTGGGCGGCCAACGTTTGCCTTCATTAAACGTAATAGTGCTGAGTCATATCTCAGACTGGGTCCCCATATTTCCAGTTCAACATAATCAAAATATTCATTGATGCTTTGAGTTATAACATCCCCTATTTCTTCCAGCGTTTTACAGCTATTCATATTGCGTTGGTTTACATTTGAAAAATGATACTTATTTTTTGTTACATCCATTACGATTTCCTTAACCTGATTATAAACCCAAAAAAACAATTATTAATAAATTTGGTTTTTAAATAATATTACCACATAAAATAGAAACAAATAACGGACAAATAGGACAACACAACATATCAGTGTTAATAATTATTGTTCTTGTTGCTTATTGTCGGTATTTGTCAATAATGGACAAATTTTCGTTATCGGTTTTTTAAATGTGCTGTGTTGTGTTTTTACTTCGACTACTCGAACTAGTCCGTCTGTCCCTGGAAACGTTTGAACAATTTTTCCAAGTGGCCAAAATGTTGGTGCTGTATTTTCGTCTCGGATTAATACGACGTCACTTATTTTTAAATTAGTTGTTGTTGATTGCCATTTAGGCCGTTGTTGTAGAGTGTGTAAATATTCCTTGGACCATTTATTCCAAAAATGTTGAGTTAAGTATTGCATGTGCCTCCATCTTTGTCCAGGAGCTACATGTTCCAATGTGTTTGGTTCCGGAATAGCATTAAGAGCTTTATCAATTAAAAAATGTCCTGGTGTTAATACGTCCAGATCTTCTGTTTCATTTGCAACCACAGTGAGTGGTCTAGAGTTGAGGCATGCTTCAACTTGGCATAATAGCGTCGCGTATTCTTCATATGTAAAAATTGATTTTCCTATGACTCGTTTTAAATGAAATTTAGCTGATTTCACACCAGCTTCCCACAAGCCTCCAAAATGTGGTGACCCTGGTGGGTTAAAATGCCAGTTAATATTGTGTAAGCTGAAGTATTGTTTCAATGCTGGTGTTGCTTCCTTTATGGTCTTGGCTAATTCTCTGTTTAAACTGAGTTCTGCTCCTTTGAAATTAGTTTCGCAATCAGAGTGAATATCTGTGCATAAACCTCTTCGTGACACAAATCTCTTAAACGCTGATGTGAACGCTGATGATGTTAAATCAGACACCATTTCTAAATGAATCGCCTTGGTTTCCATGCAAACAAATATATAGAAAAATATCCCTTGTATTGTCTTGAACTAAGATGGTTTGACATTTTTAGTGTTATTGGACCAGCAAAATCTATACCGACATGTAGAACCCGTGGATTGGGTAAGTTTCCCATCAACTGTGCTCTCCGTTGTTTCCTTTGTCTTACACATACAACGCATGGATTTATTCGTTTTGCAATAGCTCTTTTTCCATTCACTATCCAATACAGTTGTCGGCTGGTGTTCAAGACTAGACTGACTCCTCCATGTAGTGTGTCCTTATGAATTTCATCTATAATTAAGTTAGTTATGTGATGATCTGCAGGTAGAATTATTGGATGTTTCCTCGAATATGCAATGTTTGCGTTCGACAATCTTCCCCAGACTCGCATACCTTAATGCTCATCAACAAATGGCATTAAATTCACCAACGGGCTGTTCAGCTTGATATTAGCGTTAGTTTTTAATCGTTGATAGTCTTCACTGAAACTATCTTGTTGAATCAATTTAAATAATATATTTTTTTGCTATCTGACATTCTTGTGTTGTTATTACGCCAGTTTTCCTTGAATTACCCTGTGTTGCATTATTTCTGAATCTTAAAATCAATGCAACTACTCGCGTTAAATGGGTGAATGACGAAAATCGTAAAAATATTTCGTTTAACTTCACCATCAATGAGACTACTTGTGTAGCCTTTGCCTCTAGCATCGTATTTTGTGAATTCATTACAATGTTTGGCCAATCCTCTTCTACCTTTGTTAACCACTCTGGTACATTCCACCATAACTTGTTATCGATAATATTTGTTGTGCTTATACCTCTAGATGCGATATCAGCTGGATTGTGTTCAGTACTTACGTGTTTTCAATACGCTGGTTGTAATATTTCTTGAATTTCTGTAACTCTATGTGCCACAAACGTTTTCCATCTTGATGGATGACTTTGGATCCATTGCTGTGTAATGGTTGAGTCCGTCCATACTCGAATCGTGACAGAGTCCAATTGCATGGCTTACATTGTTGTTTCAAACAATCTTGCCAAAATGAGAGCTCCACATAACTCTAATCTAGGTAATGTTACTGGTTTTATCGGAGCTACCTTCGTTTTTTATGTTATTAATCTCGCTGTTACTTGTCCGTCTTCTGCCTCAATTCTCATGTAAATAGCTGCTGCGTATGCCTTAAGTGATGCGTCGCAGAACCCATGTAATTGTATTTTCGATGTATCTTTAATACATCCTATCCATCTTGGTATTCTTACTCTATTAAGTTCTGATAATTGTGCCTTAAAATCTTTCCATTCTGTTGAAGTGGTTGTGTCAGCTTCAGCATCCCATGAACTGCCTGATATCCAAAGTTTTTCTTTCATATCTGGCTAATTGTTGAAGCGTTTTAATCGCTAAGTATGGAGCTGATGACGTTCCAAACGTCACAGTTTTCAAATGGTTGTCCTTATCTACCTTTGTATTTGGATCTTTCTAAATAATGCGTTGGTATTTCCGGTGTTGCGGGTGTACCAATATCATTCTATACATTTTTTCTATATCCGCTGTCATAGCGAACTTATGTTTTCTCCACTTCATAAGTATTGAACATAATGTTGGTTGTAGACCTGGTCCTATCAACATTTGTTCATTTAGCGACTTTCCGTTGGTCGTCTTTGCTGACGCGTCGAATACTACGCGTAATTTTGTGGTGGTACTTTCTTTAAATACCGCATGATGTGGAATATAATATGATAATTTTGTATTATCCTTTGTAACCTCTTCCATTTGGTTTAACTCTAAATATTCATCTAAACATTTTGAATATTCCTTTTCTAAAGTTGCATTACCTTTAAATTTGTTTTGAAGCACGTCAAAACGTTTTTTCGCCATTTCTCTGGACGAACCTAAATTGGGTTCTTGACCGCCGACAAACGGGAGCTGTACCTGGTACTGTCCATTTGCCAATCTTTCATGTGTTTTTTCGCAAAGTTCTTCACACTCTTGATCCTGAGACTTCAATAATCCCTTTGTGGAAACTTCTTCTAGTTCCCAAAATTTTCGTAACTAATGACCTATTTCATCGTGTCTAACTTGAATGGTGGTAAACGTCTGTACCTTACCATTATCTGATGTGGGAGTATTTCCCAACAGTATCCATCCTAAACTTGTCTTTATAGCAACTGGTGCTTCCCTAGGTCCCTTTATTAGACCGTCTTGTAATATTTTTGCATAAATCCTTGCTCCTAATAGCACGTCTATTGTTCCTGGGTCATAGTATGTAGGATGACTCAGATGATTCCATTGTTTCTTGGACGTTCGATTAGATGGTAACAAATCTGTGATTTGCCTGATCACCAGCATTGTAGCCTTAATCTTTTGATGATTGGATTTATGTTTAAACAATTCAATGTTGATTTGTTTATTCGACCACGCTGTGGTGTTTTTGTTTAACCCTGTAATTTCAACCTTGGCTTGTGTGCTTTGTACCCCCAATTTTGTACAGCTACTTTCCGTGATGAATGATGATTGTGACCCTGGGTCAATCAAACATCCTAGCGTTAGTGGTTGTCCATTACGGTTATATACTGTTACCAACGCTGTGGCTAACAGTACATGTTGTTGTTGTGATGTGAATAAATTCACTATTTCTTTGTTATCACCCTGTATTATTCTCTCATTACTAGCCTGTCGATCATTAACCCCCTGGGGGTTTCGTTTTCCTGGACTATGATTTGTCGACATGTGTAATAGAGTGTGATGGCTGTTGTTGCAATGTCTGCATTTGTATTTGCTTGGGCATTTATTAGCGCCGTGTTTGTTACCAAAACAATTGAAACATCATCCACATCGTTCAATACATGCTCTGCGTTGTTTAACGTCCATTTGTAGAAACTTTCTGCATATTCCAACATAATGTGGAAGCTGTATATGATTGTTTGTTGGGGTTGGTGTGGATGTTGGTTGTGTGAGTGTGGATTGTGACATTGATGTTTGTAGTAGTGTATTTTGTTGCTCATCTATTAACTTTAACTTTAAATTGTCTTTTAATTCTCCTAAATATTCGGTATATGCAATGTCTATATCAGAATACACATCCTTTACGATATACGGATCATCGCATACTTCAGCTGATTGTAATGTGATTAAACGGATTTCCGTGTCATTGTTGTTAAATTGTTGCCATTCTGCTGTCAGTGTATCGATTGTAGTTTCGTAAAATCCGATATTTCGTTTGTCCAATTTAGTTTTTTTTCCATTAACAATAAGTTTGTTAAGTTTATCTGCCAATACTACCTGTTTTGTCACCAACCCCTTTAATGTCAGCGACATGTTGAAATAAAACCACTTAGTTACTACTCTGTTTTTCCGACGAAATTCTGAAATAAATGTTAGTTCCTAATCAACTACCTAACTTAAAATTGCCAATTTCTACTAATAACTACTATCAACCAATTGTTTTTCGTGTAAAATATTCAATTCTAATCAAATCAAACGGACCCGACAGTATCCGGTTCGAAGGACCAAAATGTTCGGTGAGCCTGTTAAGTATTTCCTGAAAAAATAAAATGTAACTTCTCTTGAACGAATAAAAAGACAAAATCTGTAAGGTTTGCGTTTAATTGATATCAAATTAATATTTTATTGAAAATAAGAATTTATTAAATTTACAATTATAATTATGTACTCAAAAACAAACAAACAATTTGATTTAATTTACTTTACTTTACTAAATTTCATTTGTATTGACGTTGACTGTTGCGTTGCTGCTGACGTCACTGTGTGTTCGTACCATTAAATTGCTGGTAACTGATGCTCAAATCAACTGGGTGTTTGTTTACTTAATTGCCGCTTGGATGACAACTTAAATAAACTTTCAACAACCGTGCTAGCGCTGTTCAATGCTGATGAATCGTTTGCGATTGATTTTAGAAAAAAATGAAAAAAAAATCCACAGAAACCTACCAATTGGTTGATACGACTAATGGTTATAATTCCCTAATTATCTAAGCTAATTTCTTTCTAGCTAAATTCTACTTAATTGCGATTACGTTGAATTATATTTTTTTTGTACTGTAATGCGGTTTTGACACGCGAGTTTGAAATTATTTTAGGGTGTTGGTTAAATTAAGAACTACCAAATTGTAACTAGCTTACAATATGGTTCGATATAATTTACGACGTAAATTATCAGGATAAATTTAGTGTAAATTTTCCTCCAAAAAAAAATAATCGTTTTTTAAGAACGATTACCCACAATTTAACCTCACTAATTTTATTTCCAGCTGCAACTCGATAACTGTAACTAATAATCGACACGTGTTCACAATGCGGTTTCAACCTTAACCTCAATAAGAAAATATACAGACAAAAAAAATGTGGTTATTTTAGCTCTTTGTATTTTGGTTTAGATTTACCAAATTAATTTAACTGAATTTAGACCATTTATTTACGAAACTGAATTTCTTGAAATAAACCCTTTAATTAGATTTTCCTATAATTAACTAACTAATTGCTTTAAATTAAATTCTATAAATTTGCAATAAATTTGGAATTAAGTTCTATGTAACACCTTTCTAAAAATTTGATTTAATTAAATTTTCTAAATTCATGCAAAAATTAATTTCTTAATTTTGATTTTACTAATTCACTAAGAATATTCGTTGAATTAAATTGTATAAATTTACGAAATTTTCTTCCTGAATCTAATTTCTAATGATTTACTAAAAAATATCAAATTTAATTGAATTCTATAATTCACTAAATTGACAATTTTATATTTTCAACTAACACTAATTTAATTGTTAATTAATTCACTTTTTCCGTTTTAATAAAGAAATTAAATTTATTTTCCCAAAAATTTATTCCTAAAATTTCACCAAAATTAGTGTATAGGAACAATTGTACAAATTCCACAATTATTTGTGCATGTAACAATCTTATCCGTATACACGTGGTTTTTTACAATACCTTTTCTTTATATCTTTATAAATTAAATATTTAATTTATTTGATGGCTACTAAAATTGCTGCTACTTGTTGCTACGATGAGATTGCTAGATTGCTGCTACGATGAGACTGAATAATTTCTCAAAGTGGCTATCGCTTATATAATCTAAATTCTTTCTAATTTCTAATCTCTTCCTGGTGTTACCATGTTAAATTTTACTAACTTTTACCATAATGGTAATATCTTGTTATGCTGAAGGTTTTCTGAAAACCTTTACTAACCTTTTTAGTTTTAAATATATATTTCCTACTATTTTCATAAATAGTAAATTCCCTAATTTAATTCTGCTATTATTCGCCATAATTTATCCTAAAAATGTTCAGCCCTGGCAAATTTAATTATTTTTAAGTTGTCCCTACTGAATTTTATTTACTGAGAGTGTTTTCGCGTAGTTGTTTTTTTCTCGCTTGCGCCGCTTACATCTCGCTCGCACTTATAAGGTTTTTCCTTTAAGTTAAAAAACATAAATTCTATGTTTTATATTGGTTTTCCGCGATTTTCCTTAACATAATTCGATTCGCGATTATGTTTTCTACCGGGTAGTGAAATTTCATAAAGTTACTGCGACCCGTCTATTCGTTATTGAATCTACAAGTTTCGGTTTGACAGATAAAATGCAAGCATTTTATCTGTTTATATTTTGCAGATATTGGATTTTTTCCATTAAATAGCCAAGGTAAGTGAATAAAATTCAAATATGGAATTCATTTGGATTCCAAATATGTATAAAAATCATCGATGTCAGCTATTTTGTGGCTGATATCTACCTAAACTTTTTTTCCTATTTTTCAGATTTTGGTGGTGCAAACCAAGAATTGGTTTGTGGTTTATGACCAACATTGTTGTGTTCTATATAATAGTTGGCCTGGCCAATCTTATCTATTCCGAGATCGTCTAGAGTAATCCTTTGTCAACTTACTTTTGTTTGACTTAACTGCGTATTGCATCTGATGTTCTATCTTTTAAGTATCTTTTAAATAAATAAGGCTTTTTATTTATTGTTTTACTTTAAAGTTCTTGATCATTCATTTACTACCTGTATAAATGACTGACCAATTTGAACTCCCCGAAATACCAAATTTCCAGCGTTTATATACACATAAAACGCTGAATTCGCGATAGAATCGATTAGTCAATAACTCTATATAAAATCAATTACGATTAGTATTGTGTAACCAACTAAATGTACTTTACCTGTACTTTGTGGCTAACTATTTCAACCATAGGATCAATAAAGCTGATCCTGCATAAACATTATTCATTACTTCATATAGAATATATAATAAAATATATAATAAAGGTTATTCCAGTGCATTGTAATATATGAAATACACAAAAATACCTTATGCATATATGTGAAACATAATATTTCACAACCTTGATATTAATATTATTGTTTTATTTTCTTTATTCATAACAACAATATTAATATCGTAAACCTTCATATATATGTATGCGCAATGCGCTTGTGCATTATCGTCACATAATATTATTGTATATAATATTATGTTCTATAGTATATTATTAATGTTGATGCGCTTTTGTTGATATTATAATTATGAAGGTCGCATTTACTATACTATTGTTTACTATAAAATAAACATATGATTTTTATGAATAATGTTTATGTTTTGGCTAGTAACAAAGTTTGTTACACAACACCTCCCTTCTCCGCGACAAAATTTACATATAAAAAATTTTAAATTTGTTATTTAAATTTTGGTATTTCAGAGTTTTCCTTTTTAATGAACTTTCTTTTTTATTTATTTCCTTTTTTTAAAAAAAAAAACGTTATAAATCATAAAATCAATTTTCTTAATATATAATTTACATAATTGATTGAAAACTAGAATATAAACAAATTAATTAATTTCTTTACTTTTAATAACTTCAATTTTAATACATTTATATATTTTTATTATAAAATTTTTTTTATCGCCTTTAAATGTATATATATTCTTAAACTAACAATATTTTTATTTTTTTATATTAACGTGTATTTATTTTGTATTTTATTAACATTTTTTTTTTGTAATATTTTATCTTAATCTATTTACTTGAAATTATATAATTTTGACAAACTGTCCTTTTATAATTATTTTATGTTTACAGTCATTTTAATTTATTTATTGACATATGTAATTTTTTATTTAATTTCATAAATTTTAACAAACTATCCTTTCTTATTTTATTATTATTTTATTTTTTACGGTAATGTTCATTTTTTTTATTTATTCCATCATTATATTTGTTTTCCGTAATTACTTAATTATATTGTTACATTTTAAAAATAAACCCATTGAATTTTAATCTTATTTAATTTTAATTTACTTGTTGCTTAACTAACTTTACTCTAATTTACTTAATTTTGCTTATATATTTATTCCTCCCCTGTCAAGATAAAAACTAAACCTTCGCTGATTACAATTGCTAGATGGCCTAACAATATTTGAACTGAACAAATATAGTAAGTACTTAAACCAGTAAAAATGATATTTAATTTGCAATGACAAAAAAAATTTAAGTGGTACTAAAAAAATAAATTATTTTTGTAAGAAGTATTTACAAAGAAAACATGAATTATTGAGAAAAAAAAACTATTGAATAAGAATTACCCATTATACAATTATATGTAATAATAAAATAACCAAAAAAAAATTTTTTTATAAATATTTTTATTTATTCTATTAATAAATTTTCTAATTTTCCCGGAAAGATAGTACGTCGGGTGTCACCTGTCATGTATTCATCAGAGTGACTAGAGTGTAATTGTCGAGTTTTGTGTTTTTTCAGAATTGGTGGACTTGGCGCATTTTCATGTGGTGGTGTAAAATGATTTTTTTATTAGTACTATTAATTGTTTTTTCATCTGAATATTTTAATGTTTGTTTAGTGTGTTTTGGAGTTCGTGTTTTTTGTTTTTGAATATTAGTTGTATTAGCTTTAGGGTTTTGACTGTTAATAGTATTAGATTTGGGAATTTGCGGATTAGTTGAGTTATTATGTGTATGTAATGGTTCTGTTGTTATTTGTGGTAATGATATTTCTAACCTTTGTCGTCCTCCACTCAAAACTGATTCTGTGTCCTTTTTCTTATTACACTTTTTACACGTTTTAACTAAAACGTAAATGACTATAATTAATAACAGTAATGTTAATCCTATTGAGTTAGATGTAGTTGAAAATTTTAGTGAACTTATATCCGTCTGTTTTTCTTTAGCCTTTTTTATTTCATCAGCAATTTGCGATATAGATTGACTTCTTTTTGTAAATTCTCAGTTTAAAGCTTCCGGATTCAACAACTTGATTACATCTGAATTTGGCTTTGGTGTGACAAGTTCGGGCCAAACTTTTTCATTAACTTTAAATTCACTCCAATTTGAAAACTGAAATACATTTTCCTGTAGAACTATCTCATTCTTACTGTCCTCATATGGTAATTCTAAATGGTCTAATAAATAAACACATTTTTCCTTTAAGGTTAATATACCTGTTCCCTCTAGAATAATCTTAAGAGTTTGTGAGACACAAAGGATTACAAGTGTTTTCCTTTCGGGAAAAATGCATAACCACGTATTTCGAATTATCATTGGCATAATGTTGTTTTCAATTTTATGAAATATATGGTATTGCCATATTTGGTCATTTTTTATTTCAACGTTATTTCTCAAAAAATGTGATATTATACATTGTGGAGTTGAACTTTCTAACACCTTTGGTTGCGTTTGTTTACACACCCGTAGTATATGATTATTTTTAGTTGTTATTTCTCTACAGGATGTTGAATATTCTTCCTTAGTATAATGTACGAAATGTCCTACCGTATTGTTCGCCAAGTAATCCCACTCAGGTATAATTATAACAAGGTGGTTATCATGAATTCTGGGAATAGGATATATTCTATTTAGAGTGTATTCATCCTTCTGTAAGATATTAATTCCAATTCTCACTCCCAAATCCCCTTTTATGAATTGTAAATTTACTTGTGCTAATTGGTTAATTATTTCACTTGAATAAAGTCTTTCGTGAGCAATTCCTGCTGTTAAATTTTTCACTAGTGTTATCAGTAATTCTGATGACAGTAATTCTGCATAGGATGTTGTTGTAGCGAAGTAATAATTGTTTCTTGTTCCAGTAAATAATCGTAAAGGCGTTCCAACTCTGCTAACGCGAAAATTACTATGCGGTTAACTTCCAATTCTGCCCAAATTTCTCTATTATCTGACTGAATTACACCTAAATGTTCGTTCAGATTTGATCTTAATTTTTCCATTTTATGTTCTAAATAAACCGCTTGGTTTCCTGGTACTTGTTTGAGGAATTCGAAATTTGATGCTACTGCAACTGTCTACTTGTCTAACAACTCAATCATAACTCCTCCGTCCTTCTGTAACTTATCCAAAGTGCTATAAATCATATCTGAGTCAGTTTGTTCCATTGTCCCGAAAAGTCCTTTTGAAAGCGAACCTATAATGTCAATTGCTCCTCTTTTTGTCCGTCTAAAAAAATGGTTGATACCTTTAGCTAAATTAGTGATTTTTGTTTTCCAAAAATTCACTTCATTATGCCATAATCTACAATTTCTATTATTTGCACGATTGAAAATCGTGTTACAGGTTTCATTTAACTTATTTTCCAATGTAGATATAAAGTCTCCTATTTCCTGTTCGCTAGTTATTGTAATTTTAGAGTAGATAGTTATTTCATCCTTGTATTCCCAAGTTGTTTCTAGTTTTTCAAAAATAATCTCCGTGTTATTTATCCGTACTATCTCCGCTGGCATACCTTGAGCAGTACCCATCAAAAAATAAAACAACATGATTCTCAACATTTTCTTCCCTTTTTATCTGAAACAGAAAGAAAGAACTTATAATAAAAAAATTATTGTATATACTAAATAATGTAAAAAAATGTTTAAACTATATCGTGCCATAACTTCAAACGGGTATTATGGACTTTTCGTAGTTTCCCTTTAATTCGTATTACTGTTTTCAGCTCACTTGTACATTCCATAACTTCGTACGGCCCATTCCATGTTAAACTGAGTTTGTTTAATTTAACAGGATTTAATAACAGTACTTTATCCCCTATGTTATATGTTGCATTATTAGATTTTTTGTCATAATAATTTTTGGATTTTAGTTTACTTTTTATTTGATTTTCACGAGCAAACTTATGAATCGTTTGTAATTTGAATTTTACAATATTACTAAAATCTTCGTTATTATAGATTGGATCCACATCACGTTTTAATATTTTAGGTAGCGGGTCGCAGAACCCGTATAATACAAATAAAGGTGAAAATTTAGTACTCTCATGAGGTGTATGATTATGACTGAACACTGCCTCTGCTAGCCACTCATCCCAACTTTGACCATTCTTTTCCACGTTCATTTTCAAATATTCTACCAATGGTCCATGTCTTCTTTCCAGGGAACCATTGGACTGTGGATGATACGCTGTGGTCTCAAGTTTTTGAATTTTTAACAGTTTACACAAATTCCTGAAAAGCTGGCTAGTAAAATTAGAACCCTGATCCGTAATTAACCGTTTTGGTATCATTGAATATTTTAAAATGATATTTTGGTAAAATGCGTGTGCTACGGTTTTCGCCTCCATGTTAGGTAGTGCAACACAATCTAACATTTTTGATAAATCATCTTGGAAACTCAAAATATATTTATTTCCATTGTCAGTAATTGGAAATGGTCCAACTATATCCAAATATACCTTATCAAATGGCCTTTCAGCTGTGTCAGTGAGTGCCATAGACATTTTTGTCACTTTACCCCTCTTGGTTTTTTGACATTTAGGACATCTTTCTATATATTTTATTATTGTAAGCAACATTTTTTTCCAAATATAATATCTCTTAATTCTTTTATACGTTTTTATGGTGCCCATGTGGCCTCCCCTTGGATTATCGTGATATTGTTTGATTATGTCACTTATTTCTGTTTTGTTTATCAATTCTATTTTACTTGGTGAATTTTCCGTAGGCTCAGTTGATTCATCATCCTTGTCCTCTTCCTTTTCTTCATCACTTTGTTGTATAACAATATTCCCTTGTTGTTCTAATTCTAACTTTTGTGCTCTGGTCACAACATTAATTATGTAAAATTCAGTCCCCTGCTGAATATTAATCTTTGATTCAGGAATTCTACTGAGTGCATCGGCGTTACTGTTAAATTTCCCTGGTTTATAGAGAATTTTAATAGTGTATTCGGATAGTCTTATCTTCCACCTATTTATTCGTCCTTCAGGATCCTTTTTGTTGTACTCACTTATTAAAGGTTTGTGGTCAGTAAAAACAATAAAATTTCGCCGTAATAAATATGCTCTAAAAAATTTACAGCCCAATAAATAGCTAACATTTCTTTTTCAATAGTGGCATAATTTTTCTCAGCCGTTCCTTATACTCTACTTGCATAAGCTATAGGTTTGTCCAAACCTGGTTCACCTTGCGATAACACTGCTCCTACGGCTTGATTAGACGCGTCCGTTGTTAAATTAAATGGTTCTTTAAAATCGGGATATATTAATAAAGGTGGGTTTATTAATAACTGTTTTACCTTTTGGAATGCTATTTGGTGCTCTTCCTTCCATTTAAATATTTGAGACTTGGTCGCTAATTTATAAAGAATCGCTCCAGTTTCTGCTAAGTTTGGCATACACGATCGATAGTAATTTACTAAACCTTGAAAAGACTGTAATTCCTTAGTAGTACATGGTGTTAGGTGATCCTGTACGCACTTTGTCTTTTCTGGATCTGGTTTTACTCCTTCGGATGTAATCTTATGTCCGAGGTATACCACTTCTTTTCTCAGAAACTTACATTTTTCTGTTTGTAGTTTTAGATTATGCTCTCGAAGCCTTTGAAATACTATTTTCAATTTCTCATCGTGATCTGCCAAGTTTTTTCCATATACTACAATATCATCGAGATATACAAAGCATTTGAATTCTTGAAGACCAGCTAGCACACAATTCATTATCCTTTGAAAAGTCGCTGGAGCACCAGTTAAACCAAATGGCATGCGTTTGAATTCGAAATGTCCGAAAACTGTACTAAACGCGGTTTTGCCTCGATCTGATGGTTCCATCAGGAGCTGATGATAACCACTTGCCAAGTCCAGTGTAGTAAAATATTTAGATCCTCCTAACTGATCCAAAATTTCTTCAATTCGAGGTAGTGGAAACGCGTCCCCTATAGTTATTTCATTAAGTTTCCTGAAATCTATTACTACTCTATGCCGTTTTTCACCATTTGGTCCAGCCTTTTTGGGTACTACAAGTAGTGGAGAATTCCACGGACTATTACTTGGTTGTATTATGTCCTCTTGTAGCAGTTTCTCCATTTCGTCATTAATAACTTGCTTGTGACATTCTGCTAGTCTGTATTGTCTACTATTAATTGGTTTCGCATCTGTTTTGATAGGTACTGAATTCTACTCGTGGCCAATTTGTGTCCCTTGGTGCAGGTCGTTGCTGACTAAAATTGGTGTCGCGTTGAATCCCGCAATCTCTACTATAATGTCCTACCTGCCCGCATTTAAAACAGGTGACTTTATCCTTAATATTTATTCTATTATTATCCTGAATATTATTATTATAATTATTATTATTACTTAAGCCTGAATTCCTAAAGTTATTGTTATTAATAAATTTATTATTTTTATTATTATTAGCTGTTAAATTAGAACGTAAAGTACTTGATCCTTGAAAATTATTATTATTATTAAATCTATTATTATTAAAATTAGGACGCATGGTACCTCCAGTTTGAAAATTATTTTTATTGAACATTGGTCTACCACTACTTTGATTTTTTAATTGATTTCCTAATAAATCTAGCAATAACTGGTTTGTGTCCAATGTTCTTTGTTCTGTTTGTTTTTCAGAATTCCTGATGTTTTGTCCCATTGGTCGTAAGAGTTCCAAGGATTCCCTAGCAAATTTACTTGCTTTAACTATTGTCTCGGGAAAGCTTGTACAGTTTTGTGCTAATATATACTGTTTTATAATTTCGGACTGAGTCCACTAAAAAAAGTTTTCCTAGCAGTCTCCTCTGCGCCTTGTATAATACCTTCATGACCGTTTAGGTATTTATACCTATCTGACATTTTAAAACAACCCAACTAGCTTTCGACTCGATCGCCAAACTGTTCTACAGATTGGTCTGGAATTTGGACAGACTCTTCAATTTCTCGCCGTAGTTGAGTTAAATCTTTGTAAGGTATAAATGCATTTTCCAGAATTCCTTTGAATTCTCTAAAATTTACAACAGTTCTCTCTTGAAAAATATCAGACGCTTTACCTTTCAATTTCCCTCTAATAATTTGGTTTAAAACCGAAGCCCTGTCCTGTTCATCAGTCCGAAAATATGCTTCATGAGCTAGTGAAACAAAATTTTGCAGCTCTAGTATTAACCGGTCGCCCTCCCCTGAAAATGTTGGAACGCCTTGAAAGAAAGTTTTATATGTTCGTCATATTGTTTATGTTGCCTCTTGATAGTCCTAAATCATATGTATTGTCAGTACTAAGTATGTTAGAACGTCTTCTGTTGTTGTTTAGACTAAAAGGATTTAAAACCGAATCAGGATTTGTAAAAATGTCTTCATCGTTAGGTCTTTGATTTGTGCGTCTTGTTGCACCTTGTGAAATATTTATTCCGTCCATTGATTTTACTTCAGGTAAATTGTCTTTGTCAATTTCTTCTATAATTGACTATTGGTCTTCTGTTACTAAATTAATACCGCCAACTGCTCCCTCTAACTCAAAATCAATACCCGTGTCTGAATTATTAGTAGCAAAAGTCACCGAACGTCTTGGTTGTTGATTGTTGGTATTTGTCGTCCTAGGAGTTGATTCTACTAGAGAATTTCCTCCAAATGTTATCTCATCGATTTCAGAAAAACCTTGGACTCTTTGTAATAAATTTGAACGTAACAAATTCTCTGTTGGATTCTTACTTTTACCACGGGTTACCGGCTCCATAAAAAATATCTAACTTAAAGTAACTCAAATAATACAAAAAACTAATTAAAATAAATTTATCCTAAAAATTTTAAGACATAAAAATCTGAAAACCAATCTGAAAACAAACAAATAATATACCCTATTTGAACAAATATGAAATTAAATTAACGGAACTAAATATTCTTTTTAACATAATAATTAAACTCCTAAATGTATGCAAGAAATTATAAAATTGATCACAATTCAATGTTATATTAATAAGAAGCAAATTATTTTTCTAATTAATGTTACGACCAACTTCCGAATTGTTGCAGAAAACAATAAATAGTAATTGAAATAAATCCAAATTCTATGGTAATGAAATCGAAATACAAAAAATAACCCAAAAATTTCTAAGATTTACTTTAACATTTATTTTATTTATAAAATAAATAAATTATTAAATTTACTAAAACATGAACAAAAAATCTACTAAAAACATTGACAAATGGAAAAAATGAAAAACTAATAAAAAAATTTATTCATAATCTAACAAGTCATATACTAATTTATTACATAAAATACAATTAGTCATTTTATTTGGATAAACTGGTAGTCGACATTTACTCCAAGCATGAAAACAGGCTTGATATACATGCCCGTAACTTGTTGACCGAACCACAGTATTAGCCCTGAATCTCGGCATTTAAGATAGTTTCTTCACACTTTTTGAAGAGATTATCCAAAATTTTCTTTCTATTTTTTATTTCTTTCCGTTGTTCCCTCTTAAGCTGCTTTAATTGCTACTGGAAAATTTCTTCTTGCTGTTTGGTACAGCATAATCTGATAATTCTATGTAGATTCTTGATTTCAACCATAGGATCAATAACGCTGATCCTGCATAAACAGTATTCATTACTTCATATAGAATATATAATAAAATATATAATAAAGGTTATTCCAGTGCATTGTAATATATGAAATACACAAAAATACCTTATGCATATATGTGAATCATAATATTTCACAACCTTGATATTAATATTATTGTTTTATTTTCTTTATTCATAACAACAATATTAATATCGTAAACATTCATATATATGTATGCGCAATGCGCTTGTGCATTATCGTCACATAATATTATTGTATATAATATTATATTACAACAACAACTAATATTTAAAATTTTGTTGTTGTAATTACTATATATTATATGGGGAAGCCATTAATTATTATTACAAATTCAAATAATTGTACACACTCTTCATACTACTTTAACGATTCTGATCGCCTAGTACAAATTATTCATATACGAATATGAAATTCTTCTTTATTTGAGTTTATAATAAAATTATCAAATAAATCTTCAAAATATTAAAATTCGAATTGAATTAATATATAAAAAAAACTAAATTTTATATTAATAAAAAAATAATAAATTAAAATTTGGCAGAATATTCTATGTTATAAATAAAATAAAATAAAATAAAACCTAATACTGAAATTTCTTGAACTAAAAAAAACTAAAACGTATGAAGAAATCACGCAATAACTGAATGTTATGTATATATATATAAATAAAAAAAAATAAAATAAAAACCAAAAGTTGCCAAGATTTCCTAAGCCATAATTTTAGGGCATTTACAAGTAAATCCCAAGTAAATTAAAATAAAATAAAATTATAAAACAATATTTACATTAAAGCAAGATAATCTCGAAATAAGAAAACTAAATAAATAGGAATGAATTCAAATTTCTAGTTTCGTAAATAGCCAGGTAATACCAGACTATTAATAAAATTAGAAAGTGAATCCCAGGGAATACCTGTCTTCCATTTGAACTTGAAATTTGGACTGTCCACTTTTTTTTTACCACCGATTTTAAGGGTATTTATATCATTTTGAACAATGAATTTGGATAGCTGTATTACAAAATAACGTTTAATTCATAATAAATTACAGAAATCTAATAAAATCATTACTAATACATATAAAATGTAGGTAATAATTGATTTTAAAGATTAATGAACCTAATGAATTCTATTAGAATTAAAAAAAAATGATCAAAATGATACTTTAGGTAAATTCCCTAAAATCAGGTAAAACATAAATAGGATTCCCTATTTACATAATAATTCCATAATAAGTTTTATCCCATATAATTTATTTTTGTGGGGATAAACTACAAGTTTTCTTTTTGCTAATAATTTTTTTTTGATGTTGGAACGCGGAACTTCCTCAAATTGATAAGTTCTACACTCCACAAGTTCTACACGGGTTTGTGTCTTAACTTCATAATCGATACACCTAAAATTATGCAATCCGAAAATCCTGATATTCAATCTTTAATTGCAACTATTCATATACAAAAAAATGAACCATTACAGAACAGATACGTTGGCGGTTATTACCAGCGAAACGGAACTGTATGATGGTTTTAAAAATAAAATAAAATAAAAATAATAATAATTAATCCCGAGATAGTTCAAGAAATTTTTGTATTATAATTTAATACTTAACTAAATAATAAAAAAAAATAAAAAAAACTTAATAACTAGAAAAAAAAATGATAATTCAAAATAAAATAAAAAAAAATAATTTAAAATATTAAAAAAATATAAAAAATAATTCAAAATAATTCAAAAATAAAAAAAAAAAAAATAATAAATAAATTAAATCTTCATCCAAATATTTTAAGATCCATCTGATCGATGACTCGGAAGGCTTTAGCTACTTCTTCCGTGATGCATTCATCTGGGACCGCTTGAAGTGGTATGAAGTGGTAATTGATGTTGATGTTGTTGTTGAAACTGATGAATCTGTTTTTTCTGTCGGTTTTGCTTGCGTTGCTGCCGATTATTGAACCACACACCTTCACAAGTCTGCATGTCATACAGCTTTTCCCCTAAGTTACGTGGTGGAGCTGGTGGTAACGGTGGACGTGGTGGTGTAAGAGGAGGTGAATGTGGTGGTAGTGGTGGTAGCAGAGTTTGAGGGAATACCTCACGCTCAGCTACGGACGATGGAGGTGATACCTCCGTTTCTTCTGGGGCATCTCTCAAATGCTCGGGAGTCGTAGGTGTCCGAGGGATATCTCAGGATAAGTACTCCTCAGACTCTCTCTCGTCCATCATAATTGCTAAACTGAAATATATCTTTTATTAATTTATTCTTACAACCTATTCTGATGGATATGGGAATCCGGCAACTTCGTTGACTTCACATATATATATATACATACTTCAGCTAATGGATGATTAAATAAATTGAATTCTATCTTATAAAATTATACAAATATATTTTTCTATAGTTTCTATTCAACATATGATACTATTTCCGAATATCCTTTGCGTGATAAATACCAACGTTTTTACCCCTATGATCTACTAGTTCATATAATGAACTACCTAAGCTCTTTAAAACTCTAGATTTCACAAACTTGGGAGCAAGTTTTGCATTATATATATCTGAAGCTTTGCTTAATGTAAAATTCCTAAGAAAAACTTCTTGTCCTAATACAAAATTTACATCTTTCTTTGCTCTCAAATTGTATGTTTTAATGTTTCTATCGTAGGCTTTCTTAATATTTTCTTCAACTTGATTTCTGATTAGCTGGATTTGGTCAAGCTTGTCTAAACTAACTTCACCCTGATTTAAGCTATTGATATTTCTAAGTAGGTTATAGGAAGTATCATCATTAATCATATTTTGGCCATAAAGCACAAAATAAGGGGAATACCCGATTGATTGATGCATAGAACTACGCAAAGCTGCACTTATTTTGGACAAATTATTATCCCATTTAGTGTGGTCTTTTACTAAATACGCTCTGATGCCAGACAATATTGATTGATTTACTCTTTCTGACGCGTTGGCTTGAGGTGAATATAAAGCTGTATACAAATTTTATAAGCGATTTTTCTATTCCAAAAAAAAATATAATTCTCAAAAAAAATAAGAAATAAAAACACTTTATTTAATTTTGAGTTTTTATAATCACTTTATTAATACTTTATATGAAGTTAATTATTTATTTTATGTTTGAACTTATTTCAACAAGCGATAACTAAAGACTGACTTACAACATTTATTTTAATAATTATTACAATTCAGAATTCACTAATCACGTTGCAATAAAATGTGATTAGCAAATTATGAACTGTAATCTGATTCTACTTTAAATTAGGTAAATTTTGTGTGAGAAAATAATTAAAGAATAATATTTGATAATTTTAATTTTAAATTTAAGTTTAAAGAAATTGGAGATTTCTTTATAAGCTAGAATATTGTGGGAAAGGAAATTGTTTTAAAAATAGTGTGGGAAAGGAAATGTTATTAGTTTTATTATATTTGTGGTAGTGATATTCTAGAATATATGATCTACATGTGTTTGACACTATAATTATTTAAAAGTTCATTGAACATATTTGATATAAATTGAGAACCATTATCACTGATAATTAATTCTGGAACTCCGTAAGTATGAAAAATTTCTTCTTCAATAAATTTACAAATCGGAGTAGATGTAAATTTTTTAATGGTTTCAACCAATGAAATTTCGAATAATGATCAAGAACTATTAATATACCTATATAGCCTGCTTTCGTTCTTGGATAAGAACCCAAGATATCGATATACAATCTTTGAAAAGGACGTTCCGATCTAGCTTGTGAACCCATTAAAGGTATCAAAGTTTGATTCGGAGATTTCGATTGTTTACAAATTTCGCAATTTCTTACGAAATTTCGAACTTGTATTGCCATTTTTGGCCAATAGAAATTTCTGCGTAAACGCTCTAAGGTTTTTGAAATACCACCATGTGCAACTATAGGTGGATTATGGGCGCGTTCAATGACAATATTTCTAAGTTGTTCAGGTACCCATAATTTCCAAGCACGTTGTTCTTGGTAAATATTACCTGTTGAATGCTTTACGCGTTTGTAAATATAATTGTCAAGTATTTTGACATCAGGATATTTATTCTGATTTTCTGCTATTTGTGTTCTAAAATTTACATACTCATCAGAAGCAAATGCTTTTGAATTTAAATCTATTTCTGGACCTATTATATCGATTTCGTTTATCGTATTTTCGTCTTCAAAAATTCGCGATAAAATGTCTGGTACTGTATTTAGACTACCACGACGACGTTCGATAACGAAATCAAAACCTCCATTAGCTCCATCTAGCTAATCTACCAGCTAAATCGTTCTGTGACATTAGCCATTTTAAGGATGCATGATCGGTAATAATTTACCGATCATTTAAACAAAATTTACTTTTTCCTACATTTATTGTTAATCCCGCTTTACGAAGGTGTTCAGCAACTGTAGATAATATTTTCATATGATCTTCGAAAGTTTCCGAGATTATCAATAAATCGTCTAAATAAACAAAAACTTCATTTTTTAAATGTGGTGGAATTACTAAATCCATCAATCTACACATAGTTTGAGGAGCATTGCATAATCCAAATGGCATGACTTTAAATTGATATAGTGGTCTACCTGGTATGGAAAATGCCGTTTTCTCTCTCGATTTTTCTTCAAGAGGTATCTGCCAAAAAGCGTCTTTCAAGTCTAAACTTGAAATAATTTTTGCTTTTGGTAACCGACTAAGAATACCTTCGATATGTGGTAACGGATACGCATCTTTTATTGTTACGTTATTTACTTTACGCGAATCTAAACAGAGTCTGACTTTACCAGGTTTTCTCACCAGAACAACTGGTGAACCCCATGGACTCTGACTTTCTTCAATAACACCTAACGAGGTCATTCTATCTACTTCGTAGTACATTAATTTTTCAATTGCTGGAGATACAGGATAATGACGTTGTTTAATTAGTTTTGCATCACGCACATCAATAACATGACTTAAAAATTTAGTTTTACCCAATCCATTCTTCTGAAACGATGGAAAAGCATTTTTCACAACTTCTAACTTCGCGATTTGTTCGTTAGTTAGAGAATCCATATTAGGATCTTTTTTTATGTCCTCCGAAATCTCACCTATTATTCCCGGAGCAATATTAAAGGTTTTCCAAAAATTGATTCCTAAATAACAATTTTGGGTAAGTGATGGAACAATTAAGAATAATATCTTTTTCGTTTCACCACGAAAGGTTACATCTGTGTATATACTACCTCGTATCGTTTGTTTGCCTCCGTCAGGAGTTTTAACTTCTGAGCTAAACTTTGCACAAGGTAAATTAGAGTTTAATAATTCTTTAGCACTATCGAAACTTATACAACTTGCGGTCGCTCCACTGTCTAATAAACCTAGTATTTTTTTTCCCAAAAACTTTTATTTCGGCATATGAGCGAACGTCATTTTCTAAAGTAGTGATAGATGAAATTACAAGATTTCGATTTACTCTAAATTGCTTCCAATGATAACAATATCTAAGGGAAGAGCGTTTATGGATCTGATTAATTGGTTCTGTTTTATTAATTGTTAAAATACCATCAACTTTATTATCAAATATTTTTTTACTAGTAAGTTTATAATCTTTCAATCTGTGTTGATACGGTTTAATGTTATATAATTGTGGTTCCAATATTTCTTTTTAAAATAGACATATTCGTTTTATCCGATTTTAATTTATCATTTACTTTTTCGGGAAGTAACTCATGTTGTTGTACCCCCGATTCATCAAGTTTTTTGTTCGACAAATTTTGCAATTTGGCTTGTAAATATTTTTAGCTCCACAGCCATAACAAAATATTTTTCTGGGTGATAAACACTCAGTAAAATGATGCCCTATTACCTCGCAATTCCAACAACAAATAGTTTTATCATTATTGTCAGAATTGAAATTGATTACATCAATCTCATTATTATCTAATAATGGTGGTTCAGTTAAATCTACACCGTTAGTTTGGATTTCTGATACATTCCGAGAAGGATATGGTTTATGAGTAAAATTATTTCGTTTACGTATATCGTTATTTAGATCTTCTTTTGCTCTACATAAGGAACGTAAATGGTCTATGTTCCAAACATCTACATAGAACATCCTCCCGTTTTTTTTTTTTATAATATTTAATAAATCTGCATCAAAAATCTGATCTCTTAATTTATCATATAGATACATAATCGATTCGTAAAAATCATCAAAACACTCTCCGTTTCGTTGTTTTCTTTCATGGATTTTTTCTATGATATCTATATCGCTACGCCGTTCTTCGAATTGTCTGCGTAACGTTTGACAAAAATCGGGCCATTGAATTCTACCCGCGACTTTTTTATGATATAGCCAATACCACTTTTTGGCTTTATCCGTGAATACTAAATGTAAAGCAGAACATAAATTCTGAAAATCTCTATTTAACATTTGATTTGTTAATGTTTCTATTCGGTAAATACCCCTCCGGGATCTCTGCCTTGTCGTGGCGGAGGGGCTTATGCCAGAACTCTACGAGCTCTTGGGATCGTAGACGGACGGTAGACTAAAGATATTTCTCGCCTTACTCGTGGGATCCAAAATGAACACAAACACAACAAAAACAATAAATGATAATTCAAGTTTAAACGAAACGGCAATGAACACGGACATGATTAGTATAATTGAACAACCAGTTGACGATGTGGAGGCATTAACAACAGATGTCGAAGAAGACTTATTGTTAACGCCACCACAAACTGTCAAAGAAACGAATGCCCTTCCTTCTTCCTCATCCGTAAAGGAGAATAAGTCTGGAGCTGAGGAGAAGCTTCCAAGTGACATTAATAACCAGGGACAATGCGAACCAGTTATTGATGAAGCTGAAGAAGCCCTCCGAAAGCTACAGTTAAGGAAGAATTACGAATACTTTTCCGGTGCATCTAAAAGACGCATTAGAGCTCTGGTGTGCCAGAAAGGTATGTCCGCTGAAGAGGCCAGAAAAGCTGAACGTGCTAGGCTTTCTCAGCTTATATGTCCAGTTGCTGCTGTTACATCTGGTAAAGATGCGGCCAACAAGAGAAGCAGATCTGATGGTAGTACACCTGAGTTACCTACTAAAGCTGCTAAAATATCTGCAGAAGTCAGAAAGCCGGTAAAGGATCAGAGACATAGGATCAATCCTAAACTGAGCACTTCGAAAGTAGCAGGCAGGTTGCTAACTCCGAGCATCAGTGAACTGGCAGAGAAGAGCATTAACAACAGCTCTACACCAGTTTCCGCATCGGTACCGTTCAGTGATGTAGTTTCTAAGCAAAGAGTTGCCATAACTCATGCTTTTCATCCAGTTGAAACTCTCACCACTGAACAACTAGAAAATCTGAAAGTTGCACTGTTGGATGAGATCGACAAAATTGAAGATAATGGGCCACATCCTCAATTTTCTACGCAATCCAACAAGTCAGAAAGCTGGCTTACGATTTTCTGTAACAACAATGAGACCAGAGATTGGCTTATCTCTATTGAGCCTACTTTTAAGCCGTGGGAAGGTGCTGTTTTAAAAATTATGGACGGAGACAAAATGCCCAAATCCATTATTTGCAAAGCTTTTGTGCCCTTATCACCAGCAGGAGTTATGTCAGGGGACAAATTTTTGTTAAGGCTCAAAAAACAAAACGTCAATCATGACACTAAATTATGGCGCGTCATTAAGGCCATGCCAGAGAGCAATGGTGGACAGACCTTTGTTTTTGCGGTGGCTGGAGCATCGGAGGCTGTTCTTGAAAATCTCAATTACAGACCGTTTCTTAACTTTGCTCCCATTCACATCAGATTGATCAACGGCAAAACAAAAAATTCACCAGCAGTTACTGAAGGGAGTCAGAATGCCCCACCTGTAACTGTATCGTCGGCTACAGTACGTAGCGTTAGATCGGCTCGCAGACCAACCAGCAAAAAGCAGTCGACTAAAGCAACCATGAAGAGTGTGTCCAGGGCTAAAAAACCAGATCACCAGGTTAAAGCTAGTGTCTCGGTTGGAGGCACTAGCTCCAAAAAGTAAGTTGTATGGGTATCTGCAGGTGTATCCAAATTAATTTACATCATGCCAAAGCTGCTATGGCAGTATTGGCTAGTAGCTTTAATGGGGATCACCTGGATATTGCTCTTATTCAGGAGCCTTATGCTTTTAAGGACCAAATAAGAGGTTTACCCAAAGGTGAGTTACTCTATAATTCTCCGGATCCTGGTATCCCCAGGGCCGGAATATTATTTAAAAAAGGTCTTAATTACTTTCCAATTTCAGGTTTTTGTAAAAAGGACCTAGTTGCAGCTCTAATCGAGCTACCCACCGAGAGAGGTAAGATAGAGGTTGTTATCTGCTCAGCTTACTTCCCGGGTGAGTTATCTGATCCAATTTCGGATGACCTGAAGGACCTAGTGAACTTCTGCAAGTCAAACAACAAGCAGCTCATTTTAGGTGGAGATGCAAATGCTCACCACACTATCTGGGGCAGCTCAAATATAAACAACAGAGGTGAGTGCTTAGTTGAATATATTATTAGTAATAGCCTAGAATTAATAAATAGGGGCAATAAGCCGACATTTATAAACAAAATTAGGCAGGAAGTCTTAGATATCACACTATGCACTTCCTTTATTAGTAACAAAATCACTGACTGGCATGTTTCGCAAGAAACCTCGATGTCAGACCACCAACACATTAGATTTAACATCCAATCTAATATATCCATATCTGAGACATTCAGGCGGCCAAGGTTAACTGACTGGAATTCCTACACGGAGTACCTTAAAGATACATTGGCTGATTACAAACCAAATGTCAAAGATATAGCTTCTCTTGAATTAGTTTCTACCAAACTCAGGGACTCCATTATATCTGCCTACCATCAGTCTAGTTCAGAGAGTATACTCAATAGCAACCGCAAGGTCCCTTGGTGGAACAGCAAACTTGCTAATCTGAGATCTCAAACTAGAAAACTTTTTAACAAAGCTAAAACCACTGGTGGCTGGGAACCCTATAAAAAGTCCCTAACCGAATACAATCTTGAAATTAGAAGAGCTAAGAGAATGTCTTGGAAAAAGTACTGTGGGGAACTAAAAGATCTGCCTAGCAGTGCTAAATTACACAAGATACTCTCCAAAGAGCACACTAATAAGATTGGCTTGATGGAATACCCTGATGGCTCGGTTACAAAGAATTGTAGAGAGACGCTAAAACTCCTAGCGGATACTCACTTTCCAGATTCTACTAACACAGATACAACTGATGACCCCACTCAGTCTGTATCTAACTTTATTAGACCAGCCACTGAAGTCTGGAGGCTTGCTACCAAAATCTTCACTGCTAATAAAGTTAAATGGGCAATTGACTCCTTCAAGCCCTACAAATCCCCTGGAGATGATGGGATCTTCCCTGCCCTACTCCAAAAGGGTTTTGATATTGTTCTCCCCACTATTCTAAAAATCTTTAGAGCTAGTCATGCGTGGGGCTATATTCCCAGCGCCTGGAGAACGGTTAAAGTGACGTACATACCAAAAGCAGGGAAAAAATCATGTGCCCAGCCTAAATCTTTTCGTCCAATTAGCCTCATATCTTTTCTTCAAAAAACTATGGAGAAAATATTAGATAGACATATCAGAGAGAAGGTGCTTTTTAGCAATCCACTTCACAAAAACCAATATGCTTATCTACCCGGTAAATCTACCACTCACGCGCTACAAAATCTAGTGGGGAAGATTGAAAAATCTCTCTCGATCAAGGAACAAGCCCTGTGCTCCTTCCTAGATATTGAAGGTGCTTTTGATAATACATCTTTTGACTGTATTTCAAAATCTATCATCCGAAAGGGGGTAGATCCTAATACCTGCAAATGGATTGACTCCATGTTGAAATGCAGAATCATTAAGTCCACTCTAGCGGAAGAAACCTTAACGGTTTTGGTCGCTAAGGGCTGTCCTCAAGGAGGGGTGCTATCACCTATCCTGTGGTCTATTGTAGTCGATGAACTTTTAGTCAAGCTGGATAAAGCCGGCATTGACACTCAAGGCTACGCTGATGATATAGCCATAATCGTCAGGGGTAAATTTAACAGCACAATTTCAGAAATCATGCAACATGCTTTCAATTTAGTTGAAGCATGGTGCATAGAGACAGGTTTGAAAATCAATCCCAAGAAAAGCACCATGGTGCTCTTCACCAAGAGCAGATCCAGGGAAAACTTTATTATACCTACACTCTTTGGTGAATCTATTGACCTCAGTAAAGAAGTCAAATTTCTAGGTATTACCCTCGACGATAAACTCAAGTGGAACATACACTTAGATAAGGTCATTAACAAAGCTAGAATAGCTCTGTGGACCTGTAAAATTCTAATAGGGCATAACTGGGGTCTTCAGCCCAAAATTGCACATTGGCTATACACTTCGGTTGTCAGACCAATCATAACCTATGCCGCTCCTGTCTGGTGGCTAAAAACTGAACAAAAAACCACTCAGTTAAAGCTACAAAAAATTCAAAGAATGGCATGTCTAGGGATTACTGGGGCTATGCGCACCACACCCTCTAGTGCACTTGAGGTACTGCTTGACTTACCTCCACTGCATCTTCAAATACAGAAAGAAGCGAAAATAGCCAACTACAAGCTCATCACGGGTGAATCACCGCATGACTGTAAGCTAGTTGACTCCCGCATTCATGCAGATCTGTGCAAAGACCCAATCCTTAGCATTCCGTTTTCGGATACTTTGAAAAGCCTTTTAAAATACTTATCCCAAATAGGCAGGACTGGGCCCTTAACCCACCTAAATTTGATCCTAACTCCTTAACCTGGTACACAGACGGCTCTAAAACTAATCACGGAGTAGGAGCTGGTGTATATGGTAAACAATCCAAAGTGAGCATCTCTGTCAGTCTCACTAAAGACTCTAGCGTTTTTCAAGCTGAAGTTCATGCTATAGAGCTCTGTATCCGTGAAAATCTCAGATTGGGTTACTCAAACCGCAAAATTTTCATTCTCTCGGATAGCAAAGCTGCCATCTTGGCCCTGCACTTATACCAATTTAAATCTAAACTGGTATAGGATTGTCTACAAGTTCTAAAAAAACTAGCCAACCGTAACGTACTGGTCTGGGTTCCTGGACACACTGGTATTCCGGGCAATGAAGCAGCTGACCTTCTCGCCAGAGAAGGATCTGAGGCCAAATTTATACAACCTATACCTTTTTGTGGCATCCCACTCAGCACGGCTAAAACAGCCATAAATAAATGGCTATTAATTACAAGGGAAAAATTCTGGCAAGAAACCCCAGGGTGCATTCACGCCAAAAACTTTATCCCGTCTCCTTCAAGGAAAAGAACTATTGAGCTTTTATCTTTTAATAGAAATCAAGTTCGTCTCCTAACAAACTTCCTCACAGGACACTGTCATCTGAATTACCATCTCAGTAAGTTTGACAGGTCCTTACCGTCTACTTGCAGAATATGCAACGATGATGAGGAAACAGCCTCCCACTTCCTTTGCGAATGTGCAGGACTGTCTTTTAAGAGATTTCAATCTCTTGGTCACTGGTTCCCCACACCTTTGGATATCTCATCCAGCCCACTTAAAAATATTCTCAAATTCATTAATAGTTTGAGCTTCTCTAGTGAGCTCTAAAATTTAAGGGTACTACAATAGACCTATCATTGGTTGTAGTGGTGCTTGGGTCTTCTTGCCCAGCCCTTATCTGTTTCTAATTCTAAATTCGGTAAATAAATTCATCAACCGTTAGACCAGTACGATTACCGCTAAAATTTAAATTCCAACTTTTGATCAAGTTGGCCCTACGTTCATTGGAAATTATAGTTCCGACGTGATTTTGATCTTGATTATCATTATTTCCATGATTATGATTTAAGTCATAATTTGAATTTCTATTCGGAACCGAATCTGTATTTAAATTTCTATTATTATTTCGTCTTGGTTGTGAAAATCGTTCACTATTATTTGAGTACTATTAACCGATTGATTGATAGTATTCCTATTATGGTTTTCCACTAATGGTGGAGGAAATGCGAAATTATTATTTACATTATTTGGTAATGTTAACCTAGGTTCTGGACGAATATTCATATTTTGTATCGAATGTTCTACGGTTTCCCTTATCGATTGTTTCAAGCTAGCTTGTAATCTACTCATAGCTAGATCTTGGTTTACTTCTACCGTTTTCCTAATGATTTCCATTAAAGTGGATAAATCGAAAGAATTTCCGATTGCACCTCTTGGATCTGAAATCGCTATTTGGTCGTTTATGGTTGCAAACTGGTTTGATGCACCCATACTTGGATTTGTGATTTTATCAGGGGTTAATAAATAAGTCTGAGACCTAGTCGTAACATTAGTTTTTAATGATGAACCAGTATTTTTCGATTGTTTAAGTTTGTGTGTTTTAATATCTTTTACAAGACATTCCTCACGACAATTTGGACACGTTTGGTTATCTTTTAGCCATGTGCTGATACATGCGCTATGAAATACATGTTGACATTTAGTAATAACTAAGTTATTTGATGACGACAGTGATTCGCTACAAATGGAACAATGAGTTTCCATATCTACTTTCCTTGGTGAATGAAACAATTCAATAGTCAAAGAACTAATAATAACTTCAAAAATTAATTAAATAAATGCTTTTTCCCTAGCATTCATTAAGAATTTTAATTGATACACAGCGAAGGTAAATTTAAATAACACAATACTAATTTTGGGTACAGAAAAGAAATAAACTAATTAATAAACTCGATTATACATATGAACATAAACTAAATTAAGGTAAATCACAATTCTATGATGCATTATAATTAATCATTATTAGATACAAATGTCGGTCGGAATTTGGCTAAATACGGCCAAATCTCCGCATGTCCATTACAATTTGCATACTAAAATTTTCGTTAAAATCCACGCATAAAACATAATCTATTCAATGTAATTTATTTAATAAACATTAGTCATTTTATCATATAACTACCAGGATCAAATTTGCCGGTCGGAATTTAGCTAAGAACCGATACTAATAATACAACAAACAACAACAAAATTACTAATAACTAAAACTTATTTGTAGAATAAACAATAATAATTCAAATCTTTTGAAATCTAATAGCACCACATTTGCCGGTCGGAATTAAGCTAAGTACAGCCAAATCTCCGAATTTCCATTGCGAAACCGATACTATAGAACGCCAAAAATTCAAAATATAATCAAATTTACAAATACATTTCCTGAAACTACACTAATGATTTTATATATTATTCCTATATATATACAATACTAATACAAAACGTCAAACCTAATAATGGACGTTAATTAGCTACAAAAAAAAAACCAAATTGAAACGTATTTCCGAAAATTAAAATTTCAACCTATAAATCAATATTTAATCACTACAAGGATAATACATTAAATATTAATTAATAAAAATCGAGTGCCAGAAACCTTGATGTTCTTCAGGTTCTTTCTTGTGCATCATTTGTAATAAACAAATGTTCCACTTTTCTAGACACCTTGGTTACTTTCAGGTCCCTGCTCGGGCGCCATTTGTAATGAATGTATGTTAAACATTTTTATTTTTAGCCAAATATAATATTGGTTGATTAGAAATAATTCAATTATTGTTAAAAGGTCATTATAATCGGTCGCCATTTGTAATGAATGTATTTTTTAAACATTTTTTTACTTCGTGTCCCTGCTATGATGCCATTTGTAACAAACAAATGTTAAGAGCCTTAACCAATCACAATCTTCTAACTAATTAAAATATAATACTAATTATCCAATAATATTGGTTTACCGCGCTGCACGTCTAATTGGGGTAGCTTAAGCCGGAAAATAGGGGGGTTCACAAATGCGCGTAACATTCATACAAAACTTGCGTGCATTAATGAACTAAACAAAATAAATAAAGAAAATCAAGGATAAAATATACTAATAAAAATTAATAGAAAAATAAAATAAACTACTCTAAATTTTAAATTCCCCTAAAACTAATATGTAACACCAAAATTAGATATTTATGTTTAATGAAATGGATTTAGATGTTATACCATTTTAAATTTGCCCACCCATCCATGTGATCAATACTAAAATCCAAAAATAATCCTAAAGGTATGATCACCCTATATATTATTCAAATCTACTTACTCACTCACTCACTGCATAATCTCAAAAAAAAAAACTTAAATCCTGCGAAGGAAAAATAAATAACCTTATATAAAAAGAAACATTATTTCGTCCATTTTAAAAATAATTTTTATTAAAAAATCCAAAAAAAATTCAAAAACAAATTTGTATACACAAATATAAAATAATTCTGATATAAAAAAAAATAACTCTACAATAAAAACTCTAATAAAAATTAATACATATTACAACAACAACTAATATTTAAAATTTTGTTGTTGTAATTACTATATATTATATGGGGAAGCCATTAATTATTATTACAAATTCAAATAATTGTACACACCCTTCATACTACTTTAACGATTCTGATCGCCTAGTACAAATTATTCATATACGAATATGAAATTCTTCTTTATTTGAGTTTATAATAAAATTATCAAATAAATCTTCAAAATATTAAAAATCGAATTGAATTAATATATAAAAAAACTAAATTTTATATTAATAAAAAAAATAATAAATTAAAATTTGGCAGAATATTCTATGTTATAAATAAAATAAAATAAAATAAAATAAAATCTAATACTGAAATTTCTTGAACTATAAAAAATATAACGTATGAAGAAATCACGCAATAACTAAATATTATGTATATATATATATATATGAATAAAAAAAAATAAAATAAAAACCAAAAATTGCCAAGATTTCCTAAGCCATAATTTTAGGGCATTTACAAGTAAATCCCAAGTAAATTAAAATAAAATAAAATTATAAAACAATATTTACATTAAAGCAAGATAATTTCGAAATAAGAAAACTAAATAAATAGGAATGAATTCAAATTTCTAGTTTCGTAAATAGCCAGGTAATACCAGACTATTAATAAAATTAGAAAGTGAATCCCAGGGAATACCTGTCTTCCATTTGAACTTGAAATTTGGACTGTCCACTTTTTTTTTACCACCGATTTTAAGGGTATTTATATCATTTTGAACAATGAATTTGGATAGCTGTATTACAAAATAACGTTTAATTCATAATAAATTACAGAAATCTAATAAAATCATTACTAATACATATAAAATGTAGGTAATAATTGATTTTAAAGATTAATGAACCTAATGAATTCTATTAGAATTAAAAAAAAATGATCAAAATGATACTTTAGGTAAATTCCCTAAAATCAGGTAAAACATAAATAGGATTCCCTATTTACATAATAATTCCATAATAAGTTTTATCCCATATAATTTATTTTTGTGGGGATAAACTACAAGTTTTCTTTTTGCTAATAATTTTTTTTTTATGTTGGAACGTGGAACTTGCTCAAATTGATAAGTTCTACACTCCAAAAGTTCTACACGGGTTTGTGTCTTAACTTCATAAGCGATACACCTAAAATTATGCAATCCGAAAATCCTGATATTCAATCTTTAATTGCAACTATTCATATACAAAAAAAATGAACCATTACAAATAACAGTATCGTAATTCAAATTAACTGAAACAAAAGATGTTTGCGAATGCGCCACATAATTTAAGTATGAAAAGTAGTTAAAGTCAGGCACAACGTTATTATCTGTAAATGATTTGCTAAAGTTTTTACCAAAGAAGTTTGAAATTGTTTATGCTTCATTAGAATTGACATTTAAGTTCTTTAGTGTACAAGGATAGCCATCAGATCTCTTCTTTACATTGATAAATTTCCAAAAGATTTCAGAATCGGAAATAATATCAAACTACATTTGATTAATGTAATCTGCGTATAAGATAGAAGATAATTCCAAAAATGCATGGGATACATCTAAGTAAGACGCATAATCAGTGTCTAATTTAGAAGTTAAAATTTTTTGCCATAATTTATTACGACTATTTCTTAGTGACCGAAGTTCAATGTTGTACCAAGAAAGTGATGATAAAGTATTATTTTTTAGAATTCTGACCAGAATTGATTGTTGAAAGCATTCAATAATTAAGGAGTAGAAATTAGAAATAATAGAGTTAATGTCGGAATTTAAGGAAAAAATTGATTCAAAATTAGCCCTGCTTAAAAGAGAATTAAGTTTGTTAAAATCCGTTTTACGCAAATTAAAGTAGCAGGAAGTTTCAGGTAGGAAATTCGAGTTACAATTTTGGAAAGAAAAAGTTAATGATAGAGGAGGGTGGTAAACATCAATGATATCAGTTGAGAGTTTACTGATGGATTTCAGTATCGACTTAACGTTAGAACCAAACATTTTTTCAAAATTATTACGTTTAACTGTATTAGTATTAATGTATTCACTAACCAACGAATAATTTTGAGAGTAATGATATAAATGATAAGTCAATAATTTCAAGCCGAGAAAACAATTTGAGAATCTTCGAAAAATTCTTTTCATTACCAAATAAAACGCGGTTAGTGATCTGAGTATTTTAGTCAATATTATTACTAACTCAGATCATTAACCACTCAGATCATTAACGTGGTTCTGACGCAAATCGAATTTACGTTGGAAGTTATGAGAAAATTCACAATTATTTTCTACGATACTTTTGATTGAGGCTAAATTATAAGAAAATTCTTCCATTAATTCATTATTTTTTTTAAGAAGACCACAAAAATTAGTGGATTTACAATCAGTACAAATAAAATTAAAGTTTTTGAAACAATCGCCTCTGAATTTAATTAATTTAGACGTATCGATGGCGGAATTACATATACTACAAATAACCGATTCCATATCAAATAAAATATTCAAAATTAAAATATTATAATTACTATAATAATATAAAAAAATTAAAATTTAAAATTTAAAAAAAATAAGTCAAATGGCACTCAGTCGATCAATTCAAAAAATCGATTCGGAAAATGAACCGTGACCCAATAAAGTAAACACAAGGCAAGAATAAAATAAATAATGATACTCCACGAGTTTAACACCAACCACTACTAACATTAAATAAAAACAGTAACAAATAATACAAAAAATTCTCTTGAGAAATATAAATTAGAACAAAGCCGTAACATACGTCACTACTAACAATAATGAACAAAAAAAATTGTTATAAGATTAGAAAAAATCAAATATTTTTTTGATATAAGTTTTTAAAATATGAAAATTTAAATTAAAATAAATTAATTTATATCAAACAAGTTGGAAAATTTCACTTTTCACATAAATTAATAGAGATTAATAAATATAATAAAATTAAAAACATGCAATTTAGAAAAAAATCTCATTAATTATATTTTTAATTACTATTTCTGGATTTTCATTTTCCTTTATTTTGATATTTCGAAATACTAAGTTGTTTCTTCTCAATTAAAATTGCATCTCATTTGTTAATTTCGCTTTTTTTTTATTTTGGTTTCCAGTTTTTTTTCTAGTTCAGATTTTTTTTTACTAATTCATCAACTTTATATAATTTTTCATGAATTGCTTTTAGTTTTTTATCGAGAAGTTCCTCAAGAGTTATATTTGACATTTTTATTGTTATATTTACCGGACTATCTGATGATGAAGCACTAGAAAAAGCCTCTCTATGAAATCTTTTTTCTGTAGATAATGTACCAGTTATTAATTCGTCGTCTGATTTAATCGAAAAATTATTCATATATACTTCTGTGTATTTTTAAATAACAAACAAATATTTTATTTTGTTGTCTTGTTTACCAAAAACAAATATATATTTTGTTGCCTTGATTTGTTGTTCTGCAACAATTGTTTCAGTACATTAAATGTTGCGCCAAAAAGTATGCCAAATAATATAAAATTCTATGTTTTGGTAATAATTTAGTTTGTTAATGTTAATAGGTATTAAATGTTGTTATGTCAATTCGAACAAAATGAATCAGCTGCTATAATTCTTTTCATTAGTTTTGTTTTGAAAAATTATTATTAACCCAATTAAGTGACATATGTATATTTATTTGACATATGTATATAAATTTTATTTACTTACCTTTTTTTAAATGTTGATGTTGAATTGAAGACTTTTTTTCTTTTTCTTTTTCTTTTTATTTTATATAAAAGATATATATTCATAAAACAATTATAGCAGGTAATATTAATTTGTGTTTTACCAATAATATCAGATCGGTTATATTGTATTATTCTATAGAACCCTTTGTTTAATTTTTTCAAATGATCAAAGTCCAAATATCAAATCTATATTTTTCTTTTCTTAATTTTTATTTTTATATGGCACACATATTATTTTCATTATGTACACTTTAATAACAAATGTTCTATATGTTTAATATCTTTTTATAAGCTAATATCTTAAATATTTTAATTATTTTTCTTGCAAATATTTAACACTGCTTCTCAGTTTGACAACTATTCTATGATATATATTACTAAACTTTGAAAATAAATACTGGACCAAAGTATGAATGAATTTCAAATATATATATATATATATATATATATATATATATATATATATATATATATATATATATATATATAAACTAATAGTATAATAATCATTTTACATCGAAATGCATTAGAATGATGTTGACAATGAATTACATAGACCAGCTCGAAAAAAGTTCTCCAGACGACGTGTTATTATTAAGGGTTTTGATGATATTTGGCAAGCTGATTTAAATGGGTGCATAAGCGAAATTTAATAAAAATCATCGATATCTTTTAACAGTAATTGATACATGTTCAAAATTTGCTTGGGCAATTGCAATTAAAAGCAAAATTGGTAAAGAGCTTATCAAAGCAATGGTACAATTTTAAAAACTGGCAGAAAACTTAAAATCTTCAAACAGATGATGGAACCGAATTCTTTAATAAAATATTTTAGGATTTAATGCATGAAACTCACATAAATCACTATTCTACATACAGTTCTTTAAAAGCATCAATAATTTAACGTTTTAATAAGACTTTAAAAAATATGATGTGGAAAATCTTTAGTCTCAACGGTTCTTATAAATGGATTCATATATTAAACCAATGAATATAATCATAAAAAACATAGAAAAAAAAATGCGACCGTATGATGTTACAAAATAAAATTCTAAATATTTACTCTCAACTGTGTATTCACATATTAAGCAATTTACCGACGGCATATACAAAATATGCGATAATGTGCGCATAAGTAAATAGAAACATGTTTTAGAAAAAGGCTACACACCGAATTGGACAACAGAAATTTTTAAAATACGGAAAATTCAAAATACAAACCCCGTAACATACATACTTGAAGATTATCAAGGTCAACCTATTGAAGGAGGATTTTATGAACTAAAACTAAATAAAGTAAAATATAATAATATGTATCTGATTGAAATTTTTTTAAAATCAAATAAAGATAAAGTATTGGGATTTTCAAGGCAACATATTCATGGCTAAATAAAACAGAAATTCTAAAATAAAAAACTTATTTTATTCAACAAATTAGATTATTTCACAATTTCAAATAATAGTTCTAATTAATAAATAAATATAAAACCATGTTTAATGTTTAATATAGTATTTCCAGGTTTGTTTCAATTTATTCACATCGATTATCACCAAATCTGATCTATAGGATATGTCATTACTTGTAAACTTTTCCATTTCACAATTACTCAAAATTCTTTGACTTTCAAATTCCATATATTCATGACAATTGATTTTCAGCATTCGTTTTTTAAAATTGCTGTCATATGAACATCGTATTTTGATTTTTTCTTCATCACTATGCTTCAATTGAAAATTACTGTAGAATATATTTTCACTTTCGATAAAAACAGCAATTTCTTTTTCTTTTTCAATTAAATCACGTATAAAACCTTTAATTGCTTCTTCAACGGTAACATTATTATTAGTTGATTGATCTGATTGGATTGTATTGTTTGCTCATCTGATGTTGTGGTTGTTGTTGTTGGTTCTATTGATGATGTTATTATATCAAGTGATTCATCGTAAGAATTTACATGTTTCATTAAAATAGTGATAGGTGTAAACATCTTCATATTTCATTGAATGCTTTCAAGTTAACTCTTCAAGGTTTGTCTGCAGAATGAAATATTATTTTTGTTTTTCCCATTGCACATCATGATGAATTTCTTTTCATTGACCGATTGCAAAATCAAAAGGTTAATACACTAATGCTCTAAATTCATATAAAAATAAATTTATATTTGTGTACTATATGATTTTGTAACAGTGAAATGCAAATATGTTGATAATGCATATTCAGCATTTTACTGTTTAATACAGAAATTTATCATAACATTTATGCATAATTAATAAATTTGTGTCGCAATCGCGAATAAAAAGTTATATTTGTATGTAAATTAGCGATGACGACACAAAGTGAAAATCATATATAAATGGTTATTCTAAATTGGAAAAGTCACTTGAAATCAAGCCTTCTAATTGGGAACATATTAATTATAATAGTTTATTGCTGTTAATAATGAAATAAAACAATTAGTAAAGCGAGAAACAGGTCTTATATTTTAAAATACAGGTAATCCTTAATTCACCCCCCACCAGAGGTAAGGTGAATTTATGAGAAGCATAACATCAACGACGGCAGACTACAACATATGGCGCAGCCGGTAAACAGAAAAACACTTTTTCTGTGAACCATTAACGAATACCAGTAGTAAAAAAAAATAAAGTGGCTTAACAGCTGCGATTGCGGGGCAATTTAGTTTGCTCTTTTTTAATATCTTTTATTTAAAAAAAAAAACAACAGATGAACAAAGAGTCACTACAAAAGGTATTAAAGAAGGAACCATCAGCAGGGCCACGTCAAATAAGTTTGGACGAGTACACAAGAAGAGCGGCAAGCAAAAAACAACAATCAACACCAGCACCAATTCCGGTAATAAGAAAGAAGAAGGGAGGAGTGAAACGAACAGCAAAAAAAAATAGCAGAGTGTTACAGGTTACTACGGTTACCTACCTGTAACAAAGAGCAACAACTGAAGTATAGGATTGAAATAAAGAGCTTGCGACGGGTGTTGGAAAAAAGCCAGGAAAGATCAAAAGAAGATAAATTAAATTCTTAATTTTTTATTGTAATTTTTGTTGTTATGAAAATCGTAAGAAGAGACGAATTAAATTATTTCTGTTTATTTGTAATATCAGAAAATATAATAATAATAAAAGAAAGAAATATTGTTGTAGTATTAGAAAACCAGGAGTAAAACAAATAATAATAAATATATGAAAAATTAAACAAGTTTTTGTTTTGGTATTCATTTAAGTGACAATTTGTTTTGAAACTTTGAAGAAACATTTTTATTGAAAAAACATTTTTTATTTTAATATTGAAGAAATATTTTTATTTTAATAATTGACATTTAATTGAAAAAAAAAATTGATAAAGTAATTGACTCCCTCATTTGATCTTTCCACTCCAACAAGCTCCAACGAAGACAGTAACGTAAAGTACGATAAAAAAAAAGGAATCACGTAAAAGTAAAAGAATAATAATAATTAAAGGAAAAAATAAATAAATATTAAAATTTTTAATATTTTGACAATAGTTTTGGGTTGTTTTTTAAAATAAACATTAAATCAAGTAACTGATTATTTTTTTTGAATACTTAAAAAAAAAGAGAAAGTAATCGTTCGATTAAAATAAAATAAAAAAAAAATAAAGACAAGTATTTTATTAAATAAACAAGACAAGTATTTTAATAAATAAAAAAGAATACATTGACTTTTCATTTTTAATGAGTAACGAAAAAGACTCTGTATATCAAAGGTTTAAAAATTATGTTGATTCCTTTTCTTTTGATCGTACTGATCCTAGTTTAGAAGATTTATCACCAGAAGACAGCGTTAATATACCAACAAAATCCAGCCACGTTCCTGTAATTACATCAACACCACAAATAGTAGCAGGTACTAGTAAAAAGAAAAGGGTAACATTTAATGAGTTACCATCACAAAAAAATAATATAATTAAGCAGATGGTTAATACTAGGAGTAAGAAAAATTTAGGTAGTGAAGATTTAGGCAATTTAGAAACAATTAATAATAATAATATGACACCACCTACACAACACAATACGACAGTTACAGATAACGCAACAACAAACAATACAGACCATCCTACAACACCACTCATTAGCGGATATTTAGGTAAAGACAATACATATAATTTAAGAACACATAATATGACTATGCCACTTAGTACCACGTACGCCTTATACATGGCCGGGGTACCTACATATTCGGCTGAGAGGGAGAATTCGGTAATATAATTTCAAAATTTTATAGACCTAGCCTATAACGCTTACTACAGACGTAATAGATAGGAACGCGGTATTGAAACAACTGGTACGAGGAAAGCTGCGAGGACGAGCAGCTGACCTTTTTCAAGATAGAACAATAACAACGTTTAATGAATTTAGGGAGATTTTAGAAACAAATTTCATACCACGGAAAACGGTAGCTCAGTTAAAATCGGAACTAGAAGAGTGCTTCCAAACTATCGACGAGTCCGTTGCTACTTTCGGAGATAGAGTCAAAAGGAAGTATGCGTGCCTTAAATTAGGTATAACTAATAGGTATACGGTAGAACCAGGGTCCATGCTGTTGGACGCGGAGGAAACAGCACAACGAGTATTAATAAGAGGGTTACGATCGGAGTCTATTAAGCAGCACGTATTCGGACAAAATTTTAGGAATTTTGACGATTTATTTAAAGGAGCTACAAGGTTTGGTGATCAGTTAAGTTTGTTGACGCCGGCAAGGAGGGAAGAAAACAAAACAGACGAAAGCAATACTAGTAATTTGGAAAAATATTAGGCAATTTTCTAACGAGGTTCCAAACATTACAAGTAGGTAATGGCCCATTGCGACCAAATAATGTTCAAAATAATAGGAATAGGAACACTAACAATAATAATTATAATAATAATTCAAATAATAGTTATAATAATAATTTAAACAATAGTAATAATAATCGGAATTATAACAATTATAATAATAACGTTAATAACAATAGAACTCTTAATAATAATAGGAATTCATATCCTTATAATCCAAATCCTTCTCCCAGTAACAATACTAATCCCGGTAGACCTAATTTTAACAATAATAGGGCTCCCACTAACAGATTTAGAAGTAATGGGCCAATTACTTGTTTTAAATGTGGTTTGGCAGGTCACATTAGCAGAGATTGTAGAGGAGGAGGAATAACAAATACAACGAATACAACGTTAAAATGCAATCTGTGTGGTAATGAAGGACATTACGCAGCAACATGCAATCTAAAGAGAATAGCGTCAGCGGGAGTGAATGCACTTAATATGGAAATGGAAATGTGCGATTGGTGTGACAGAGAAGGACATAGAGAATTAAATTGTCCTGCACGCCAAAAATACCAAGCCAAAATTTTATGTTCGGGAAACGAACGGGGAATGGCACAAACCTCCCCCCGTCATTCCTAAATCAAACGAGTGGGGTGGGTTCATCTGATATTGGACCCGAGTCATTGGTGACGTTACCTTTAGATATCAGTAGAAACAAAGAGGTTACGTTGCTTGTAGATACAGCCGCACAAGTCAGCCTATTGAATAAAGACAGTGTAGCAGATCTAACACAAATTAAAACAAATAGAAAAGTTAATATTCGAACGTTACATAATGAAAGTTCTACTGCAGGAGCTTGTAAAGGGAATTTTCTAACACCTAGTACTTTAAGCTGCGAATTTCAGGTAGTAGATGGTAATTGTAAGTTACCAGTAGACGGCATATTAGGGAATGAATTTTTAGTAATAAATTGCGATATTAAAGGACCTGAACAACGGTTACGGTTCCCTGTGACTAAAGAGAATAAAGAGGAATTATCAGTACCATTACAATTAAGAAAAAAACCAGAAAAAAAAATTACAACACCACAACAAAATGTACATATCCATAGTTTATATCATTCAAGACCAGAGTCCAGTACTGACACAAAAAGTAAAAACAAGGCTGATAACAAAGTACCAATTTATTGGACCAGTAGCGGTGAAAACTTGGAAACAACAGTTTTGGGAAGTGTGAACAACATCAAAGAAACTGATCACTTGAAATATTACACTAAGGCTGATAACAAGGCTCCAATTTATTGAACTAGCAACAGCGAATACTTAGAAAAAATATCTTTAGTAAGTGAGAACAGTCTCAAAGATATTGAACATTTCGGGTGTACTGAGTCTAAACGTGGTATTAAAGCATGGGAAAAGGATAAAAGCATATATGACGAAGATAAATTCACCAATATGAACGATATATTTATTGAAAAAAGGGATAAAAATATGAGAGAAATAATAATTGTTAATGCATGTAAAATAGAGGAGAATAATGCTGAGGTAGAGAATAAATTGGAAAATTATGACCAGTATAGTATAGATACTGAAAGTTTAAAGTTTAATGATAAATGTTGTGTATTTAATGAAGATAATACAAAGGTTGGAGGATTATATGAAAAAAAATTGGAGAATTTTAAAAATGATGAATTTAATGACGAAGTTTATAAAAATGTTATAAGTATTGCAGAAAATTATAATGAAGTCAATGAAGATATTGAAGGTGAAAAAGGAAATAATTAAAATGATGAAAATAATGTTATACAGATAAAAGGTAGAACAGAACAAATTATTAATATATCGAGTAATAAGATAGGGGAATTTATATGTTGTAATGAGGAAATTTATCCAGGGATTTATATAGGTAATGGTTTAGTAAAAGCAGAAAATGGAAAAGTACATGTAAGCGTAATTAATATCAATGAAGAGGATGTTATCATCAAAGAACGAAAAATTCTACTAACACCAATTGATGATTACGAAATTATAAAGTTAGAGGAAGTCACAATGAAAAAAAAAATTATAATAAAGAGGGTGAAATATGGGCTGATATACGGACACTTTTCGTTGATTCAGAAAATGAACAATTAAATGAGGGTGAAATATGGGCTGATATACGGACACTTTTCGTTGATTCAGAAAATGAACAATTAAATGAGAGGTGAAGTTGTTAAAAGAAAAACTAGAAGTTGATATAAATTGGAATGTTGAAGAGAGACAACAAATAGAACAAATTTGTTAAGAGTATCAAGACATTTTTCACCTCCCAGGAGATAATTTAAGTCATACCACATCGATAGCTCATAAGATTGAAACTAAAGTAGATAGTGCACCAATAGCTCAAGCGAATTATAGATTGCCTGAAAGTCATAGTAAAGAAATTCAAGCACAGGTGGAGCAAATGTTGAACAGCGATATTATACAACCAAGTCGAAGTGCGTGGAATTCACCTCTTCTGGTCGTTCCAAAGAAACCGGGACCAGATGGTAAAAAACGATTTAGAGTGGTTATTGACTATCGCAAATTAAATGCAGTAACCGTTAAGGACGCATTTCTCTTACCAAGAATAGAGGATATTTTACAACAATTAGAGAATTCAAGGTATTTTACTACATGGATTTAGCCAGTGGTTACCATCAGGTTTTAGTAGACGAGAAGGATTGTGAAAAAACAGCATTCAGCACTATCTCCGGTCATTATGAATTTAAAAGAATGCCATTTGGTTTGACAGGGGCACCAGCTACTTTCCAACATTTAATGAATTAGGTTTTATCTGGTTTACAAGGAATTTAATGTTTCGTATATTTAGATGATATCGTTATTTATGGAAGAAATTTAGAAGACCATCAAAATAAACTAAGAGCAGTACTGGAACGATTAAGGGAAAATAACTTAAAGCTTCAACCAGAAAAATGTAAACTTCTTAGAAGAGAAGTAGTTTATTTGGGTCATAAGTGTACGGAAAATGGGGTTTTACCAGATCCTGAAAAAACGAGTTGTGTAGAAGGATTTCCAACACCAACAACTACTACCCAACTCCAATCGTTTTTGGGTCTAGTAAATTATTACAGATCTTGTATGTCTAATTTACCTGAGGTTGGCGACCCTTTATACAAATTAGCCACAAAAGGAAAAAAATTTGTTTGGACTGATAGTTGCCAAATAGCGCTTGAAAAAGTTAAGAAATTGTTAACACAACCACCATTGTTAAAATACCCTGACTTTACGAAACCATTTATACTAACAACCGACGCTTGTAATACAGCTCTGGGCGCTATGCTATCACAAGGAGAAGTGGGTCAAGATCACCCAATAGCATATGCTAGTAGAGTATTGAACAAAGCCGAACGTAACTATAGCACAATCGAAAAAGAAATGTTGGGCATTTATTGGGCCATAAAAAACTACAGGTGTTATCTGTTCGGTAGTGATTTTACGGTTTACACTGATCATAAACCTTTGATTAGTGAATTCAAAAACGAAATCCTGAAGGTCGGTTGAATAGATGGAAAATGCGATTATCAGAATATTCTTATACGGTTCATTACAGGCCAGGTAAACGAAACTCGAATGCGGATGCACTTAGTAGAATACCATATGACGAAAATAATGGATAATTAGAAAACGAAAATAGCAAGTCAATGGAAGCTCGTATTAACATAGTGACTAGAGCCCAGGCAAATAAACTAATGGAAAATGGGAAAAATGATAACACAATAGAAATGGAAGAATCTGAAGAAGCGGATGGAGAGGAAATAACAGCAATAAAGGAAGGTTTATCTAAGAAAATTGAATTACATACAACAGAGGAGATTAATACCATTTTAAAGGAATATCATGATTCCCCTCTAGGAGGTCATATGGGAGTGGTTAAAACATATAATAGAGTGCGTAGATTTTACTACTGGAAAAATATGATAAGAACTATACGAAAATTCATTAAAGCTTGTCATAAATGTCAGAAGGCTAAACGTGGTAAAATTACCAAAATGGAAATGGCTATAACGGACACCTCTAAAAAACCTTTTGATAAAATTTACATAGATCTCGTTGGGCCTCTTCCTATTACCAACAATAGAAATAAGTACATATTATCATTTCATGATGACTTGACTAAAATGTTGGATTGTGTAGCCATACCCAACATGGAAGCCACAATTGTAGCAGAAGCGTTTTATAAACATATTATACTAAAATATTCAGTCATACCTAGGAAACTAATAACAGATCAAGGAACAAATTTCACAAGTGACTTATTCAAAAAAATTTGTAAAATGCTTAAAATAAAGAAAATACAAACTACAGCATACCATCCACAATCTAATGGGTCTCTAGAACGAAGACATGGGCCTTTAGTGGAATATCTTCGAATAATGGTAAATAAAAACGTACAAAGTTGGGATGAATGGTTGGCTGAGGCAATGTTTACTCACAATCACACACAACATGAGGGAACCAAATTTTCTCCGTTATATATATTATATGGGTTTTGTGATCCGTTACCCAGTATATGTAAAAGAAAACCAGAACCATTATTATAATCATGATGATTTTTGTTTAATCACCAAAAATAAATTACAAACTATTCATCAATTAGCCAGGGAAAATTTAATAAAAAGTTAAATGCGATCAAACAAATATTACGACCAATCTGCGAAAAAAGAAAATTACAAAATCGGAGACAAAATATTACTTGTTAATGCGAACAAAGCAAATAAATTAAGTTTAGGTTGGTTAAGACCTTATGAAGTTATAGAAATACCTAATTCCCTAAATACAACCATTAAAATAGGCAATAAAACGCGACGAGTTCACAACAACCGAATAAAAAAATGGACAGACTAAGAACAGACTATTTTTTTATATATATATTTTAGTTAGTAATTAAATTTAATAAAACATTGGGATTTTTTTTTATAGTATCAGTAAAAATTCATTAGTTGATAGATTTTTTTTTTTTTAAGTTTTTAGAATGTTACTAGCGAGCATAATATGGTTGCTTATTCTAGCAACACTTGGAGAAGGAAGTCCAGTCGAAATCGAGGAGATAAAAAACACGGAAATTTTATTTGAACATATTGGCAAAATAATAGAATATCGGGATTCTCTTCACATCTATACCAAATTACAATTAACCTCGGAGGAGGAAATGGCGGATTTTTTAGATTCTATTAAGTAAAGTAGATACTACATGTATACAATTATTAAGTCATGTAAAATCACAAACATGTAATACATTTAAAAAAGAAATTAATCTTTGGACGGAAGGGGTAAATCACTATTTTAGAGACGAAAAAGGGGGCATTAAATATAATCGGGACAGTTTCAAAAATGTTATTCGGAACAATGGACGAGGGGGACGCAGACCAAATTTACAATAGTTTAGAAAAGTTAATTCGTCTATTCCTGCTGATGTTTTGTTATTTAAGTTTTTAAATAATATTTCAGTCTCTTTTAGATTAGTGAAAGTTTTTTGCACCCGGCAAACTATGACCCGTGGGTCACGGAGTGACCCAAATCATCATTTCATGTTGCCCGCTTCGAAATTGTAAAATTGGTTCCAAATCAATAAATTTTTTTTTTTGATTACAAAAATTGTATATAAAATGTTTTCCCAGCAATTGTTTTTATAAGGCTTTGAGATTAGAGTTTTAAAATTTTGCAAACTTTTAAAATCGTAGTAGCCTTGATAAATTTTATGTTGCTACGCGCTAAATAAATGTAAAGTTATGTTTCTATGTTTCAGTTTAAATTTTCATTTCAAGCGCAAAGTCGAAACAAAAATAACGTGGAATATTTATTTAATAAACAAAAATAGCGGTGAATATAATAGTTTTTTTGTGATTTTTAACCATGACCGAACCCAAGGCAAAAAAGGTGAGATTATTTCAATATGGAAAGAAAATTATGGATGTATTGAGAGTGGTGACCGTTTGGTGTGTTGCTTATGTGGGGATACAATTACTGGTCGAACTTACAATATTGAGAGGCACTTTTATTCCAAACATAAAGTTGTAACTGACATGCCAAATGATGAAAAATTGGAAAACATCAAGAAGCACGTATTAAATTTTGGAAATCTAAAAGGAGTTTTACAGAAGTTCATAACGCAACATCACCACTCAACAGCTGCTAGCTTTGCAGCAGCTCTTGCGATTGCACGCAACGGAAAACCATTTTCAGATGGTGAATATTTAAAGACGGCATTTATCCAATGTTCCGAACATATTTTTAATGATTTCAAAAATAAAACAGAAATCTTGGCCAGGATTAAAGAAATTCCGTTATCAGCAAGAACTGTCCAGCGACGAATAAAAGATATGGCTGCAGACATTGACATTCAGATCAAAAACGATATATTATCGAGTGATGTTATTAGTATTTCCCTGGACGAGAGCAGTGACATAAATAACATGGCAAGACTTGCAATTATTGCTCGGTTTGCATCAATAAATTCCTTTAAAGTCCAGTGTTACGTATTTACACATATTGTGCTCGTACCTTAATGTTTGCACTTAACTCTTTACTGTATAATATACTTAACATTACACATATATATATTTCTTGTAAAGTACATATACTTCACTCTTCATTCAACCATCACTATAATAAGACAAGTCTAATAAAGATACTTATAATTAAAACCAAGTTGTAATTTTATTTAAATTTAATATTGTAATATCTTACAATATTACATGGTGTCAGAAGTAATTAGAAAATATTGAGGATGGCAGCTATTAAAATGGATCAATTTGAGATGACCGGCAATATTTGTGAAAAATGGAGACGTTGGAAAAGTGACTTTACAAATCTCCTAATAGCTAATGAGTTGGATGGAAAGTCTGAAAAAAGAAAAATTGCTATATTTTTGATGACATGTGGTCCTGAATTAAAAGATAAGTATGATCAATTTTTAATTTCACCAATTTCACCTGCTACCGACATAACTTTAAAACAAGTTATTGAACAGTATGACAACATTTTTAAAACTTATGCCAATGAAATATTTGCCAGTTATTTATTCTGGAATAAAAATTTAAAACAATGTGAAAACGAAAGATTTGAATCGTTTTACATAAAAGTTAAACAGCACGCAATTGATTGTAATTTTTTACAAGATACATTAAGTAGAAATATTCGTGATAAATTAATTATGGGAATCTCTAATGATACATTGAGAGAAAGATTGTTACGGGAAACAGTACTTACAGAAAAGTCTGTCGTAGAACAATGCTTAATTAGTGAACAATCGCGCGTACAATCCAGTTTAATGAGTAACGGAAATGGCAATGGCAAATACAGTAATTTAATGGCTAATGTTGATCAAATAAAAAATACGTATAGTCGTAAAAGATTAAAAAACAGTTCTGAAAAATTTAATTGTAAAAATTGCGGTAAATTTCATGAAAAAAGAAATTGTCCCGCTTTTGGGAAAAAATGTCATAACTGTAGCAAACTAAATCATTATGAAATAATGTGCAAAACCAGTAATTATAAAAATAAAAATAACAATTCTTACCAAAAATCAAAAAAAAATCATGAAATTGAATCTGATCAAAATAATAGTGAAAATGAAATTCATATTTTATCAGAATTAAAAATATATTCATTAAATGATTCAAGAAATATTAAAGATTGGTTAATAAATTTTCAAATCAATGGAAACTTTATTAATTGCAAACTAGATACTGGTGCACAAGTAAATATAATTTCAATAGAAACGTTAAAACAATTAAAATTTATACCTACAATTTCAAAAACTAAAACAATAGTAAAAGCATTTGGTGGTACAAAAATTAATTTATTTGGTGAATGTATATTAAATTGTTCATACAACAATAATAATAATAAATTCAAATTTTTAATAACAGATTTTAATTCAAAAACTATTTTAGGATTAGAAATCTGCAAATATTTTCAACTAATTAAAATAATTGACAACATTTATACAGAAAATGACACTCCACAATCTATTATTGATGAATATTCAGATGTCTTTGAAGGAATTGGATCATTAGAACCTGTAAAAATAAAATTGCAAGAAAACGCTATACCACATATTGCTGCATCAAGAAAAATACCATTAGCATTACACGAGCCAGTACAACAAGAATTAAAACGTATGGTTAAAGATGGCATCATAGAAAAGGTTGAAGTACCAACTGATTGGGTGAGTAATATGCATGTTATTAATAAATCAGGAAAAATTAGAATTGTTCTTGATCCAAGACCACTAAATAAATATATTCAACGTGCTCATTACCCAATACCTACAATAGAAGAACTTTATTCAAAAATGCAAGATTGTAAAATATTCACACTTTTTGATGCTAAAACAGCATTTTGGCAACAGCCACTAGATAAAGAAAGTTCTTTTCTTACAACCTTTATTTCACCTTTTGGAAGATACAGATGGTTAAAAGTACCATATGGTCTAGTTAGTGCACCAGAAAATTTCCAAAATGCCATGACTAAAATGTTTCAAGATATACCACAAGCAAATCCATATTTCGATGATATTGCATTAGGTTCACCGAACCTTATTGAACATTGTAAATTACTTCGTAAAGTTTTAGACGTCGCTCGTAAAGAAAACCTAAAATTAAATAAAGAAAAAATTCAATTAGCAACTAATAAAATTAATTATCTAGGACAAATTCTGTCTGATAAAGGTATGCTACCAGATCCTAGGAAAATAATTGCTATTAATGAATTTCCGTCACCTAAAAATAAAGATTCTTTACATCGATTTTTAAGTATGTATCGTTATCATACTAAATATACACAAAATGTTTCTCATGAATCTTTTGTTTTAAGACAATTACTAAAAAAGGATAGTTTATTTGTTTGGGATACAAATATGCAAAAATGTTTTGATAATTTAAAGTCAATGCTAGTAAAAGCACCAATACTTCAAATATTTCAATCTAATAAGCACACTACGCTGTCAGTTGATGCATCAAAGTATGGTCTAGGCGCAGCATTGATACAAAATGACAAACCTGTAGGGTTTGGTTCAGCTACGTTAAATGATACTCAGCAGCGGTATGCTCAAATTGAAAAAGAGCTACTAGCTATTGTCTTTGGCTTAGAACATTTTCATTACTATACGTATGGACGTAGAATTTTAGTTGAAACAGATCATAAGCCTTTGTTAGGCCTTAGTAAAAAACCATATGATCAAATTTCACCAAGACTCCAAAATATGCTTTTAAAATTAAATAAATATGATTTTGAATTAAAATATGTTCCGGGTAAAGATTTAATCACTGCTGATACACTATCAAGAGCACCACTACATAATTCATTATATAATTTTTATGATTATTATAGTAATAATAATTCAAATACAGTAAAAATTCACTTACTTGTTAATGCCACTGATAATAAATGGAATGAAATACGTAAAAAAACTATTGCTGATAAACAATTACAAACTGTCAAATTTTACATTAATAATGGTTGGCCTGAAAATTTTATAGATATTAGAAATAGTTCTGCAAAACAATTTTGGCATTGTCGTGATGAATTATATATAAAAGATGATATTATATGTCGTGGACAAAGACTTGTTATACCACAACAATTAGTAAATTATATTCTAACTTTAATTCATGTTTCACACAAAGGCATAGTTTCAAACAAAATAAAGGCAAGAGAATATTATTATTGGCCAAATATGGATTCGGATATAGAGAAATTTATTAACAATTGTAATATCTGTCAAAAATATCAACGTTCAAATCAATATGAACCACTCATTGATCGAACTTCACCAATTCGACCATGGCAAAAAATAGCAACTGATTTTTTAGATCTAAATGGTAAACGTTATTTATTAGTAATAGATTATTTCTCCAAGTATATTGAATTACAAATAATGCAAGGTACGTCAGCTAATGCAGTAATCAATGCGTTTAAAATTATTTATGCTCGATTTGGAATTCCGGACGAGATGATTTCAGATCGTGGTCCACCTTTTAATTCTATAGAAATGACAAATTTTCATCGTGAATGGAACATCAATCATAATCCGTCTACGCCGTATTATCCTCGTTCCAATGGACAAGTAGAACGTTGTGTTCAAACAGTAAAAAAATCACTATTAAAATGTAGTGAAGAAGGAAAAGATATAAACATAGTACTACTAGATTATAGAACGACTTCAACAAACAATTTACCATCTCCAGCAGAATTATTGATGGGACGAAAAATTAAAACAAATTTACCTATTCATCCAAAGCAATTAAAACCAAATTATCCAATCAAACATGTTAAAGATGAATTAAAACGTCGTCAAACAAAACAAAAAAGATATGCTAATGAACATACAAAACAATTACCTCGTCTACACTTAGATGATAAAGTTTGGTTTAGAAAAAATAATTCTACACTGTGGATACCTGGTACAATTATAAAAATTAATCCATTTAATTCATATTTAGTTAAAAGTTGTGATGGTCGCACTTATGAACGCAATCGAATTTATTTTCGACCTAATAAAAGTTTAAATAATTACATTAATAATCAGACCGCTTCTTTTTCAGTTGAAGATTATTATATAACTACACCTTTAAACAATTTAATTAACACAGAATCAACCTTAGAATCACCAATAGATACTACCAACAATCTAGAAAACATCAACAACAGTCAAGAAACAACAATTGAAACTAGATCATCAATTCCATCAACTATAAATATATATGATTCTACTGGTACTTCAAATAATACACAAGATTGTCCAACTTCAAAAACACGATCAGGTCGTAATGTTATGTTACCAAACAAATTTAAAGATTTTATAGTAAAGTAAATTTCATTATAAATGTTATAAATTTAAAGTTTTATAGTAAAGTAAATTTCATTATAAATGTTATAAATTTAAAGTTTTCATAGTAAAGTAAATTCATTATAAATATCATAAATTTAAAGATTACATGGTAAATTATAAAGTAAATTTAATTGTTATAATAATTTAACAAATTCAATAAAAAGGACGTGTTACGTATTTACACATATTGTGCTCGTACCTTAATGTTTGCACTTAACTCTTTACTGTATAATATACTTAACATTACACATATATATATTTCTTGTAAAGTACATATACTTCACTCTTCATTCAACCATCACTATAATAAGACAAGTCTAATAAAGATACTTATAATTAAAACCAAGTTGTAATTTTATTTAAATTTAATATTGTAATATCTTACAATATTACATCCAGGAGGAATTGTGCATTCTAGCTTGAATGGACGGTACAACTATTCTTAGTAAAGTTCAGGAGTTCACGCAGTTTGGAAATGAGAAATGTTTAGATTTAAAAAAGAAATTGTTTTCCATAACAACTGATGGTGCTCCGTCTATGAGGGGAAAAAATATTGGTTTCGTGAAATTGTTAGAAAACCAACTCGGCCGTCCTATCTTATCTTTTCATTGCATTATACACGAGGAGAATTTATGTGCAAAGGCGTCGATGAAAGATCTTAATGATGTTATGAAGACGGTTGTTAAAATTGTTAACATAATTACAGCACGTTCTGCTTAACACACAGACGCTTTAAATCTTTTTTAGAGGAAATTGAAGTGGAGTATGGAAGTTTACTGTTGCACTCTGAAGTTCGATGGTTAAGCAGAGGAAAGGTGCTTAATAGATTTGTAGCTTGCTTTGATGCAATACAAATATTTTTAGTTGAAATCGGAGAAAATTATACCGAGCTTGATGATAAGACATGGTTCTTAAAACTTCTGTTCTTAACTGATATAATGAACCATTATAATGAATTTAACAAACGACTTCAGGGTAACGGCCACACAATTTTAAAATTTTATGAAGAATGGAAGAGTTTTTGCTCAAAATTAATTTTATTTGAAATGGATATAAAAAATCGTAAATTTAACTATTTCTTACATATAAAAACTTAAGAAGAAAAACGAAATGTTGATGATTTCGATGTAAAGACATTTGAGTCTTATATTAATAGCGTGAAAGACTAATTTGAAAAAAGATTTCAAACTTTGAAAATGCACGGTCCAATGTTTGCGTTTATAACGAAGGCAGATGTAATTGATGAAACTTAGATTTACAATATTTTGAGTTCCTTGAAATCACCAATTTTAGCCTAGTTCAACTTTATGGACTGATAAATAATAATAATAATAAATTTCTTTATTTCATATAAAATATCAGGAAAAATATAACAAATTTTAAAAATAAAATATTTTTATAAATAAGTATAATTATTAAGCAAAATCATTATTAAAACTTTAAATATATTATTTTATATGAAATAGCTAGAAACATTCTTTTATGTAGATAAGTGGCGAATGTACCGTAAAAATTATATAATTGAAATAAAATATTGTTGGGGCAATATTAAATTTAAAACAAAATTAATACAAATATAAATAAAATAAAAAATTAAATAAAAATTACAAAAAATATATATAAATAATAAAAAAATAATAAAAACTTATAAAATATTAAACATAAATTACTTTAAATGAAAAAATAAATTATTAATTAACTAGGAACAAATTATATCAATTAAAAATAATAAACCAAAATATTAAGTTAAGGGTTTCAGTAATTTTTCAATTTGCTTACAATTAAATTCAAAAAGCCAACATTTAGTTTGTTTTAAAAACATAGTTTTTACTCTTTCGCAACGGAAAATATTTGGCAATTTATTAAAGAGGCGAGGTGCAATAATCTTATAAAAATGACAGAAGTGCATCTTCTGAAATTTTGGAACCACAATTAAATTTCTCGTATTTATTCTTAAAAAATGATTTTCATCAATTCTGGGAACATTATAACCTGATTCATCAAAAAATACTTGTAAAACCTTATAATAATAAAGGTGCCTTAAAGGAAGAATTCCCAGGGACTTGAAAAGATCAAAACTTGGAGTTAAACGATTTACTTTGCACATTAAACGAATAGCGTGTTTTTGCTTAATTAACAAAGGTTCAATTTTATTAAAATTAGTGCCACCCCAGCAACTTATACCGTATTGCAACTTAGATTTGAATAGACCATTATAAACTAGTTTTAATAGTCGCAAAGGGCAGTACAAACTTAAATGAAATAATTGACAAACTACTTTGTTAAGATATTTTTTTAGATGCGCAGTATGATCTAACCAATTAAGTCTAGAATCCATAAATATGCCCAGATACTTAAAACTATCCACACGTTCAATTTGAAAACAATCATCGTGACAGTTAACATTATCATAAAATATTTGTTGATAACTACCATTTTGACAATAATTACATAAACTAAATTTTAAACATAAAGGTGAATGATACATAAGAGACATATTTTCATAAATACTGCCCGAAATATTAAATAGCATGTATTTTGTTTTGTTACTTATAACTAATTTATGCTCCTTGTACCAACGCCTAAGTATTTCCAAATCATGGTTCATACTTGTATAAGTATCAAAATAATTATCATTTGCATAAGATAAAGCTGTATCATCAGCAAAAGCTGTAATTTTGCCCTTAAAACACTGAAAAAACAATGAATTTACATAAATTAAAAATAAAATAGGCCCCAAAACTGAACCCTGTGGAACCCCTATATTGAGAAGCTGAAATGAACTCAAGGATTTTTTAATTTTAACTCTTTGTCTTCGATCCTTTAGATAAGAGGCAAACCAATCATACATAAAACCTCTGAATCCAGCATTATACAACTTTTTCAATAACAATGAATGATCAACCATATCGAAAGCTTTTGTTATATCTATAAATAGAGCTGAAGGAATTTTAGAATCATTAATAGATGTGTAAATTTCACTACATAACTTTAGCAAAGCATCTTCAGTTGACCTACCAGTTCTAAAACCAAATTGAAAATTACTAAAAAAGTTATTTTTTCCTAGGAATGATAAAACTCTATTCTTTATACCTTTTTCGAAAATTTTTGAAAAAACTGACAAAGGCGAAATAGGTCTATAGTTATTTAATGAAGTAGTATCACCCTTCCTATGTAAAGGAATTACAATCGCATTTTTTAGGTCATCATGAAAAATTCCCTTTTGTAAAAATATAACATAAAACATCAACAACTTGAAGAGAAATGTTTTTTAATATTTTACTTGAAATGTTATCAGAAGATGCTGAATTAGAGGTTTTTAGAGACATTAGAATTTTATGAATCTCAGATGGTGAAAAATTTTCAAAGAAAAAACTTTCAGAATTAAATAGTTCATGACTGATATTATTACAATAACAAGATGTGACATTATTATTAGCGTTGTTGTTTAAAGAACCATCCAACAATGTACTAGTTACCGTAGAAAAATAATTATTAAATAAATTAGCAACATCAGTTGGATTAGATACATTTACATTATTTTCAAACAAAGTAATATCATCTTTTTGAACGTTATTATTAAGTATATTATTAATAACTTGCCATTCTTTTTTTGTATTTCTTGAATTTTCGACTAATTTACGACTATAATAATTATTCTTACAATTTTCAATTTCAACTTTTAACTCTCTACATAGTTTATCATAGTAACTTTTCAGTCTTATATTATCAGGATGTTTACTAACACGAATTCTGAACAAATTTTTCTTTTTAACTTTTTTTAATAACGAAACAGACATCCAAGGTTTAAGTTTTTTGCCTTTATAGTTATTTACACTAATTTTTCACTACAAATAGAAATATGCTCATTTAGTTTTATCAGAAAACAATTAAAAGCCATAGATGGATCAGCTGCTAAATAGACATCTTCCCAGAATTCAAAATTAAGTCTGGATTTAAAGGACTTAAAATCAATTTTTTTAAAATCATTATTTACACTATACTTTTCTCTATGAACATTATTATTAAACTGAATAGTAATTAAAGAATGATCAGTAATTTTAAGATCCAGTATAGCAGTTTTATAACCAATACAATTATTTCTATGGAGCCTTAAAAAAATGTGATCTAAACAAGAACTGGACATAAACGTTTCACGCGTAGGACATGACACTAAAGAATTTAACCCAAAAGCAGCTATAACTGACAGAAAATTATCAACATCTGGTAAATTTGCTAAAAGATTAATATTAAAATCACCTAAAAGTATTAAATTTTTGCATGTTTGATTTTCCAAGAACTCTGAAAACTCCTCCAAAAAAGCACCTACACTATATTTGTGTAATCTATATACACCAACAAAACAATATTTAGAACCAGAAAATTCACAATTTAAGCAGATAATATCAGCACTAATTAATTTGCTTTTAGTTATTTGACAAATTAAATCACTCCTATAGAATATTGCAACCCCACCCGATGCATAAGAATCGTTACAATTAGCCGCAAAGGTATAATTAGGAATATGAAAATCCGAAATTTCATAATCATAAATCCATCTTTCCGAAAGAAATATGACATCCGGTAAATGTTCCAAGGCGGCAAGATGTGAGTAAAATAGATCAAAATTTTTCCTAATACTTCTAATATTTTGATGAACTACTGAGAACCCTGAACCTAACTCAGTATTTGGATGATTTATACAATAACATTTACAATTTTCAGTTATGAATGAGGAAGAATTATTAATAATTAAATTATCTTGAGGATTTAAAAAATCATTGAAAATATTTAACATAAAATAAAAGAAAAGTATAAAATTTAAATTTTAGACAAATCCTCAAAACAATTAATTTTTATTACTTTATCACCCTCATTTTTTCTAACTAAAATAGTTAAATTTCGAATCCAAACAAATTTCCATTTCTTAGATACTTTCAGCTGTTTTGTCTTTTCCAATAAAAGTCGAGTATAGGCAGTGAGACTATCATTAATGTAAATTATGTTGTTTATCTTGGACAGATCACCAAATATTTTTTTATTTAATCTAATTTTCTTTAATCGAATTTTTTCCATTATGGTTTGTTTAAAACTTTACGTGGAGATTTAGAGAAAACGGAAGAAAATCATCTTGATATGATATCTACGTGCTGGGCATCTCTTCCAACAAAATTCACATGTATCAAAAAAGTTGCATTTTCTCTTTTATCTTCGTTTGGCTCAAGCTATAATTGTGAACACACATTTTCACAAATGAAATATATTTTAAATAAAAACAGGACCAGTTTGACTACTGAGCATTCTGATGAATGTGTTCGGCTTAAAATGTCAAAATATGAACCAGACTTTTCCAAATTAACTTCAACAGTACAGCATCATGGAAGCCATTGATTTCGCCTACTGATAGCAGTTAAAATATTAAATGTTATTTTTGTTGTTTTTTGATTTATTTTTACTATTGTGTACTGAATTTAACCAATTTATGTTTATATAAAATTTGTTTTCTTGATAATAAATGAATTAACTTTTGGTTTAACTATTTTTTAAATTACTTTCATATAAAATTGCCACTGACCCGCTACGAGTTTAAAAAAATCTCATCTTAGACGAATTTTACCCATGACCAAAAAAGTTTGCCGACCGCTAGGTCATTACTGTCTGATAGATTGTGTTAAATGTCTTCCAAGCTTAAATAAAGGTTTACTTAAGATTTTAAAATTTTCTTTTTCAAACCATTCGGCCATGATACGATAACCGGAATCGCTCCCGCCGAATGCTTGCTACGCTTCCCGACAACAGGTTGACATGCCTTGCATTTAAGCACAGCTTAGCTCGCCGGTTAGTTTGGGTGGGTTTTTGTTGTCACAAAAAGCATATTTAAATTTAACATTTTATTTTTGCATGTCCTTGGAGCATACAGGCTGGAGAAGAAGTAGGTCTACTTCACCTGTATATGAAACTCCGGCACAAATAATATAATTACAAAAATCAAATCAAAAACAACTACAAATTCTTTATGAAATTGAAACTAAATAAAATAATTAAAACTATATCGAAAAATACCAAAGAAACTGAGAATTTTTTTTTTAACTACGAATTCCGAGCACTTGTTGTTATTACTCCTTGCATTGCCCACCCCTACCTATGACAATAGTTTACAAGCTATAATTTCTCTATTGTCCCTTTTATTCTATAAAAATCACAACATTAATGGAAATTCATCACACCGCCATGGATCCTTAGAGAGTTCGTGAACGAAATTCACCACCAAGGTAAATTTCTTTACCACATTCTAACTAAAATAAAATCAACAGTAAGAATTATAATGAATCCCATGTAACAAATTTTATTCATATTATCAATCTAGCATTATATAAAAAAATTTAATAACTATATTTCATAATTTTTTTTTTTTTTTATATATGTATGTATTTTAAATTTAGTACATTTATTTTAAATCATATTCATTAAAAAAAATTTTACATTAAGTTATTTCATGATAAACTAATTTATTTATTTAATTCAATTTATTATTTTAATAATTTTATCTTTAATTTCAAATTGGTTTATTTTTAAATAATTTTTTTATATATATATACCAAGTTATTTCTTGATTTTAATTTGTATTTTACTAATTTATTTATTTAATTTAATTTATTATTTTAATAATTTTATCTTTAATTTCAAATTGGTTTATTTTTAAATAATTTTTTTTTTATTTATATCAAGTTACTTGTTGATTTTAATTTGTATTTTATTAATTTATTTATTTAATTTAATATATTCTTTTAATAATTTTATCTTTAATTTCAAATTGGTTTATTTTTAAATAATTTTTTTTTTATATATATATTTTTTTTTTATAATTGATTCACTTATTTATTTTATTTAATATTTTAGCATAATAATTTTTTTTTATGTACTCACCAAGCAAAATCCAGCGTCGAGACTGTGTGCGCACGCAGAACTTGATTGGTGTTGCATATATTATGTTGCTTGGGGGTTTTTTTTTTTTTAATTTAATTTTTTTATGTTTTGAATCAATTATAGTTTAGATATATATATATATATATCTTTTTTTTTTATTAAAATTTTCTAACCAATTGAATTTAGATATAATTTATAATCTAATTGTGTACTATGAAATATTTTATTAATTTAATTGTGAAATATTTTAATATTTTTAATATGAAATATTTATTAATTTACTGTGTACTATTTTATTATTTTCTGTGTAATATTTTAATATTTTACTGTGTACTAATTTATTATTTTACTGTGTAATATTTTAATATTTTACTGTGTACTAATTTATTATTTTACTGTGTTATTACACAGTTTTTATTAATTTTTGTAAAATTTTATTTTCTTTGTAATATTTTATTAATTTTTAATTTATCTTTACTATTGATTAATTAATTATTTTACTAATTCAAATGTTCAATCTCAAATTAATTAATTTACTATTTATTTTTGTTTTTAATATCAAATTTATGTAGTTTTATCTTTCTTTACTCTACCAATGAAATTTAAATTTTAATTTTAACTTCTACTATATTAAAAAAAAACTGTTTTTAATATATTTTATTTTTAATATGCATATATTTTATATATATGTCAAGTTTTAAATGTAAACTATAATCTCTTATTTTAATGTAAAAATTAAAGTATAATAAATTTCAAGGCGAAGGTCAAATTACTCGCGTTTTATACGAGGTAATTGACCTTTAAATCACCTTACTCTGACCTCACAATTTTCAGGTAAATTTTGATATTTTACCAGCAAATCTATTCAATACTTTTACTACAATTTTTCTTGATAACTTGATTGTTGGTCTAAAATACTGTTCAGGGTGATTACTACAGTTCCGCCTCGGTCTATATCCAGTTTTATTGATGTCTTTAAAATAAAACTAAAATAAATATCTACCTAATCTCATTTATGTCATAATAAAATTATACCTGAATATTGAATATAAAAATATATCTATAAATTACTCCTGTTCTCCAGACAATCTTGAAAATATTAGATTGATTATTACACTGCATCCAATCATCCACGATTAATTATTTTATTACTCACTACTTCATAAAAATTGAAAATTTAATATTTCCTTTTTTTTATTTTTCTACGTCTTTCACTGGCTAATGTCTTTCCAAAAAAGAAGGTTTTCCGCCGACACGATTAATTTTTAGCCAGTTGTGGCACCTTTGCTAACGATCTAAGCTTTGGCGCCGATGCGCAATTACCTTATGCCTTTAATTTTTTATCGGTTAGGGAAATTTTTATCGGTTAGCTTTTCTGCTGTCATCTGTCCATTAAATCTGTCATGAAAAAGCTTTCATATTTTAATTGTCATACGTCCGGTCACATGTTTTTTTTTTGGAGCAATAATGTCAGACAGGTAAATTTTCTTCCTTTATTTGTTTATTTTAATTTATTTATTTTTAGGAATTAAGTCCCTATAAAAATAAAATAATAATATCTACAGCACGTTACAACACAGGTAATTTGGATAGATGTACCGAAGCTGGACAAAATATCTGAAAATCGTGATGATAAAATGATGTATTTCAATTATGATTTAATGTTAATCGACCCACATAAATAAAAACCCTGAGATCTGAGATGGTCTTATGCTACCATCAAATTAATAGTTTTAATTATTTTAGATCCTTCGCATAGAAAACACCAGGTATTTTCCTGTTTTCTAAATCTGTCAACTCATACCGACTTTGACCAACTATTTTGGAAATTTTGCTCTTAATAAATTTTTTTGCCAATTTAGCATTAATGTTTGCTGCAAAGTTACTTTGGATGAAATTACGTCTAAAAACTATTTGACCAGCAACAAATTTTCGATCTCTTGATCGTAAATTATATAGTTTTTGGTGCTTTTGATGAGCCTTTTCTAGCATTTTAAGAACATTTTCTCGCATTAATCGTATTTTTTCCCCATTTGGCAAAACTTCTATGTTTTCTTGTAATATATTTAAACGATTCAATATTGGATAAGCTGAACCATGAGTGACCATATTACAGCCAAACAGCACGTAATATGGTGATGTTCCAACCGATTCAAGTACCGAACTACGTAATGAGCAGGCAATCTTTGATAAGTTCAAGTCCCATTCACGATGATCTTTGTCAATGTAAGTTCTTATCGCTGCCAATATTGATCTATTTACACGTTCCGATTGATTCGATTGTGGTGAGTATATCGGTGTTTTAAGATGTTTCACTTGATATTCCTGTAATAAATTAATGAAAGTCTTTGCTTTAAATTGTACTCCATTGTCGGAATAAATCGACTCTGGAACCCCAAATATATTAAAAACATCTTCTTCTAGGTACCTACAAATGTTTAAAGCTGATGGATTTTTAAGTGGTTTCAGCAAAACATACTTTGAAAATTGATCCAAGACTATGAAAATTGAAGTATAACCTCTTTTCGACCGTGGATATGGACCCAACAAATCTATGTAGAGACGTTGCCATGGACGTTCTACAATGATTTGTTGTCCCATTTCTGGACGTAAAATAATATTGGATGGTTTTGCTTCTTTACAAGCATCACAACTTGCTATATAATCTTGAATTTGTTTACCCATTCTAGGCCAGTAAAATAATTGTTGTATTCTATGTAGCGTTTTACTCACACCGCCGTGTGAAGCATTAGGAGGATCATGGTATTTTTTTATGATAGAATTTGTCAGACCATTGGGTACCCACATTTTCCATGCATTAGATTCTTGATCTGGATCACCGGTACGTGTCTGTGTTCTCTTATATACACGTCCATCAATGATCTTAAGATCTGAAAGACGATCTGGGTTGTCCACTATTGTGTTCATAACCTCCACATATTCTGGTTCCAAAAAATATTGGGAATGAAAATCGACATTAAGTTCTGTCACAATCAAAACCTCGTCTACACTGTCTGCTCGGGATAGAGTGTCTGCAACGACATTCTGACTGCCTTTTCTATGTTCGATATTAAAATTGAAGCCTTGCAGTTTTAAGCTCCACCTCGCTAATCGTCCGTTCAAATCTTTCTGTCCCATCAACCATTTTAAGTTCGCATGGTCAGTAATTACTGTGAACGGTAGACCTTCGATATATGGACGGAAACGTTTAATACTTAAAACAGCAGCAAGACATTCGAGTTCGGTTACACTGTAATTTCGTTGCGCAGAATTTAACTTTTTCGAAAAAAATGCAATAGGGTTCTCTATTCCATCTTCCGACATCTGAAACAGCACACTGCCAACACCAGACGTACATGCATCGCATTGCACATAAAATTGTTTCGAAAAATCTGGATTTACCAACACTGGTGCTGACGTCAATGGTTTTTTCAACATGTCAAAAGATTCTTGTGCTTCCGGCGTCCATATAAATTTTTTTGAAGATTTATTCGACGTTTTTAACGTATCTGATACTGATGAAGCTAGGATTGCGAAATTATTTATAAATCGTCGATACCATCCAGCCATGCCTAAAAATCGTCGCACTTGCTTGGGTGTTTTTGGTGTTTGAAAACTATTTATTGCTTCGACTTTTGACGGATCTGGTTTAAGACAGCCATTTGTAACTATATATCCTAGATACTTCAATTCTTTAAAACAAAATTTACTCTTTTCCACATTAATTGTTAAACCTGATTTTCTCAAATGAATTGCTACTTCATTTAAAACCTCTAAATGTGTTTTAATATCTGGTGAAATTATTAAAAGGTCGTCCAGGTAAACAAATACTCTATCTCTAAGGCGTTGTGGTATAACTTTATCCATTAGTCTGCACATTCGCTGGGCAGCGTTGCACAATCCAAATGGCGTAACCTTGAATTGATACAACGGCCTTCCTGGTACCGTAAAAGCTGTTTTCTCACGTGACTTCTCTTCTAGCGGTATTTGCCAGAAAGCATCTTTTAAATCGATACTAGATATGTATCTAGTATCTTGAAGTCTGCTTAACAACCCTTCTATATGAGGCAAAGGATATGCGTCCTTTTTGGTCACTAAATTTACCGCACGTGAATCCAAACATAACCTAATTTTATTTGGTTTTCTCACTAAAACTACTGGTGAGTTCCATGGGCTGTTACTCTCTTCTATTACCCCTAAACTTATCATTCGATCTATTTCTTCAAACATTTGCTCCTCAATTACTGGTGAAACTGGCCAGTGTCTACTTTTGATTGGTTCGGCATCTCCTGTATCTATAATATGAGTTTCAACTTGAGTTTTCCCCAATCCTTAATCATGTCTAACATGATGGAAATGATGGAAATTGGGCCTTATCATGTCTAACTGTTCTTTGTCTGTCTCTGAAAGTATGTACGCATGCCTTAGTTTTTCGTCAATAACTGATTCTGTCGGACAAGGTTGTGTTTCATCTATTTCAATACTGTGCTGTTCTAGATCGGTAAGTCCTAAACCACATTTTGAAAGTGACGGAAATTTTGCTATTATTGCGTCTAGTTGTTTTTGTTCTTGATCTGTTAAGTCGTGTTCAACTTTTGTTTCTATCGATTGATCTTTTACAGAAATATTTCCAAACGCTGGTTTGATTTCGAAAGCTTTCCAGAAATCGGTCCCTAAATACAATGATTGCTTTAACGAAGGACATAAATACAGACGAACTTTTCGTACAAGATTATTACAAGTTATAGGAATAAACATGTGTCTTACAATTTTCTGTGGGTTTCCGTCAGCTGTCTGTACTGTAGTTGTCATTTTAGTGTACGTCAAGTTAAGTTTTTCCACTAATTCTAAACATCCTGCACCTAAGATGCTAACATTAGCACCGCTGTCTAAAAGTCCTTGTATATTTCTGTCCAAAATTGTTACTGTTAACTACCACCGAGGATCTTTACTATTAATTTCTAAAACCGTAGATTCTAAACATTTATTACATTTTCGTTCCGTTCGATGACGTACTCTACATTTTGAATTCGTTTTTGTTTCTTTGTTGGTTTGGAATTAGCAACAGGAAAATCTTTAAATATTTCTTTACGAATTGATTCATATTCCTTAAGCCTCTGTTCATACGTTTTGATAATAGGTGGCGTTACTGTAGAAACTTGTTTATGTCTAAGATTATTAATTATTTTTTTATGTTGTATATTTGTCATAGATGGCGTTGGTGGTAACACGTCTGTTTTATTGGTTAGCTGGTCATTAATTTGGTTTACTGGTAAGTTGTCATTATGTCCGTCCTGTAGTATTGTAGTATTAAAATGTTGCTCTATCATTTTTACGGAGACTGGAATTTGGCCCGTGCTGACTCCGAATTCATCACGTGGCTTTTCGAGTTTCCCGGCGAACAATTAGGACAAAATGGTTTTGCTACTTCTTTTGTACCACATTTGTAGCAAAACAATCTACGTTGTACTTCAGCACAATCTTGGAAGCTGTGCCCTTGTTTGTCACAATTCCAACAAACATATTTTTGCGTATTACGATTTTCTCTTTTCTGATAATTTAGTTCCTCTACTTCAATATCAGATATTTCATCTTCCTTCAATATAATTTCATTGATATCTCTCGTAGATCTCACAGGTTGTCTCGATCTCATTAATACTCTTTCAGCTTTTCTCACTATATCCCTTAAATGATCAACTGAAAATATATCTGCAGTTAAAATCATCTGTTGTATTTTTAAATTTAAATTATTTCGCAAAATATCTATCAACTGATTATCCTTCATCGGAGATTTTAATTGTAAGCTCCACGCAGTGATAGCTGAACAAAATTCATCAAATGATTCGCCAGGTTGCTGCTTTCTACTCATCATTGTCATGAATATTTCATTATCTGATTCTAAAATTCGAAACTGGCTGATCAAAGCAGATTTTAAAGCTGTCCAGTCTATGTCTTTATGTCTCGTTACATACTGAAAATACCAGGTCTTTGCTAGGCCTTTCAGTAGTATATGTATTTTGTTCGTAACATGTATCCAGTCCACATTGTCATCTCGCGCCATTTTTTCTACTCGTTGTACAAAATCAACTACGGACATTGGTCCTCTACCGTCAAATGTAATACCCCAATCGAACATCGGCGATTTTTGTCAGCGTATGTATGTTGTCTTGGTTGATAGTTTTCGAAACGTTGCGTCCTTATCGGTTGATTATTGTTGTTAATACTTTCTTGATTTAAAATCATATTTGACAACATTTGTTCTAATTTATTAAATATATCTTCTGTAGATGGCTGAACTCTACCTGTATCTAATTGTTGTGATTGTGGTCTTGTAAATTGTTGCCTAATTATTGATGGTGGAATATGTTGCTGATCATTAATTATTACTTCTGGTTGCGTCATTTGATTTTGAATTATTGGTTGTGGTACTATTGGACGATTTTCAACAAAGTTTAATATCGGAGAATTGTACTCATACTCAAATCTATCAACGGCTGAATCACTTCTATAAATATTAGCCGAATTTATATCTTCTCGATGAACTGGCCTGGTTTGTGTGACTTTATTTTTGTTAATTATTCCTGAATCTCCAGATTGTATATTCCTTTGTGAATGAATTTCAATATTTGCCATCTTATTTTCTCTACTCATTCGGTTTCCAGTTACTACAGTCGATGCTATTTGAGATACTGAAGTTTCACTCGAACTTTCTACAGTCTTAGACACTTTAGTCGCTGTTAAATGTTTTAATTGGTCAAGAACTTGAGCAAATTGGTTTTGAGTTGTATCTTCTACAATTTTTAACCTATTACTGAATTCGGTAAGCATACTTTGTATGTTATTTAAGAATATTGCTTGTTGGTTATTCGACTGCGTTTTGACAAAATTATTTTTATTTTGTGTATCTTGGTTTAATGAGCTTTTTTGTGTTTTTTTAGGATTAGCTTCTTTATCCCAATCTTCCGAACTTTCTATTGATTGCTGGATTACAAGTGAATCAGACGATTGTTCATCAAAAGATTTAATCGATTCTCTGTCAGTCATATTTCCGTCAGAATATGTTCGTTCTCTAGTCCCGTCACTGTAGGGTTGGTTATTCTGCTGGTTACTCATTGCTGCAGCTCCACTACTTGTAGCTGCAGTCGCTGTTGTCAAAGTTTGTGTCGGTTGTGATAGTGGTAGGCGATTATTTATATTTGGTAAGGTTACATGTTTTTGCTTTTCTTCGCGTGTTGTTTGACGCGTGTTAATGTTAATGCGTGTTAATTAACTTGGTTTAGGAAATATTGTTTTTCTTCCTTAGTCACCGCAATTGCAGCTAGTCTATATAAATTTGCTATTTCTTTCCTTAGCTTAACTGCTTTACCTCCTCTTGTCTTTTTTACAACTGGCTCAACTGTTTTTTCTATATGCTTATTGCTTTGGTGCCTTCTGCGGTACTCGTCTATCGATATCGGTTTTGGACCAGCTTTTGGCTCCTCTGAAATTAGTTGTAGAATTAAATGGTGTAAATACCAAAATTAAAATAGGAAATGAAATAAAAGAAATTCATAATAATAGATTAAAAATAACTGATAAACAAAATAATAATATGATTAATTAGATTTATACATTAATATTAAAATTTATAGTTAGAAATTCAATTAAATTTACTTTTTCTCATTATTAAAAATTAACATTAAAAAAATTTCTTTATATAAATTTTTTTTTAAAAAAGGTGGAGGGTGTAATGCATTCATTCACCTTTAGTATAAAAAATAATTGTAACATGATATTAATTTTTATTTTCAATTTATATACATAAAATATTAGAATAAGAAATAATATTAGTTTATAAAAATATGCATAATTGACAAATTCCTTAAATTTAAGTAAGAAAGGTAATAGAATAAGAATTTGTTGTATAAACATAATTAGGGTATATAAGAGCTGAAAATAATCAATAAACTTCACTTTTCAATCAGAAGTCAATCAATCACTTTTATTTGACATAGAGGCAACCCGCCCTGAAAATAAAGCGAAAAGTAAAAACTTCTTAACAACTAAGAAGGCAAACTCTGCCAGTTGTTATCTACTGAAGTGGCATTGCTGCCATAAAGTAAGGAAGTCTTTTTGAATTTAACTAAGAGATCGTGTTGTCATAGGGACACACCAATTCCATTATTAGACAATCATTACATTTTTGATTTCTAAATAATTTGGTTCTAATTTCAGGTATTAACGCTGAATCCATTTTAAGATTGATTACTTTATTGGATTAATGGTGGTTCCCTACGAACACATTCTCCCTAATGAAACATGGCTTTTTCGGTGTGTTATGTTTATTAATTTTCACTTTTCCATTAATGTTGTTTTTCTTTTAATTAAATGAATTCGTTTTTGTGCAAAATTATTTTGAATGCTTTACTAATCTAAACATGTAAGTACTTGACAGAAACGACTAGTATTACGCTCAACATTTGTTTGCATTCAAAACAATTCAATTTTCCAGAAATCACAGACATATTTCTGTCATTATCAAGAAGTCTACCGTTTGCTAGAATCATACCTACAAAATCGTGAAAATCTCGTATTGATAAAAATAAATGTATATGATCTCGAAAATCCATGTGAAATATTGTGTCAATACTCAGGATCTCACTTTACCGCTGGCAGTGCCTACAGTTGTGGCTTCCTTAGTATTAAAACAACATCCACATGAATTTTATTTCTCATTTCTTGTCTATAAAAATTACTAAATGAATTAAATTTACTTTACTTAAACTGAATTTACTTATTTATTATTTTATACAGGTTATTTTAAAAACTACTCTACTAAATAATGACTTGATGTAAGACAGAGACCATCTTACGAAATAAACAAACACAATAAATAAATTTTTAGGACTCAGGATCCGTGAAGGATTTTCCTTCTAATGAGCCCCACGTTGGGCGCCATATTGTTAAATGTCTTCCAAGCTTAAATAAAGGTTTACTTAAGGTTTTAAAATTATCTTTTTCAAACCATTCGGCCATGATACGATAACCGGAATCGCTCCCGCCGAATGCTTGCTACGCTTCCCGACAACAGGTTGACATGCCTTGCATTTAAGCACAGCTTAGCTCGCCGGTTAGTTTGGGTGGGTTTTTGTTGTCACAAAAAGCATATTTAAATTTAACATTTTATTTTTGCATGTCCTTGGAGCATACAGGCTGGATAAGAAGTAGGTCTACTTCACCTGTATATGAAACTCCGGCACAAATAATATAATTACAAAAATCAAATCAAAAACAACTACAAATTCTTTATGAAATTGAAACTAAATAAAATAATTAAAACTATATCGAAAAATACCAAAGAAACTGAGATTTTTTTTTTTAACTACGAATTCCGAGCACTTGTTGTTATTACTCCTTGCATTGCCCACCCCTACCTATGACAATAGTTTGCAAGCTATAATTTCTCTATTGTCCCTTTTATTCTATAAAAATCACAACATTAATGGAAATTCATCAGACCGCCATGGTTCTTTAGAGAGTTCGTGAACGAAGTTCACCACAAAGTAAATTTCTTTACCACATTCTAACTAAAATAAAATCAACAGTAAGAATTATAATGAATCCCAAGTAACAAATTTTATTCATATTATCAATCTAGCATTATATAAAAAAAATTTAATAACTATATTTCATAAATTTTTTTTTTGTTTATATATGTATGTATTTTAAATTTAGTACATTTATTTTAAATCATATTCATTAAAAAAAATATTTTTTTCTTTTTTTTTTTACATTAAGTTATTTCATGATAAACTCATTTATTTATTTAATTCAATTTATTATTTTAATAATTTTATCTTTAATTTCAAATTGGTTTATTTTTAAATAATTTTTTTTTATATATATACCAAGTTATTTCTTGATTTGAATTTGTATTTTACTAATTTATTTATTTAATTTAATTTATTATTTTAATAATTTTATCTTTAATTTCAAATTGGTTTATTTTTAAATATTTTTTTTTTTATTTATATCAAGTTACTTCTTGATTTTAATTTGTATTTTATTAATTTATTTATTTAATTTAATATATTCTTTTAATAATTTTATCTTTAATTTCAAATTGGTTTATTTTTAAATAATTTTTTTTTATATATATATTTTTTTTTTATAATTGATTCACTTATTTATTTTATTTAATATTTTAGCATAATAATTTTTTTTTATGTACTCACCAAGCAAAATCCAGCGTCGAGACTGTGTGCGCACGCAGAACTTGATTGCTGTTGTATATATTATGTTGCTTGGGGTTTTTTTTTTTAAATTTAATTTTTTTATGTTTTGAATCAATTATAGTTGAATCAATTATAGTATATATATATATATCTTTTTTTTATTAAAATTTTCTAACCAATTGAATTTAGATATAATTTATAATCTAATTGTGTACTATGAAATATTTTATTAATTTAATTGTGAAATATTTTAATATTTTTAATATGAAATATTTATTAATTTACTGTGTACTATTTTATTATTTTCTGTGTAATATTTTAATATTTTACTGTGTACTAATTTATTATTTTACTGTATAATATTTTAATATTTTACTGTGTACTAATTTATTATTTTACTGTGTAATATTTATTAATTTTTGTAATATTTTATTAATTTTTAATTTATCTTTACTATTGATTAATTAATTATTTTACTAATTCAAATGTTCAATCTCAAATTAATTAATTTACTATTTATTTTTGTTTTTAATATCAAATTTATGTAGTTTTATCTTTCTTTACTCTACTAATGAAATTTAAATTTTAATTTTAATTTCTACTATATTACAAAAAAAACTGTTTTTAATATATTTTATTTTTAATATGCATATATTTTTTATATATGTCAAGTTTTAAATGTAAATTATAATCTCTTATTTTAATGTAAAAACCATATCCTAAAAGTATAATAAATTTCAAGGCGAATGTCAAATTACTCGCGTTTTATACGAGGTAATTGACCTTTAAATCACCTTACTCTGACCTGTTGTGATAAAAATTAAAACACTTTTAATTATTTAATTTTTTATAAAAAAGAACTTTATTACTTCATTTAAACAAGTTTTGATTTTTGATTAAATTTTAAATATTAATTATTTTATAGTACTTTATGTACTTTACTTTACACTGCTTCGTTACTGAATGATTTTATTTTTTAAAATTAGTTTCATAGATTAACTTAATAAATTTATTTCGAATTTATTTAATTTATGTAAACGCCCTTTTCGGACTTCAAGCGACCAATCCATATTTCTTATTTTACACGCGCTTATTGATTTCCGTTTTTACATTTGGTGACGCTCAACTGCATAATCAGTTTTTATTGCTTGTAATTTGAGCGTAACCAAATGTGTGAGAAATAAAATTAAATAAAAATGTATAATAGGTTTTTTTTTTATGCACTTGAATATTTTTTTTTATGCACTTGAAAATATGCATTATGCATAAAAAATAATAATGTTTGAAAATAATATAATTTCGATTATTGAAATTAATTAAAAGGAAATCAATGATATGAGATACTGTTGCTATTCCAGTATCTAGTTATGGGGAATTGGCCACATAACACCCCTCCCCCCTTATAATAAAAAAGAGAGAGTTTGATTTCAAATTTATTAAAAATTTGGGTCAAACTTTCTTTTTTTTTTCTTTTTTTTTGTTAACAAAAGTACGCATAATGGTCGCTAAGGGTGCCGTTTTACATAAATATTTGTATTTATTTCTATGTTTATAAAAAAAATCTTAAAATTATAATGAAAAAATTATAAAGGATATATATATATTATTTTTTTTTTTATATAAGAATCTTAAAATTAAAATCATAAAAGATTTTTTTTTTTTTTTTTTGTTTGTTTTTTTTTTTACATTTATAAAAATCTTAAAAATTATAATGAATAGATAAAAAAAATTATAAAGGTTTTTTTTTTCTATTATAAGGATAATCGATACAAATAGATTAATACGTACAAGTATTTTAAAGACTATTTTGTTTTTTAATGTTACACCATTACATATTGTATTTATCTAAATTAATATTTTATTATTGACGTAGGTTAAGTTTTCTTTTATTTATTTATTTAAATTTTATGACATAGTTTACACCTATATATATATATATATATTAAACAAAATTTTTAGATAGAATTACATTGTTTGTTTATATTATGTAGTTATTATTATTATTTTTTTTTAGATTATTTAATGATTTTTGTGTGTTTACATTTTAATTTTCTGTTTCTGTTGCTTGAATTATTCTTGTGCATTTTAATTTTAGATATTTTTTATAAAGTATTAATAATATTATCAGTAAAATTGATAAAATTATTGAAATTATTATGGTAATATGGGTTTTTGTAAATAATGTAGGTTCCTTATATTCTTGTTGCAATGATTTTATGTCAATGCTAAATTTATCTAAATTAAAATCCTCCATGTGTTGCATATGGGGTGAAACTACAGACATATTTTGTGGTATATTAAAAGAAATATTCGGCAACACGCCTTCATAAGTATAAGTAATAGGTTTAATTATTATATCTGAATTTTGTGATTGTAAATGTATTTGTTGTGTAAATGCTTTACAATTTCGTGGTAATCTGAAAATTCCACTATCTACCAGTTTTTGAACAGAAGAATTATTATTGCATTGGACTTTTATTAAGGTAGGTTTAGGTATTACAAATAACCATGCATTTGGTTCGTATAAATTTGACCAAATTTCATGATCGAGTTTAAAAATTTTTATATCACAATTATTGGTTTTAAAATCTCCTGAAAATAATTTTATTTCGCAATTTTGAATATTTGAATTGTGGTATATTAAGTTTTGATAGCATAAATAAACGTTTAATTGAAATTTTTTACATTGATTTAAATCTTGTCTATTTAGGAATATATATCTTTGAATATCTTCATTTATGGCGACGTAATCACTACTAGCTTTTACATAATAAAATAACTCGTGATTATACCGTACGGGTAAGCTTGTTGTTTTATATAATTCGAAAGTTTCGGATACTAAAGGAATTTTTACTTGTATTAACAAGTGTTCATTTGTGTAAATTGGTTCTACTGATATGATTGAATTTATTAGTCTTAAATTTAGTCTATTTATATTAAAAGGAAATTTTTTATTATGAGATTCTTCTAACTGTATTTGACGAATTGCATTTGAAAAAGTATTTGTGTTTAAGAAATGATTGCTTAATTTACCTAATTTTGATTCTTGTATAAGATCGATAATATGGTTTTGATTTGATATTAATGAATTAGAGAAAGCTATTAAAATTGAAGATATTTCGTCGAATAAATGGTAAAATTTCGTTACTTCGGTTAGGTTATCTATTTGATCAATTATATCGTTTATTTGTTTGCGAATTGTTTTGAAGTTAGTATTTAGTTTTTGTTCTGTTAAATTGAAATTTTGAATAAACTCAGAAATTATTGTGGTTTGAGATTCCTGCAAATGGAATAAATTAATTTGATTTTCATTTATATTAGCAAGTGCTAAATCTATATGTTCGGCATCGTCGGAATCCATGGTTCCGAATAAAAATTTTTGAATTTGACCGACACCGTTAATGAGACCTCTTTTCTGTCTTTTACTTTTGTTTGTTACGTTGAAGTTAAATAATTGTTCTATTATTTTGTTATTTTCATTAATAGTTTCTATAAAATTTTGTATTAGTATTATGTTAGATTTACAGTTGTCTGTATTTGACGTTCGTAAAATATTTTTACAAAGTATTTGTAAAGAGTTGAAATCATTTTCTAAATTAATTATATCAGTATTAAAATTACTTGTTTCTAAATTAAATAAAAATTTCCAATTTGATATTGACTTTTGTAGTTTCCCAATTTTTTCTGTATATATACCTGGTGTAGTTATGGTTTGTGTGTTGACCCATGTTAAACAGATTAAGAGCAAAATACTTCTGTAACAATGATGAAGAAAAAAAAAATAATTAGCGATGTTTTAGTGATGATAATTTAGCCTACAAATGGTTTCAATAGATTGTTATGTATTAATTTGTTCTTTCTTCCTATTTTTATGATTGAGTTTACTGATGATTTTATTTCTACTATTTCGAAGGGTCCTTTGTAAGATGGTGTTAGTTTTTTGTTAGTTCAATTTTTTATTTCTAATAAAACTTTGTCGCCTACTTGAAATACTATTCCGTTAGCACTTTTGTCGTATAAAATTTTAGATTTTTCCTTTGATTTTATTTGATTTTCACGTATTAAATCATAACCATTTTGCAATCGAGCTTTTAGTTCAAGTACGTAATTATCATAATTATATATAGGTTCAATAGCACGAGATAAAGATGTTGGAATTTCTGGTTTGAAGCCAAAAAGTGTTTCGTAAGGTGAGAACTTTGTAGTTGAATGAGGAGTTGTGTTATAACAGAATACTGCGTAATCTATCCAAGTATCCCAATTATCTGGATCCTTGCTAGCGAAACTGCGTAAATAGTCACCTAAAGTACGATGCGAGCGTTCTAAAGCACCATTACTTTGAGGATGGTATGGACTTGTTTGAACCTTTTTTATTTTTAGTAATTTACAAACATTTTTAAACAAGTCACTAAGAAAATTTGTACCTTGATCGGTAAGTAATATTTTAGGAATTCCGAAAACACAGACTATTTTTCGTACATAAGCTTCCGCTATTGTATCTGATTCCTGATTAGGTATAGGAAAAACTTGAATGAATTTTGTTAGATCATCTTGAAATGTGAGTAAGTATTTATTATTGTTTTCAGATACCGGTAATGGACCGACAATATCTAGAGAAATTTTTTCGAAAGGTTTTCTTGCAGTAGAAGTTATTTCCATTGCCATTTTAATTTTTGCATAAGTTTTATTTTTCTGACAAATTGGACAGGATTTAATATATTTTTCTATATCTCTAAACATGTTTTTCCATTTATATTTTAACTTTATTCTATTGAATGTTTTCATTATACCTTGATGTCCACCTAATGGGGCATCATGGTATTCGTAGATAATTTGTTTAATTTCTTTTTCATCTGTTAATTGAATTATATTCGAACTAAAATTTTGGATTTCATTTAATTGATTTTCATTATTGTCTTCAGTACGGTTTTCTGTTGTTGAGGCTGGTAAATCTTTTGACTTACTTCGCGTGATAACATTGACATTGGCGATATCGAGTCGTGATAGAGCGTCAGCGTTAGAATTTAGGTGACCTGATTTATGTACAACATCGAAATCATATTCCTCAAGCTTTATGCGCCAGCGCATAATTCTTGAGGAAGGATCCTTCAAATTGAAAATCCATACTAAAGGTTTGTGGTCAGTTACAATTGTAAATTTTCGTCCATACACATATGGGCGAAAATGTGTAACTGCCCAAACAACCGCGAGCGCTTCTTTCTCGATCGTTGAATAGTTTTTTTCTGCGTTATTTAATACACGGCTAGCAAAAGAAATCGTTAAATCCTGTTTTTGTTCGTTACACCTTTGTGTCAATACAGCGCCAATTGCTGCGTTACTGGCGTCTGTTGTAATAAAAAAATGCTCTTTAAAATTTGGAAATTGTAAAATTGGATATTCGACTATTGATTGTTTCAGCTTATTAAAAGATTCGTCACAAAAGGCATTCCATTCAAATTTAATATCTTTTCTGAGTAATTTGTTTAGTGGGTTTGCTATTTTTGCAAAATTTTGAATAAATTTCCTATAATAACCTATTAGACCTAAAAATGATTTAACCTGTTTGGTGGTTGTGGGAGGTAGGATATTTTGTACAGCTGTTATTTTAGCTGGGTCCGGTGTGGTCCCGTTATCTGATATTAGATGACCCAAATACATTACTTCTTTATGTAAGAATTTACATTTTTCTGGTTGAAGTTTAAGGTTGTATTTTTCTAAAGCTTTTAAAACTTGAATAAGCTTAGCGTTGTGATCAGATAAATTTTTGCCGTAAATTATTATGTCATCTAGGTATACTAGACATTTTACTCCTTGCAAACCTGTAAGGACTACGTTCATTAAACGTTGAAATGTGGGAGGTGCATTTCGCAACCCGAAAGGCATACGGTTAAATTCAAAATGACCGTGGCTGGTACTGAAAGCAGTTTTTGGTTTATCGGCTTCATTCAATTCTATCTGATGAAAACCGCTTGCCAAATCCAGCGTACTAAAGTATCTCGATTCGCCTAGTTGTCCCAAAATGTCCTCGATGTTAGGAAGCGGATAGGCGTCTGGTATCGTAATTTCGTTTAATTTACGAAAATCTACTACCACACGCCATTTCTTTTTCCCATCTGGCCCAGACTTTTTAGGGACGACTAGTAGTGGCGAGTTCCAAGGACTGCAACTCGGCCGCACTATCCCGTCTTCAAGCATACTATTGACTTGTGAATTTATTTCCGTTTTATGTATTTCGGCTAAACGATATGGTCTCCGATTTATATGTGGTATTGTGGGGTCTGTATATATTTCATGAGTTGTAGCTGTAGTGGTGGTTAATTTATCACCATCAATAAAAAATAAATGATTATATTCCCTACATATGTCTAAAATTTAAGATTTTTCTTCTGAATTTAAATGGTCTAAATTTAAATTTTTTTTTAATGATTGAAGTCTGTCTTCAATCATATTTTGATTTTGATTAGTATTTATATTAAATATTGAATAGTCTTTTGTTGACTCAAATTTAATTTTAAAACTGTCACCAATTTCTATTGGTTTATCATTTAGGTTTAGGACACTTAGATACACGTAACCGTCATGTGGGGTCACTAAAGTGTTAGATAAAATAATTTCATTATTTATTAAATTATTTGATAAAATAAGTGCTTCTTCTTTAAAAGAAACTGGTCCATATTTAATAATTTTCTCAGCTCTAGCTGGTATAATAATTTTAGAATTTTGAGTTTCGAATGGAATTTGAATAAATTGATTATGAAATTTAAATTTAATATGGTTTTTCCCATAGTCTATAACAGATTTAGTTTCATTTAAAAAGTTTTCGCCAATTATGCCATCTTGACTTATTGGAAAATTTGAGTTGACGATATGAAATTTTATGGGATAAAGAAGATTTGTGTTTGGTAATTTAATATTTAAGATAGTTGTGCCTAATGTTTTTATTGACTCTGGGCCGATTCCCGTTAAATTAATTGACGAGATTTCAACATCAGTATCATCTCGCAAAGTATTTACTTTTATTAAACAAATATTTGCACCAGAATCTATTAAAAATTTTGTGCCAAAATTTTCTGTTCCAGTTAGATTTAATGATAGAACACTAGAGAAGTTTTTATTCTCTGCGTTATTAATAAATATTTGATTTTTTGAAGTTAAATCATTAATATGTGATTCGGGTTTTTCTGAAATATGAAAATTATTTTTTGATCCAGGATTTTCTGGAATATTATTATGATTTTGGATTTCAGTTTTTTCTGAAATATTAAAATTATTTTTTGATCCAGGATTTTCTGGAATATTATTATGATTTTGGATTTCAGTTTTTTCTGAAATATTAAAATTATTTTTTGATCCAGGTATTTCTGGAATATTAGTAAGATTTTGGATTTCAGTTTTTTCTGAAATATTAAAATTATTTTTTGATCCAGGATTTTCTGGAATATTAGTATGATTTTGGATTTCAGTTTTTTCTGAAATATTAAAATTATTTTTTGATCCAGGATTTTCTGGAATATTAGTATGATTTTGGATTTCAGTTTTTTCTGAAATATTAAAATTATTTTTTGATCCAGGTATTTCTGGAATATTAGTAAGATTTTGGATTTCAGTTTTTTCTGAAATATTAAAATTATTTTTTGATCCAGGATTTTCTGGAATATTAGTATGATTTTGGATTTCAGTTTTTTCTGAAATATTAAAATTATTTTTTGATCCAGGATTTTCTGGAATATTAGTATGATTTTCGATTTCAGTTTTTTCTGAAATATTAAAATTATTTTTTGATCCAGGATTTTCTGGAATATTATTATGATTTTTAATATGATTTATTGAGCACCTTGTTTTATATCTATTGCCTGGAGCCGGGTGCTGTTCGGGGCAGGCGTTTGGGAGTTTCCCTGAATATGAGTTTTCCTAATATTATTACTAAGACGGTTTCTGCATACGTCTATAGTATGGCCTTCCTTTTTGCAATAATTACAAATTTTGGGAGTTTGTTGTACTACCGCTACTTGGGGTTTATTATAATTCGAATTGAACCTAGGGAACCTATTATTATTATTATTATTTGTGCTATTATTACTATTAGCATTATTAGGGTTTTGATAATTATTACGCCTACGACAATTTCTTGTATTGTGGGTCGTTGTTTTGCACGTAGAGCAATACATTTTATTGCTATCATTTTTATTTTGTAATTTATTCAATTTTTCTTCCTGTGAAGCTAAATCGATTACTGCTGATAGTGTTTCGAGCCTGGCAGCACGTAAAATTAATCTTAACGGATCTCGCAACCCGTTCACGAAACTATTTAGGACAGTAGATTCGTTTAATTTTCTAATGGAATCTAAGTTACTGTCTAGAGCAGTTGTACTCGCCATGTTTAATTCATCATATAATTTTTCGGCTCTGGCCGCATATTGGCTTACATATTCTCTGTTTTCTTGAGATAAACCAAATATATCGGCCATTATTAATTGCACAGCGCGAAGTTTAGAGAAATTAGAAATTATTGCTTGTTTTAAATCATCCCATTTATCGTAGGTATGATAACGTAAAACAAGATTATAGGCTCTACCGATCAATTTAGACGTAATTACATCCAGAAAATCATTTTTTTCTTCTGTTGTTTTGGCTCTTTTGTATTGAATTTCAGCAATTTGCAAGAACCTATGTAGTTCTACTGCATTGCCACTGAATTCAGGAATCATTTTGATTGCCTGTGACATATCGAACGAAGCCATTTTTTTTAATTTATTATTTTTTAATAAATTAAATTGAGTAGGTGACGGTGGAGGTATTCCACCAGAATTATTTGAATCGTTATCCGAATCGCGATCAGAATTTTCTTCAATATTTGAATTATTTGAATTTGGAGTATCAGAATTTTGACTATTATTACTATTTAAATCTGAATTATTATCAGAATTCGGATTTGGATTATCTTTTATATTATTGTCCGCTAAAATTTCGTTATGAAAAGTAAATAAATTAGGTTTCTGGTCTGGTGAACGAGGAGTTTTAGTAGATTTCTGAAAAAAACTGTCGTTATTTTCTAAATTTATATCTTCGTAAACTTCTTCGGATATATTGTCATTATCACTATCCTTTGAAGTTTTTTGAATTTTCCTGGTTCGAAGACTAAGATTACAATTGATTCCAGACATATAATATATAATAATAATAGAATATTACAGAAGACTATAAAAGAATTTATAAAAATTCTTTTTTTTTTAATTGCAACAAAAAAAATTCAGTAAAGAAATTCGCAACCAAGAAAATTTGATTCAAGCCCAATAATAAAATATGTAAATATGTTTATTTTTTGTTTTATTAAGTACATATTATAATTATTTATGATAATATATATATATATATATGTTCCATTATTATTTTCTATTGATACAAAATATATTGAGGTAGGTAATGTTTTTTTCTCTTTTTTTTTTTTTTTTGGTGTAATTGTGTATATTTTTTTTTTTTACTTGAACATTTATTATTTATTCTAGAAAATATAGAAATTTTTTTTTTTTTAATGTCTTAATCAAAAAAAAAATTAATTGATATTTCAAAAAATTTAATTCATGAAAACTGTTATAATTTAATTGTTCTGAATCAATGATTTCGATAATTTATTAAAAAATAATTTTAGATTTTATTTAGATTTTACAATTACATACATGAATATTATGTTTATTTAATTACATGAGAATTATATTATTATATTTATTTATTTTTTTATTTTATTATATAAATTTTATATATATTTATTGTATTTATCTATTGTCGTTTGTATGTATTGTAAATAAAATTAGTCGGACTTACTTTAAATTAATTTTCATGGTAGATGTTGCTGATGTTGCTGAAGTTGATGATTTTGATGATGTTAATGCTGTTGATGTAGTTTCTGTTGATTCCGATTTGGATACTGCTGCTGCAGCTGCTTCGGCTGCTTTTCTGGCTCTTTTTAAAACTCTGTAGCTCTCAAAAGATTCGGTTTCATAACCGTCATCATATTCCACAGGATTCATTTATTATTTAAAACGGCGCTTAGGGCCTCCGTTTAATTCGGTTTACAAAAAACTTTTTCACTTTTAATTAAGTTATTTTCAAAAATACCACTTAGTCAGACTCTACTAAGTTTTAAACAAATTTAGTCTTTTGTAGTATTAATGTTTTGAATTAATGTTTTTTTTTTTTTTTTAAATTATTAATATATTAAAAAAATTTAATCACAAGACAAATTTTAGTTCTGATAGTTGAGCAGATGCTTTACTCAAACTATCCCACCGCTGCCACCAATTATGTTGTGATAAAAATTAAAACACTTTTAATTATTTAATTTTTTATAAAAAAGAACTTTATTACTTCATTTAAACAAGTTTTGATTTTTGATTAAATTTTAAATATTAATTATTTTATAGTACTTTATGTACTTTACTTTACACTGCTTCGTTACTGAATGATTTTATTTTTTAAAATTAGTTTCATAGATTAACTTAATAAATTTATTTCGAATTTATTTAATTTATGTAAACGCCCTTTTCGGACTTCAAGCGACCAATCCATATTTCTTATTTTACACGCGCTTATTGATTTCCGTTTTTACATTTGGTGACGCTCAACTGCATAATCAGTTTTTATTGCTTGTAATTTGAGCGTAACCAAATGTGTGAGAAATAAAATTAAATAAAAATGTATAATAGGTTTTTTTTTTATGCACTTGAATATTTTTTTTTATGCACTTGAAAATATGCATTATGCATAAAAAATAATAATGTTTGAAAATAATATAATTTCGATTATTGAAATTAATTAAAAGGAAATCAATGATATGAGATACTGTTGCTATTCCAGTATCTAGTTATGGGGAATTGGCCACATAACAGACCTCACAATTTTCAGGTAAATTTTGATATTTTACCAGCAAATCTATTCAATACTTTTACTACAATTTTTCTTGATAACTTGATTGTTGGTCTAAAATACTGTTCAGGGTGATTACTACAGTTCCGCCTCGGTCTATATCCAGTTTTATTGATGTCTTTAAAATAAAACTAAAATAAATATCTACCTAATCTCATTTATGTCATAATAAAATTATACCTGAATATTGAATATAAAAATATATCTATAAATTACTCCTGTTCTCCAGACAATCTTGAAAATATTAGATTGATTATTACACTGCATCCAATCATCCACGATTAATTATTTTATTACTCACTACTTCATAAAAATTGAAAATTTAATATTTCCTTTTTTTTATTTTTCTACGTCTTTCACTGGCTAATGTCTTTCCAAAAAAGAAGGTTTTCCGCCGACACGATTAATTTTTAGCCAGTTGTGGCACCTTTGCTAACGATCTAAGCTTTGGCGCCGATGCGCAATTACCTTATGCCTTTAATTTTTTATCGGTTAGGGAAATTTTTATCGGTTAGCTTTTCTGCTGTCATCTGTCCATTAAATCTGTCATGAAAAAGCTTTCATATTTTAATTGTCATACGTCCGGTCACCTGTTTTTTTTTTTTGGAGCAATAATGTCAGTCAGGTAAATTTTCTTCCTTTATTTGTTTATTTTAATTTATTTATTTTTAGGAATTAAGTCCCTATAAAAATAAAATAATAATATCTACAGCACGTTACAATTGTCATTATCAAATTGAGTATTATTTTGTCTATTTTCAATTTTTCTTTTAACTTGTAGAACTATATGTTTTATGTCGTTAATAAGTTGTGTATTTTCATTATTTATATCTATCATATGAACTTTTTCATAATGTTTTCCTATTAAGTTTAAATTATTTTTTCTATCTGTTATTATATAATTTGAGTCTTGATCCCTATCAAGTTCATTTATATTTAACTTTACGCTATTTAACAGTCCTTAGTTGTCTATTTTTAAATTATCTATACCTATATCTTCATTTTTTCTAAATATTTTTTTAATTTCTGAGAACATATTACCATTCTTAGGATCTATGTTCATTAACCTATTTTTCCAATAACTATTTATTTTTATTTGAACAATATCTTTAATTAATTTTTTAAGATTATTTATTAAAGACTGTATTCTACGTATTTGAACTTGATTTTGTTGGTTTAAGTTATTTCTCTTAAGTTTATTTAATCTAGAAATTAAAGTCACTTTAGTTTTATGTAGTTTATCTATAATTGGTGTTCTAAAATTATCAGAATAGTTTCTTTGATTTCATTTTGGTACATTTAACTCTATGCTTTTCTGAATAAATTTTTCAAGTTTTATTGTTTTTGTTTCAATTTCTATATTACTTAGATTTATATTATTTGGAACTAATTTGTAATTATCGTTATTATAAAGTTTTAAATATAATTTCTCAGTGTTATTCATAAATTATTTCCAATTCACTTTTTTTTAAATTATATTTATATTTTCCATCATTTTTATCTACCAAAAAGTTTTCATCGTTTCGATTTTATACTATTAAGAGCACTGCAGAATGATCACTATCGTAATCTATAGTTTTTAATTTATTTGTATTTGTATGAATTTTTAATCTATTATCTATAAAACAAATATCTAGAAATGAACCCGACCGAAATGTTGGTTTTTCTGTTGAAAGTAATTTGCATTTAAATTCTATTTCATTATTATGAATCAAATTTTTTATATAATTTCCCCTAGGATTATTTTGTGTGTTTCCCCACAAAGAGTTTTTGGCATTAAAATCACCACATATAATGAAATAATTATCTAGTTTGTTTAATTCTAAAGTTTAAAAAAGCGCTTCAAATTCTTGGCCAAAGTTTTCTTTAAAATTTTCCGAGGCATATGCCGAAACAAGAATAAGATTTTTATTATTTATTAACTTTATAGATATAATAGTAGTTTCCAAACATTTATTTGATATCAAACTATTTTTCAAAATTACTCTATATCTAATATCTTCCCTTATCAGTATAGCTGTGCCTCCCCCTTTTATATCGATTTGCCTATCTGTTCTAATTATATTATATTTATCAAAATTTAGTCTATGTTTCTTATTTAATTTAGTTTCATTTAGAAAGACAAGGTCAGGTTTATGATCTTCTAAAAATTTCGTTAAATAAATTCTTTTTTGTTGTGAGATTAAAAAGAGTTAACATTAATTGACAATATTTTTATGCTGTTTAAATAAATCAACATAATAATATGGTTCAAATAGTATATCAATTCTCTTTTTATTTTCAAGAATATCATTTTCTAAATTAGTTAGTCTTGAACTTATTGAAGATATTGTTTTTAAGATTTCTTGTAAATTTTTTTGAATATCATTATTATTATTTGTATTATTATTTGTACTACTATTTATTACATTATTTGTATCTTTATAATTATTTTTACTATGTAACATATCTGCATATCTAATCATTGGATTAATAAAATTATTAAAACTAGTCTTATTATTACTATTTCTAATTTTTAAGTCTTCACTTTTTTATGTATTTTTTGTACCAATTCTTGATATTTTTTGCATCCCTTATATGAAGCTGGATGACATTTTTCTTTACAAATTATACAGAATAGTTCATCTGTTATATTTTTATCTTTTAGTTCACAATTACCTGGACCATGACTATCGCCACATTTAACACATCTGTATTGCAACGTACAATTGCCAGCAGTATGTCCAAATCGCTGGTATTTCACACATTTACATATTTCGTCCTTCTTTTGTATTTTTTCCCATTTAATTAAACGATAATTAATTGATTTAATTTTATATATTTCATTTAAGTTGGTTTGTGCTGAAACTTGTACTATAAATATAGAGGTATCATATTTTTCTGATAAAGAATGTTTGGTTTTGAATCTAATTACATTCACAAATTTTACATTTTCATTTTCAAAATGCTTTAAATCTTTTAAAATATCTTCTGGGTTATCTATGGAATCCAATCCTTTTAATAGTATCGATTTAACTTTATCCTCTTTAGGAGTATTAAGTATAATATTGGCAACTAGTCTCTGTTAATAAATGTTTGATGTTTTTGTAAATTTCTATATTTTGACTAAAGATTGCATACTTATTTGCATTTATTTTCTTTATATTGAACTTTTTAATTTTCAAATGTTCAATAATTGCTTGTTTAATCACCTGTATTTGTTTATTATAAACATATAATGGTGGGACTTTATCTTTTTTCATGATTACTTCATTAACTTTTATTTGTAGCTTTTAATTCATTTCTTTTATTTAATTCATTGTTATTTTTACTTTTTGTATTATTACTTATAAATTCTGAGTTTAGTATTTTATTTTGCTCTTTTAGTGAGCGTATAATTTGATTGTCATTAGTATCACTATTTTCTCTGTTATATATTTCATATTGAACTTGTGCAGATGACACTGACTTATTACTTTCATTAACTTCACTCTCACTAAGTAATTCATCATCTGAATCTGGAATAGTATTGACATTATTCTCTGATATCATAGCTGAGTTTTGGCTTCTGATATTTGTTAAATTATATAATTGTTTTAATTTATTAATTTCTCTTTTTAATAGAGTATTTTCTTCACTTAGCTCTTTATTGTTCTTAGGTTTTTGCTTTTTATTCATTTTTTTAGTTTGACTTTCCGAATCAGAATTATTACTTTTTTTTAATATAATTTTAAACGATTCACTATCTTTTTTATCTACTTCTCCTCTAGACCTTTCATTCATGTTTACGATTTTAATTTCAGATTTTATATTTCTTAACTATATATATATATATTTTTGTTTTTTCAAAAGTACTTGCAAAGTAAATTTAAATCACATACGTTCTCCTCCGCAGTTCAATAAAAACTCTCGGTAAATGTGTACATTAGCTGCAACATTTGGCAAATGTACATATAACATACATTTACGATTATTTAGTAATCATATTTACTGTAGAGGTCAACGAATTAGAAAATATTACATAAATCTAATATGGAGGGAGCATAAATGTTCCATCTCTTTTTACCTCATAGTAAATTTCATATATCAAAAAAATGTTTATGAAGTCGTGAAAAAATTACTTCCTTTTCTTCTGCCACCAACCTGTCAAAATCAAATCGTCTACCGAATTCTTAAAAACCTCATATTCCATTTTCACATTTATTGACTATTGAATTAGGTACTTGAATATATGGATACGAGCATAATTAAATCTGATAAAAAGTTTTTACTAATCGTAAAAATTAAAATTAGATTACTGTGTGTACTTTTTTTTTGATAATTAGATAAATTTAAGTCGAAACTGAGTTCATGTGGATCTTTTCAAAACTCATCCGACGAAATTTCTTGTCAAAATATCAGCTGATAATTTTTATAGCAGGGTCGGTTCATTTTTATTTAGTCTTTTAATTTTTATAAAGACAAATATGAATTAAATAAAATTTTAAAATACTGTAATTATTTCAATATTTTCTATTGTTCATGCTTCATAAATATGATTACATCGGCAGACAATAAAGGACATCTTTATCTTGCAAACATCTTTCTTTATCTTGCAAACATATCTTGTGTTTGCAAGATATAATTATTTTATATTTTTCTATGTAAATATATTTAGGTAAATTAAATTTTACTACTTTGTTCGAGGAATATTAGTAGTTCATTTTTTCGCTTAACTCTTTTTATTAACCTTTAATTTCAATTTTGTTTTTATTTTTTGTTGCTGGAGGTAAAAGACATATTTGATGCATCTGTAGTTATTTTGTTATAATTTAAATATCAAGAAGGAAAACGCATTTTAATATTTTTCTATAAATAATATTCAGTATTTATTACTTTACTTTTTTCAAAAAAATTTACATAGTATATATATAAATAATTCCATAATTCCATTGGCCCGGATTAAAATAAAAACCTAGTCCGTCGCTTATTACAAATTTTTAAATTGTGACAGGTTGGTTAGCAAAAAAGCGAGACGACTATACCCGGAGTGGCTTCAATTTTTTATCTTTATGCTCCATCCATATATTCTATATCGTTGGTAGAGGTAATGGTAAAAGTGTAAAGTAATGAAGTTAATTATTCTAGTACAATTGATTAGGACATTTTGAAGATCCTCCAACAGATTGAGCTACGTACGCCATAGATAAAATCAATAAATCACTAGCTCAATCTTTTGGATTTGACGAAAACAAAATACTATGTAACCAAAAACCAATATCTTAATCATTTTTTTGAGGTTATGTTTATTATTTTGTGTTTTGTTTATGTTTTTAAGCGTAAATTAAATATCAACAAATTTTTTTGGTCCATTATTAAACAGCAATTATTGTAAATATTACAATTTTAAGTAAGTTTTATTATAGTTCATGATTTAGTTAATAATTTTTAAAAAAAATACGACAATGCTAAATGAATCAACGAGAAGAATTCAACAAACAGTTAAATGCGATAATCGCGAGTAAAAATAAAAATAATGTTTATATGAGTAAGAATATATATGAACAAATTTTAAAGGAAGTAGTAAATGCTAAACTAAAAGAACATTTTAAAACACCACTCGACTATCGGCGTTTTCAACGCTATGATATTTTAAATGTAGGTAAAGAAAAACGTTTAATTTTCCCAGTTGGTAATAGCGTCAAATATTTTGTTACAAAAGAAGAACTATTTGATATAATACACAATGCTCATGCAAGTATCGGGCATGGTGGTCGCAATAGGCTCATAAAAGAGTTAAGTAATAAATACAAATATGTCACAACTGAGGCAATAATGTTGTATTTAAGTTTATGTACAGCTTGCCAACAAAAATCAAAAGGCAAAAAATGGCATAGTAATAAAACCAATAATTTCTAATGAAGTGAATTCGCGTTGTCAGGTAGATTTGCAGACTCAACCCGACAACGAGTTTAAACTTATTTTAAATTACCAGGAACACTTAACAAAATTTGTAATCCTACGTCCGCTGAAAACAAAAACCGCACTTGAAGTAGCGGAAAACTTTTTGGAAATATTTATTTTTCTAGGAGCTCCTTCAATACTTTAATATTTACTAATTAGCTATTTTTAAAAAATAAATGAAGCTCACAAAAATTTTTCTTTCAACAATTAAAACGTGTTTTTATTTATTTTATGGTAAGAAAATTTTTTAATGTGATATTGGACAAAAAAAACATTTTATGAAGTAGCTCGTGATATTAAGAATATTTGTGTTAAGCCTCAAATACATTCAGCAAAAAGTAACAAAAAGTGCCACTTTTTGAAAATTATGTTTTGTTGCTTTTCATTCCATTAAAATTTATATCAATCCCTTTCATTTTTCATAAAGTGAAAACGGAAAAAGCTCAAAACATTCAAGCTTTCAAAAAGTGGAAGCTCTAAAATACTAACACATATAAACATTTGCATAGTTTTTCCGCTAGGCGGATGAAAAAATTGTAATAAAAAGGACGCGTTCAGAATAAAAGCTTCATAAAAAGGAGAGATTCAGAAAAATGCAATGTTCAGAAAACAGTTTATTTGATGGTCTGTTGACATTTCATAAAATATAAATAAACAATAAACTATTTTTTATTTTTAATAAGACTATTTTTGTGTAAAAAACAAATTATTTTTGTGCCAAATAAAAATATTATATTATTTATAAATATACTGTCAAGTATAAAATCAAATGTCAAAAAAATATTAGTAGCTTTTTACAACAAAAAGAGCTTTTATTTAGTTCATAATTATTCTTCCTGGGGGAGTTGTCATATAAACAACATTTTAAAATTTTTCACTTTTTCTCACTTTTTGTTGAATCTATTTGAGGCTTTAGTCATAATATAAATAATGATAACAACGTAAATGAAGAATTTGCACATAATAGTATTGAATTTAATGTGAAAATGGACAAAAAACATATTATGAAGTAAATTCTATCAAAAAAAATTTCATTACATAATGTTTAAACTTTTTTAGAGATAAATATTTAGTAGCCTTGAAATAATCTCGTTAGAAAGGTAAGTTCGATCGTGTTTAAGAGAGGTAATTTAATTACCGATCACGCTTGATTTAGGTTCTCATGGTTTGGTCATCATAATAACATACCTGTAAATTTGTTGTCCGTGATGAATATAATTAAAGGTAAATTAAATTTAAATATCTTATAATTTCTTAAATTTTAATTATTATGTTTGTTTAATTTTGTGTAATGTCGTGTGAAAAATTCCCAAGCTGCAGAAACGTCGACATTATTAACGTAATTAAAAAATGGTTTCAATATGCCAAACACAGGCAACGAAAATGCTTAATTAGAAATAATTATCATAATTTAATTTAGAGAATACTGTAAATATATTTTAGTAAAGAAAATATTTTATTATTTACTAATAATTTTAGTATTAGGTTCAGGTAGAATTAAAATCCTGAGTATTTTTTATTCAATTAGTAATTATAACTAGAAAAATCATCTGTTAATTTTGTGTGAGGCACAGTTCCTTTTAAATTATAAAAATATGCATTTAAAAATATTCTTATTAATTCAAAAATATTTATTTAATTTAAAAAAAATAAAATATCTATCTAAGTACTCTTTTATAATAGAGTTATATAGAAATTATTTTTATTAATAATAATAATAATAATTTTCATGTGATATATTTTAATATATTGCAACTAAATTTAATAAATTTTGATAAGCGCCTTCTATAATGAGAAGTCGAATGGCTTTTTTGAGATCACAACAGATGCCGGAAGCATCGTGGCTTTTTCTGACAACGTCATTTTTAAAAATAATTTCACTTTGTTTGCACAAATATCATAATAAATGTCTCTGTCATAAGAGGCTATTACAAAACTATTTGTGTCCGATTCCATTTTTATTAATATTTTATTTATTTATTTAGTTTTACAATTTAAATTGTATAAAATGTCTGAATTGTCAAAGCTCTCTACTACCCTATAAGAAATGAGAACCGTAAGCGAACCGCCAGCGAAGTCATTTCTTCATACAAGAGTTCTTTTACGAACCGCTTTTGCAGTTCGTAAACGGACCGTAAACGTAAATGTTAGCACATGAGAATTAAAATAAAAAACGAACCGTAAAGAGTTCACTAAATGCGGTGCGTTTCTGCACCGCTAAAGGTGATTCGTTTTGGATTCGCCAAATTCAGAGCGTTTACGAACCGCCATGGGCGGTTCGTTTTGGGTTCGCCAAATTCGGTCCGCTTACGAACTGTCTTGTCAATTAAAATAAAATTTAAATAAATTTTGGTTTTGGTTGAAATAAAAAAATTAAAAATTTCTTTTTTCAGCACTGTAAGGTATCCTTGGTAACACATTATATACTTATTACTAATGCCCTTCTGGCAACACTTGACAACACACTCAATATAAATGTCATTCTCAGTAGTGTGCTGTTACACATCATATATATAAATAATTTAATAAACATAAAACTTAATCTTTTAAATTAAAAGTAATCTTTTATTTACATGGTGCCGAAACCCATCCAAATTAAAGAAAATAATTGTTAAAAGCCATCTTTTATCAACAATCTTTAATTTGAGCACAAATTTCCGGAAAAATAAAACAAATATCAATATATATTTCACGTGGAAATTTTGTTTTTATAAATATGGCTGAAGTGTTCACTCGTCCGCCAAATCCATTAATTATCGAACACGATAAAGATATGGCTGTAGAATGGAAACTCTGGAAACAACAATACCAGTATTATGAGATAGCAGCACAACTTGAAAATAAAGAACAAAAAATACAAACAGCTATTTTTATGAATTCGATTGGTAAGCATGCTGTACAATTATTTAATTCATTTCCACAACCAATTCTAGCAAATGATGCTGAATTAACTTTAGTGCAAGTAAAAGACTTGTTTGAAACTTATTTTATACCAAAAGTAAATATTACATTTGAAAGATACAAATTCCACAAAATTTGTCAGGATGAAAACGAATCTATTGATCAATTAATGTCTAGATTACGTTTACAATCTCAAAAATGTGAATTTCAACATCTAACTGATGGATTAATAAAAGATCAGTTGATATTAGGTATAACTAATGATAAAGTACGAACTAAACTGTTGTCAGAAGATGTCACTTTGTTAAAAGCAATTCAAATATGCCAAGCAACAGAATCTGCCGGTAAACAATCAGCAGTTATAATAAAAGAAAATGAACGTAATTTGTCACTTAATTTAATAAATAAAAACTACCACAAAAAGAAAACTTTTAATTGTAGTAATTGTGGAAAATATCATGAAATGAGAAATTGTCCTGCATTCTAACATATTTGTAAAAAATGCAACAATAAAAACCATTTTGAAAGTATGTGCAAAAAGAATTCAACAAACAAATACAAAAATAAAAGTACAAATTTTACAAAACCAGTAAACACACTAGGCGTACATGTCAATAATAATCAACAATTGTTCGTAGACTGCTTAAATACAGACAAATCACAAGTTGATCAATGGTCTGAAAAAATAACTATAGCAGATAAAGAACACATAGTTAAATTAGATACTGGAGCACAATGTAACGTGATTTCAAAAAATATATCCGATAGTGTAAAAGCAAAATTATTACAAAGTAAAATAAAATCATTAATCTCATTTACTAATCATCGTATGAGAGTATTGGGAGAAGTAATAATACCATGCATTATTGCTAATCAAGAATGTCATGTGAATTTTAAGGTTGTAACCGAAAAAACTAGACCAATCTTAGGCGCTAATACATGTGATATATTGGGACTAGTCAAAAGACTACGTACCATAAATATAGATGAAGAAATTTTTACAGGTCTTGGTTGTTTGAAAAATTTCGTATATGACATTGATCTAGTGCCAAATCCACAATTTGAAATTACACCAGCAAGGCGAATACCATATAAAATTATGGATGAGGTTAAAAAAGAACTGGACAATATGGTAAAATTGGATGTTATAGAACCAGTAACAGAACCAACTCCAGCAGTGTCACCAATGGTAATTGTTAAATAGAAAAACAAAATTAGAATTTGCTTAGACCCAACAAATCTCAATACAAATATATTACGTAGACACTTTCCAATGCAAACAATTGAAACTATAGCTACTAAATTAAAAGGTTCTAAAGTTTTTACATTATTGGATTGCAATCGAGGTTTTTGGCAAATTAGTGTTACTGATAGAACAAAAAAAATTCTAACATTTTCAACACCATGGGGTCGTTATAGTTCAAAAAGACTACCATTCGGTATATCGTCAGCACCAGAAGTGTTTCAAGCGGCAATGAATTCATTATTTTCAAAAATACCAAAAGTTGAAATATCAATTGATGACATATTAATACATGGTCGTACAACAAATGAACTACGCCGAACAACAGAAAAGGTGATGGAAATTTTAAAAATTAATGGTTTGAAACTCAACAAAGATAAATGCAAATTTGAACAAACTAAAATCAAATTTTTGGGACATATTATCAGTCAACATGGAATGACAGCTGATCCAGAAAAAACTGATGCAATTAATCGTCTCAAATCTCCAACTAATCGTAAAGAATTACAAAGAATGCTAGGTAAATTTACATATTTAAGTAAATATATTAAAAAAATTTCAGAAATAACTGCACCACTACGTGCATTATTGAAAAAATCAACACAATGGTTATGGGAAACCAATGAACAAAATTGTTTCGATAAATTAAAATTAATTTTATCAACACCGACAGTTCTCAAACTTTATGACGTAAACGAAGATGTAAAACTTGAAGTAGACGCAAGTTCTACAGCGCTAGGAGCAGTGCTACTCCAAAATGATCAACCTATAGGTTATGCATCAAAAGCATTAACCGATTGTCAAAAGCGTTACTCTCAATTAGAAAAAGAAACGTTAGCTATCAAATTCGGTTGTGAAAAATTTCATGAATATGTATGGGGCAAAAAGTTAATTGTGGAATCTGACCACAAACCACTGGAATCAATATTCCGTAAACCGGTACATTCTTCACCAGCTCGATTACAACGAATGCGTTTAAGTTTATTAACCTATAATCCTGAAGTTATATATAAACCTGGAATCAAAATGTACTTAGCTGATCCACTTAGTAGAGATTGTGAAAACACAGCTAATATAAATGATGAAGAAGATCAAGAACTTCAAGTACAATCAATTTTATCTATATCTGATGACGAATTATCTAGACTTACTAAAGTAACCAAAAATGACGAAATATGTAAAATTCTTAAAATGTACATAATAAATGGTTGGCCTAATCATATACAAAGTATTCCAAAAACAATTCATCAATACTGGAATATTAGAGATGAATTATCAATTTATGATGGTATAATTTATAAAGCTCAAAAAACTCTTATACCAACTGAAATGCGACCAGATATACTTAAGTATATTCATAGCGGACATTTTGGTTATGTGGGTTGTGTCGAAAGAGCTAAAGACTATGTTTTCTGGCCAAACATGAAGATAGATATTTATAATTACATACAAAAATGTTCGTCATGTCAAGTACATCAACGTAGCAATAATAAAGAAAAAATAGTTGAAAAGAATATACCACTATATCCTTTTGAAATAGGTGCCACAGATCTGTTTCAATTTCAAGGTGATGACTATGTAGTAGTTACAGATAGTTACTCTGGATATATTAAATTCCAAAAATTTGAAGAAGCTACATCAAGTAAAGTGATTAAATTTCTAAAAGACGTATTTGCAACTAACGGAATTCCAAGAATTCTAGAATCTGATAATGGTCCACAGTATTCGTCAACTGAATTTAAAAAATTTAGTAAAGATTGGAAGTTCAATCATCAAACTAGTTCACCATACCACCCAAGAGGTAATGGTTTAGCAGAACGTGCAGTTCAAACATCTAAAAATATTTTAAAAAAGTGTTATTATGATGGTTCAGATTACCAATTAGGTGTACTAAATTATATGAATACACCGAGAGAAAAATTAGGTTCACCTGCACAACGGATGTATTCAAGAAATCTACGATCGTTAGTTCCAACAATTACAGCAACACTGTTACCAAGTAAATCTCCGGTTGAAGATGTACCAGTAATCCTTAAACAAATTAGAAATAAACAAAAAGAATATGCTGACAAAGGTGGTATGGAACCGAAACAATTTCAAAATGGTGACAACATTTTAACAAGAATACACAAAAAGAAAAAATGGGAACCTGCTGTAATAGAAAGTCAAGTACATAATAGATCGTATATGGTTAAAGATCCAAATGGTCAACTTTATCGTCGAAATTCTTCAAATATAAAACCAACAAAGGCGGTTATACGTCATGATCCGAATATAATACCTGAAATACCTGATGAAGAAATAATAATTTCAACACAACAACCAATTTCAAACAACATTGAATCAAATGAACATGCTATCGAAACTAACCAAAATACATATACAACTCGATCAGGAAGACGTGTTAAACCACCATCCAGACTTGATATATAAAAAAAAAAAAAATGAATGCTCAATTATTGTTCACAAAATAATTAACTGAATTAATTTTTTAATTTAAATAACAATTAACAAAATAATTAACCAAATGAAGTTATTTTATATTCATTGTAATTTTTTTTTTCTTTCAAAGAAGAGGGATGTAAGGTATCCTTGGTAACACATTATATACTTATTACTAATGCCCTTCTGGCAACACTTGACAACACACTCAATATAAATGTCATTCTCAGTAGTGTGCTGTTACACATCATATATATAAATAATTTAATAAACATAAAACTTAATCTTTTAAATTAAAAGTAATCTTTTATTTACAAGCACATTTTTTATTTATCACAATATATACATTTTGTTATATTTTTTTTAAAATTATTAGTCGTATATAAAAATAAATACATTACATACTTATATTCTGTTGTAAAAAAAAATCATCTGACTAATTTTCCAGATGCACAGGCCCATTTTTATCAGCTTTGGCATACTGGAGCGCTTCTTAATGATATGAATAATATCACTAATTCTGGCATTTGGAAATTTAAGAAGAGCACATTCTGAAAGAAAAATTTATTAATAATTGTAATCTTTATATTGAAAATAACATTTTAATTTACCTTTGATAATATTCATTACTGTGAATGTTTCAACTGGTATATTTCCATGGTGACCAAACTAAGAAAAACTGCAGGCAGCTGCTTCTGTTAACACTGCCTTTAAGCAGGCTCGCACGTAATTTTCCAGCGATGCATTTGGTAAATTAGTCAATGTTTTTTTCTAAAAAATGAAAGCATATTGAAAATATTTATATATAATATTTTATATTATGATATTTATATTGGTGTTACTTTAATTATTTAATTTAAACTTACTTTAATTATTTAATTTCAATAAAATTGTAAACAGCAAAAAATACACCTTCCACTTTTTTCTTTGTTTTGTGTGTTTATGAAATTGTTTATTGAAATTTGACACTTTAAAAATAAAAAAAAATCGAGTGCGCTTTTAGAGAACTAAAAGCGGCACGCTAGCGAACTTGTTTTTATGTAGAGAATAAAATACATTTTTTTTTAATATGTCGGTGAAAAGGCGGTTCAGAAGGGGTATAGTTTGGGTTCGCTAAAAGCGAATTCGCATTTTTTTCTCAAAGAGTACATACAGGAAAAAGAAATCAGGTATACATATTTCTTTTTTTTTTTTACAACGCAAAAAACTCCATACAAAACATACATGTCAAAAAAGGAAAGGAGTTTTTTCGACGTAAGGAAATATCTGCTATGGTCGGTACATATGTGGCGTACTAATGCATTCAAAATTATATATATGGTTTGCCGGCGAATCGCGTATGTAGAAATGGATTCGCCGGCGGTTCGAAAGCGATCCGCTTTACTCAGAGCGTAGTGGTCCATTTGGACCCAGAGAGCACCACGAGTTGCGCAACCCTTTACTCCCTTCGAGTGAGAAATTAAAAATGTTATTTTGTTTATTGTTCAAAAATCAATAGTTTACAAATATATTTAAAAGCAGAAGACAGCTTCAATAGATTTAAAAAAGTTATTGCAATTTTTAAAATTAAATTACAATTTAATTTAAAATTGGTGTAATTTAAAAAAATATTTATTAATAATAGTGTTATCCCGAATATATAAAAACATACATTTGTATACACCCGTTTTTAACCATTGGTGGATTTACACCATATAGAACTGTCGTTAGAAACTTGTTACAGTTTGCCAGTAATATTCTGCAGTTATCTAAGGAAATATTTTATATTAAATTGTTATTTTAAATATGGGATAATCAGAAAAAGACGGGCTTACCCAGATATTTAATTTTTTAGTCAATGACCCGTCATGATACCAACTTTGAAAATATACAATATTTTAGCTCCCATACAAACTCTGGAGAGGCCCAGGGTCTCATAGAAAGTGTATTTAAATTTAAAATATTGTATATTTTCATATTTTATACTATGAAAGGTAGACAGTTGAAGGTAGACAGTTGACGGGGAGCCTCAGGGTCTTGCCAGATAAAAATATATATTTGGATTACTGAGAGACAGAACTTCCGACTAAAAAGAATTATTATTTTGGGGGTGAGACCATATTAGTAAATATTTCCGAAATATTAAAGGAAGTGTTTTTAAAATTTAAATAGCAGTATATATTTAATATAAATTTTTAATTTTATACATAAAATATTGTATATACTCATATTTTCTACTAATGACGTTTGACGTAATAACAACGTATTATTTTAATAGCGTACAGTCTATCTACACTATAAATAATAAAATAGTAATAAAATTGTCTACGAGGAACTGTAGCAGATTTACTATTAAAGTACTGGCACGGCAGCGCTGCTACTTCCTTTCTTTTCTTTTGACAGCAACGTGTTTAGCTAGTTCTTTTCTGTGTGAACTTTTAATATGGCGGTTGGAAAAAATAAAGGTTTATCGAAGGGTGGCAAGAAAGGTGGTAAAAAAAAGGTAATAGATCCTTTTTCAAGAAAAGATTGGTATGATGTAAAAGCTCCGAATATGTTTGCAACCCGGCAAGTTGGGAAAACGTTGGTTAACAGGACTCAAGGAACAAAAATTGCTTCAGAGGGTTTAAAAGGTCGTGTATTTGAAGTTTCTTTGGCCGATCTTCAAAAAGACAGCGATGCTGAGCGGTCCTTTCGTAAATTTAGATTAATCGCTGAGGACGTACAGGAACGCAATGTCCTGACAAATTTTCATGGAATGGACTTAACAACCGATAAGTTGCGGTAAGTTGCATTTGAAACTATATAATGGCTAAATTCGGATATCTGCAAAAAAAAATTATTCAACTATTCATATCGACTAATGTTTTAAGATCTTAATATAATAACAATAAATCATTGTTAAGTATTAAAAATTAACTAAATAGTTGTAAAATAATATACTATGTACTCTTAAATATATCTTTCACATACAATTGTTTAGTTGTTGAATTAAAAGCGTAATATATCTAATTGAAATTTTAAATAAATAAATATTCGCATTATATCGCATAGAAGATGAACAAAATGCACATGTCGCTTAGCAAATTGTTCATAATTTTTCTTTTAAAATTTCATTGCTGTTCAATATTTCATTTTTCGCAATGGTTTGTTGAACTGAAAGCAAATTTATATAGTTTATATAATTTTTAGAGAATATCTAAATTAAGTAAAAAAAAATATATATGCTTACATAAAATGTCATTTAACTTTTCAGATCAATGGTAAAGAAATGGCAATCTCTGATAGAAGCCAACGTTGATGTAAAAACTACAGATGGATACCTACTTCGGGTTTTTTGTATTGGATTTACTGCTAAAGATCAAATGTCTCAACGCAAAACTTGTTATGCTCAACAATCACAAGTGCGAGCTATTCGTAAGAAAATGACCGATATCATTGTACGTGATGTTGGTACTTCGGACCTTAAAGAAGTAGTAAACAAGTTGTTACCAGATTCGATTGCCAAAGATATCGAGAAATTATGCCAAGGAATTTACCCTCTACATGATGTATACATTCGCAAAGTTAAAGTTCTTAAAAAACCACGTTTCGATCTATCAAAACTTCTTGAACTACATGGCGATGGTGGTGGAAAAGGTACAGAAGGTATTGTATCAGAAGGAGCTGTAGTAGATAGACCAGAAGGATATGAACCGCCAGTGCAAGAAACAGTATAAAAATTGCAATTTTACAACATTGTTGATTATTTCATATTTTAAAATTAATAAAAATTAATTTTAATTATGATTGTTGTACTTTAATTTTTATTTATTTTTCTACTGTCGCAATAAAAATAAATTGTAGTATGAATTTATATGAGGAATAATGTTTTCATGAAGATACATACTATTTTAAATTTCCAAAGTATATTTCAATATCTGAATTGAGGAACTGCACAAGCAAAAGTATGAAGATATAATTTGCAGCGTTTCCTTGTATTTTTAGAAATCCTAGCATCATATTTCCTATACATCATAATCTTTGGTGGATTTATGAATTGCATAAACTATTATAAAAATGTTTATTTTCATTTTAGAGAGATTATAGAAACATTTTACATAACATTGGATACCATCCAACTTTTTGTTGCCTTTGGTATGCACGCGCACGGTACTCTTATGTTCGTCCAACAGCTTCGTATATACGGCTTCATGCTAGACTGGACTTTAACAGCTTAGTTAGGTTGGTCAAAAATTCCTCACCTTCCTGGAGCAACGCCTGTCGAGAAGTTTCCATTTGATCCTCATGGTTTATGTCATTTAAATATTCTATTTCAGTCATTGTTAAAGATTCCCTATATTTTTGTATCGATGATCTTTTTTTTTTCTTTTTAGTCCAAATATTACCAGCTTTACTTTACTTGGTTTATCTGAGATTTAGTAAAAGTGTATTCTTTTCACAGTACGCAATGTATACTTGCACCGAATTTCGAGAAGGGTAAAAATCCAGCAATAGAAATCTGTATTTTAAAATAAAATTCTGCGAAATTGAGGAATCCTTTAACAATGCCTCAAATCGAATATTTAAGTGCCATACCAATCAATATGTCCTTATAAATATAAAAGGATTGGTATACATCGAGTTCTGTTGCTAACAAGTTGAAAATGGTTAAGCACTTTACAATTGTAGTATTCGTGTTTAAAATTAAATATAATTTTGTTACCAAAATATTTAAGTAGGAGATGTATATATACTATAAATTTAAGAAATGTAAACGATTTTAAAATTCAGAGTTGGATTAGTTAGAACACAAAATATTATTTTGAATAGAGCATTAATTTTATTTAATAATGTGCCAAATGAAATTAAAATAGAAATAATTTATACGAATTTAAAAGAAAATTGTCACAATTTGTTGTACAAACATTTTGAAGAATTAAAATTAAACGAATTTATAACATTATTGTAAAAAAGTTTTTATCTAAAACTAATAAAAACTAAAACCAAAAAAGATCAATTCTTAATTTTGTTAATAATTTTCCTTATATATTTCCTAAATTATTTTTATTAAACGCCACTGCGGTTTGTTTATATTTTATTCATATAAATAATAAATAATAAATTTTTAATTAGTAATTTTTATTTTTAAATATAAAATTTATTTTAAATATATAAAAAATATTATATCACAATATTATATCAAAATATTATTATTTCATCCTGTTCAAAAAAATTAGATTTTGGAAAATCTGATAAATTTTAAATTAAATATTTATAATGTTATAATTATAAGCACAAACATTAATATAAATATTACCTATTTGAGTTTTACGTGACTTCCTAATGGAAATTCTGAAAAACAAAACAAATATTTATTATTTCACTGGATACTTCATAATATATGTATATATATTATTAACTTTTACATTCTGTCATAAGAGGCTATTACAAAACTATTTGTGTCCGATTCCATTTTTATTAATATTTTATTTATTTATTTATATTGAATTTCTTTGATCAATAAAATCAATCTTTTTTCAAAAAAAAACAATTTTTTTTTTATCTAGATCAATTTTTAAAATTCTTTGACCAAAAAAATCAATCTTTTTTTTGATCTAGATCAATTTAAAAAAATCTCGATTTTTAGCAAGATTTACCCCTCCTCTTACAAATTTCAATATACTTTTTCAATTGACAGCAGTAATTTTGGGTATGAAATGTCAGTTGGGTAAAAATACAAACACAGAAAAAAATCAATCTCGTTGCAAATTTCTTTGAAAACAAAAAATCTAAATTTTTTTGATCTGGTCAAAGAAATTCTCCCTTATGGTGGAGATAGTCTCAACATACGCAACGACAACGCGCTACAGCGCAACATTCACAACGGTGTAACAGATAATCTCAAAGTTAAGTTATTGCGTAAATGACATAACACAGCTGTTTTATATTATTGAAAAAATTTAATAATTATTTTTATCATCAAATGACGACATCATACTTTAAAACTTATTATTAAAATTATTAAAATTTATTATTAAATAATTACTTATTATTAAAATTTGTAGCACCATGAATTTTTGAAATTATTTGATAATGAAATTAGTAGTCAAATTCCTGCGTTGGCAACTTTACGCGAGTTGAAAGTTCAATTTTTCGAACGTCTGCGTTTGCGTTGAGATTAACTAGTCCCATACATTTTATACTTAGATAATGGAACTAAGGATGTAGTACCTAGAAAAAAAATTGAAGATTTTTACGGATACTATTGCACTAACTTGTATATGTGTAAGTTTCTCCATTGACGTAGATTTATGAGGACGAAATGGGGGCTTTGTCACTGCTAATAGAAAATCAATTAATGTTTCAAAAACAAAAATGATATAATAATTTATTTAGTATGAATATTCTTCCATAATAAATGATAAGAAATTTAAAATAAATACAAAAAATAATAATTATGGTTGTTTAATATAAAAATCTAGATATATAAGTTTCTTAAAATTAAAATTGTCTATAAATTTCATTCCCACGAATTAAATATGTTTTTTACACAAAATAAAGATATTATAAAAATTAGCTTGTTAAGCAAAAACGTGTAAGAATGTTCTCATGAAATTTAAGTAATATTAAATATTATTTGTAATTAGAATATCATTTATTAACAATTTTTATATAAAAATATTTGTAATTAGAAGATTTACCTTAAATTAATTTTTTATTAGAATATTTATTAAATATAATTTTGTCAATTTAAGCACATATTTTGTGTGAACAAAAATAATTTAATTATTAATAATAATAATTTGAGAAATTAAATCGTGGGAAATGTAACAAGTTAAGTCAAAATTTATCATATAAATAAGCTGCAATTTCGATAAAAAAATCAGTCTATAATCAGGACTTCAAAGTGTGTTTTAATTATTCTAAATCTTTTAAGTCTGCTCTAGTGATTTTAATTAGAGCTGTTTAAAACCATAGCCAACAATCATCATATATAATTTCTATCTGGTACTCAAATAGAAATATATATAAAATATAACTTCAATATAGAGAATACCAGGCTATTCCTATACATTTTGGTGACCCCGACGTGATTTTCATATTCCTAGTTAAGCGTTCTTAACCATAAACAAAGGTACTATGGATTCACTAATTAATGAACAGAAAGCTTTGGCGAAGCAAATCGAAAGGCTGCATATCAACTTTGCAAAAGATGGAGCAGCCAGGAAAACTCAGATTTATTTGGAAACGAGACTTAACCGATTGGAAGATCTATGGCAAACATTTGAAAACTGAGACGGACTCATTGAGAAAACATATCGTGAAAGTAATCCAACTGCAGAGTACTTTACAAATTTAATTCATAATCGAGCAGAAGACATTTATGAAACTCTTAGAGCAAAATTAGATAACGCTCTTCTAGCTGTGAAACAACGAAATGACGCTAAAACAAGTTCAAATTCAAACTTAACTCTAGCTCCAGTTCCAGTTGTTAATGTTAATAATTTATTAAATATGCAAAATGCATACTTTAACGCATTAGACCATCTTCTTAAACGTACAATAGAAGATCTGAAGACAGTACAGTCTCCAGAATTTTACCATCTTGTTAAACGTAAAGCCATCGAAGGGTACTGTTCTTCAGTATGTGCGACTCATAGCAGTTTAGCTGCTGAAGGGAACAATCAGTTGGAAGAAAAAATTTTAAATTTTCAAGATCAGACACAAGATATTATTGTTCTCCTCATGAATCGAGTTGGTGAAGACAATAAATCAAACAACAACAACATGCTAAAATTACCAAAAGTTACTTTACCATCATTCAATGGCGATTATCTTGCATGGACTCAATTTCATGATTTGTTTAATTTTTCTAATCCACAATCAAAATATGGGTGACTCACAAAAAATATTTTATCTTAAAAGTCATCTAACCGGCGAAGCCAGCAAACTCATTCAACACCTCCAAGTATCCAGCAGTAATTATCAAATTGGTTGGGATATTTTGAAGACCCGATATGACAATCAGAGATTATTAGTTTCAGCTTGGCTTAATAAATTATTATCGCAATCAACTATCCACTTTGAATCATCAGAAGCAATAAAACGGCTGCATGATACTACAAATGAATGCTTGCTGGCATTAAAAAATATAAACATTGATACAACGGCATGGGATCCTATCCTGTTGCACATTCTTATACAGAAACTAGATAAAGATTCACATAGACTTTATGAGCAATCGCTAGAAGCACCAGAGCAATGTCAAACACTAGCAGATCTCATGGAATTCTTAGAAAATCGATTTCAAATGATGGAAGCTTACGCAGGAACCCAACAGAAAAGAGTACATAAAATCCCAACCAAAACTTCAGGAGTCGTTGCTACGAAACAAAATGAAACATGTCTATGTTGCAAGGCCACGGGACATAAAATATTTAAATGTCAAATATTTCTAAAAAAGACTCCCACAAACCGATTAAAATTTGCAAAGGAACATCAAATATGTATCAATTGCTTGAAAACTGGACACATCAGTACAAAATGCTTATCTCGGTCTTGCTTCAAATGTTCCAGCAAGCATAACACGCTGTTACATTTAGAAAAAGAACCCAATAGTGCAACAAACTCAACATTTTCTCACAAGATGGCTCAAGAAAATGGTTCACAATCTGCAAATGTCCATCCAAGAAGAGAAACACCAACAGAATCAGCAGCTGCTACCTCCCTGGCAACACAAACTACAAACAATAGTAATGATTCAAAATCATATGTGTTCTTAGGTACAGCAATGATAAATGTATCGAACCAGGATGGGCAAACCATACAATGCAGGGCCATTCTTGATTCAGGTTCGCAACTGAACTTCATCTAAAAAAGAATTTCGAAGCAGCTAGAATTGACTAGTAACAATAACGAAATCAACATTTCTGGAATCGGAGACACCGAATCATCCACTCACAAAAAAACAAATGTAAGAATTACTTCTACAAATGGTGAATTCAGTTTCAATATAGAAGCATATATACTACCACAAATTACCGCGCAACAACCAAGCCGGTACATAGATATCAATTCATGGCCTCTTCCAAACAATATTGAAATGGCCGACCCTGAATTCCACAAGCCAAAACGAATCGACATGCTAATAGGAGCAGAACTGTTCTGCGATTTATGTCAAGGCAAACAAATTAAATTAAATGAAAATCTTCCAACATTGCAAGAAACGAAATTTGGATGGGTTGTACTTGGACGAGCTAACAATATTACAACAGAACGATATTTCTGTGGTATCAGCATATCACTGGAAGCGCAACTCCAGAAATACAAAAGGGAGATTCGTAGTGGAATTGCCATTTTTAGATTCAGTAAATAAACTTGGAAAATCATATGAAATTGCACATTTTCTCAGTCTAGAGAAAAGATTATCAAAAAATGAAAAATTAAAAACACGCTATTCTGAATTTATAAAAGAATATCTTGCACTTGGACAAATGGAACTCATCATAGATAATATATTAGTGATGTGCAAAAATTGAGTACCGAATACCAAAGTATTCGTTACTTGAAGAATGAATGAGTACTGATTACTTATACTCAAAAGTATTCGGTCCTTGTATGATTACTTTTCATTTAATATGAAACCCAAATTAAAATTGTAGTATTGTAGTTAACAAAATTTCCAAACCAACAGAAAATTATTCATTTCATTTTTCATTATTTGATTACTTTTTTCATCTGATTACTCAAAATGAGTGTGAGTATTGAGTAAATTTTTCGCTTCTTCATACGTGTATTGTATTGTGTGTAACTGAACTGAAGTTGTAGTCAGTCACGCCAAAATACAATACACATATGATTACTTTTCATGTATGGATAATTTCAAATGTCATCTGAAATGAAAAGTAATCATAAAGTAACGAATACTTCGTATTGATTACTATGAAAAAAGTATCGAGTACCGATGATTACCTGAAAGTAACGAATTCGCACATCACTATAATATATATACCTAGATCGCCAACTTAGAAGAAAATTCAAAACTAATAATATTTTAGTTCTTCTTACAGTTCACTCGTGGCACTGCCTGTTTTGTTTAAAAAAAAAAAAAATTGGGAACGGTAACGAATTTTATGGTTATGTTTATTGTTTATGTTTATTTTAGCATTTTTAGCTTGTGGTTTCATTAACAATTTTAAGCATTTTAAAAGTGAAAAAGTGAATAATTAAGTAAATTAATTTGACAATAATTTGTTTTTTTATAATATTATAAAAATAATATTAAAAATAAAATATATAAAATTAAATAAAATGGGTTATATTAAGTGTTGTGTGCCGTTTTGTACAGACAAAACTAGCAAAAGGCATAGGTTTCCTAACCCAAAAAAAACATTGAAAATTTTAATAAATGGAAATTATTGATTCCAAATAAAATATTTAAAAATATGAAAGACCATGAAATTTACAATAATTTAAGAATATGTGCAGAACATTTTAATTCAAATTGTTATTCTGTTGGTTATTCAAAATTATTTTATAATGCTTTGCCAACGGAATTTATACCAGGTACGTTTTTGTCTTCTTTTAATCAACTAGTGAAATTATTTTTGTAAACCGTTTAAGATTTTTAAATTATATATTTTTATAGAAATACTTGAAGATGAAATATGTGAAATACTTGAAGATGAAATATATATACCACAAATTGATGAATCATCTATTCCAATAAATATTGAAACAACTGATGACATAGTATTGGATGAAAATATTAAATTAATTCACGAAACAGCTGAAGTAATGGAGCAACCGAGTGTTTCCAAACCACGTAATTATATTTCTTTTACCGTATTCGTCATTTTGTTTCATATGTTTTTTTTTGTACAGAATCGAAGAAGAATAGTGATGTGATTATATCAAAAACACAAAATATTCAAATTAATTTATTAGAAAAGGAGATACGAAAATTAATTAAATTAAAGGATAATGGAAAGAAAAAATTTAATGAATTAAAAGAAAAATTTAATAATAAAAGATTCACTTCTTTATGTAAGAATTTGTCTCCAACAGTCATGAATTTCATATCAAGCCAAATAAAATGCGCTAAAGTAAAATCAAAAGGCTGCCGTTTTAACATTGATGACAAAATTTTGGGTATATCTCTGATGAAACATAGCCCAAAAACTTACCGTTTTTTGAGAAAAATATTTCATTTGCCATCAAGACCAACTTTGAATAAAATGTTACAGGATATAAACATAAAACCCGGCTTTGACTCTAATATTTTTAATTATATTGAAGAAGCTGCAAAAAATTTAAAACCTAAACACAAATTCTTCTGTTTAATTTTTGATGAAGTAAATCTCACAGCCCATTTGGATTTTGATAGTTATACTGATACAATTATTGGGTTTGAAAATTATGGAAATAATGAAACTAGTAAAAAGTTTGCTGATCATGCAATTGTTTTTATGCTCCATGGAGTGGTCAAAAAATAGAAGCAACCAATAATGTATTATTTGGTGCATTCAACTTGTTCGGCACATCAAATTGTAACAGCTATTACAACCATTATTAACGCTGTCCAAAAAGCAGATTTAACAGTAGTTTCAACAGTTTGCGATGGTGGTGCAACAAATATTAGAGCCCTGAAAATATTAAAAGAAAATTCAAGACTTCGGGCAGAAAAAGCCGGAAAAGAATTTAGAAGTAGTGGATTTGAAATAAATGGAAAAATTGTAAATTGTATTATTGATCCACCACACTTAATAAAATTAATTCGGAACCATTTTCTGGAAAAAGATTTGCATTACACAGAGGATAATTTAAATAAAGTTGCCAAATGGGCGCATATTTTAAAATTGTATGAATTAGATTCCGGGCTCTCTGGTTTAAGAATGACAAAATTGACTGAGCAGCATGTTTTTCCACATAAAATAAAAAAAATGAAGGTATCACACTGTGTGAAAGTAATGAGTGCAACTGTAGGAAAACTAATGTTATATACAATTGGTATATGTAAGTATATTTTTTTTCGTTAATGTGTTTTAGTTAATGTCTATTTATACTATTTTTTTAGCTAAAAATGTTAAATCCAATATATTAGGAGAAGGTGCAGAAGAAACCGCTAACTGTATTTTATTTTTTGATAAATTATTTGATTCGATGAATGGCAGTTCCTCAAGACCACCAAGAGGTATTTATTTATTTTATTTATTTATTTATTTTATTTATTTATTTATTTTAATTTTTTTTTTTTTTTTATCTATTAAGGTAAGGAACTTAGGGGGTCATTTGGAGATGTTCAGATTTCTTTTTGGAATAATGAGGCTAAGCCCATATTGAGTAGTATGTATTTTACCAGGCTAAATAAGTTATACAAACCACCGTGCATTAAAAATTTCATGAACAACATGGATAATTTTGATGAAATTGGTAAAAAATTGCAGCAAAATGGAATCACCTACATATATTTAAGGAATTTCAACCAAGATCTGTTAGAGAACTTTTTTGGATCAATACGGTCACTCAACTATAGGAATATAAATCCCAACTCTAAACAGTTTACGAGTAATTATAAAACTCTTCTTATTAATAATATCACGTCTGTGTATTCAGTAGGTTCAAACTGCATGAATGATTCTTCTACAGCTTTGCTTCAGAATTTAAAAAAATTCTTAAAAATTAATTCGAAAATTATAGAAGATATATCAGAAGTAACTATAGAAAGCAATATAGAAAAACAACCATCAAATATAAAGCTTTCTCAGTTGCAATTAGAAATAGAAAAAAAAGTTTCAGCATACGTAGCTGGTTTTGTTGTTAAAAAATTTAAATGTATGGCACAAAAATGTAGCGATTGTAATTCATTTATATTTAGTGATCCTGATTCAGAATTACATAGTTTTATAGTAGCTAGAGAGCATACTATTAAAAATAGAAAATCATTAACATATCCAAATTCACAGTTCATTAACAATTTCATTTTAATTAATAGATTTTTCATCAGTAATGTATCCTCTTTTATTCATAAATCTAATATTCGTGTAACTTTAAAAAAAGATATTAGTTCATTAATTTATTTTAAAGATATTTGTACATTGCATGGAAAAAAAATCATCTCATTATTTGTAAATTATTGCATAAATTTATTAATTTATAATTATTGTTTAAATTTAAACAGAAGGCTAACTGGTTCCGTTACCAACACTAAAACATGCAGGGATAATTTACAACAGAATGCAATTGATTATTATAAAAAACATTCAAGCAAAAAAAGTAAAATTAATAAAATAAAAGATTTAAAATAAATTTGAATTTTTTATTTAAAACTTTGAAGGAAATTTCAGAAAAAATAAAAAAAAAACGAATGAATTCTGCCGGGCCTGCCGCATAAAAAAAAAATAGTTCCTCTTACAGATAATTCAACATCATGGCGCTCAAAATCAATATATTATCTATGGAACTCATCGAACGGCAAAATTTATTACCAATTCATTATTTTCTGCCGCATCACTGCGTGCTACGCCCAAGCAGCACAACCACAAAGCTAAGGGTGGTGTTCGACAGATCATGCAAAACCGATACAAATATCTCGCTCAACGATCTCATGCATACCGGCCCCACTGTCCTAGATGATCTCTTTTCAATCATGCTACAATTTAGGCTACCAAAATACGTATTCACTGCCGACATTAGTAAAATGTACCGGCAGATTTTGGTAAGCGAAAGAGATCAGAATCTACAATTAATACTATGGCGTGAAAATCCAAACGAATATCTAAAAATTTACAGACTTCGTACAGTTACATACGGAACAAGGTCGGCTCCGTACTTAGCAACCAGATGTCTCAATAAATTAGAAGATGACGAAGAAAAACAATTTCCATTAGGTGCAAAAGTTCTCAAGGAATGCTTCTACGTCGACGATTTAATGACTGGCAGCAACAATTTACAAGAAGCTTTAGAAATGCAACGGCAAGTTCAGGCGCTGCTCTCCACAGCAGGATTTGAACTAAGAAAATGGTGCGGCAATAATGAAAAATTGTTAGCTACCATTCCGACAAAACACCGAGCAGCAATTTTTAATTTTGATGAAAAAAATTGTGACACAATAACAACGTTAGGTCTTGCTTGGAATCCAGCGACTTATGAATTTGCCATCAATACACATTTAAATGAAAAGACAACGAAGTTAACAAAACGAACGATCTTAGCCGATGTCGCAAGAGTTTTTGATCCACTAGGGCTCGTTAGTCCAGTAATTGCACGCAAAAATTTTCATACAACAGTTATGGATTTTGAAATTGGATTGGGATACATAAATACCGTTAGAACTTCACACGAAATGGTTAAACTACAGATCACAACTAAAGCTCTTGGAAAAACTCCGTATTAAACGACATATAATGATAAGCAGCAATGTTCATAATGTCCAACTTCATGCTTTTACAGACGCCAGTCAAAAGGCATATGGTACGTGCATATACATAAGATTCAGTGATCATCAAGGGAACGTTATAATACAATTGCTATGTTCAAAATCACGAGTCGCACCGGTTAAAACTATATCGTTACCTAGATTAGAGCTATGTGCCGCAACATTAATGGCGACACTGGTCAACCGCATAAGCAATATTTTAAAAATAAACATCAACTCTATCAAGTACTGGACTGATTCCACCATTGTTTTATCCTGGATCAACTCTACAACAGTCAACCAAGAAACGTTTGTAGCTAATCGAGTGTCAACGATTCAACAATGCACAAAAATAGAAGATTGGATCCACATATCGACAAAAGAGAATCCGGCAGATCTGATATCTAAAGGAGTGTTTCCAGAACGGATAATGAGATCTACCCTTTGGTTTAACGGATCAAATTTTCTAAAACAATCACCGGAACATTGGCAAAAGCAATTCAATTCAAATATTGAATCAGTTGTGGCAAATATAACGACCATAGCTCCAGAAGATATTGAATCTGATGACATCGTTAATATGATTGATCACAAAAATTCATTTCAACGACTTCATGAAACAATGGGATTTGTCATTAGATTTACGCAAAATTGTAGAAATCCTCAAAATAAAAAACTGTCATCAAAACCAGATGCCATCGAACTAGATGAAGCTTTAAAACAAATAATAAAATCAACTCAAAAAATCAATTTTAAAGATGATTTCAAACAGTTGACAAAGTCTGGGACAGTTTCGAGAACAAGCAAACTTTCTTGTCTCACACCATTTATTCATGAAGGTATCATCAGAGTTGGAGGGCGATTGAACGCTTCATCTTTAACTGATCAGTCAAAACATCCAATGGTTGTGAACAGCTCAAATTTAATAATTCGAATGTTAGTAGAGCGACTCCATTTTACTCATCTTCATGCTGGTCCAACAGCGCTACTCGCAACTATACGACAAAGATTCTGGCCGCTGCAAGGTAGAGAGCTAGTTCGAAATATAGTTCACAACTGTGTACGATGTGCTCATGTAAAACCACTACATATCAATCAACTTATGGGTAATTTGCCACCTGAAATGCTACAAACTTCATTGGCGCTAAATCAGAATTACAAGATCTTCATTCTTTATTTCAAAGTAAGGAATTGAAAGATACTGTTGTCGAAACCTGTTCGCAGCGGGGAATCCAGTGGTGCCCGATACCACCAAGATCACCACACTTCGGCGGACTATGGGAAGCTGCCGTCAAATCAGCAAAATATCATCTGAAAATAATTTTAACTTCAGCACGATTAACATCGGAAGAATTAAATACTGCGGTAACAGAAGTTGAAGCAGTATTAAACTCAAGACCACTAACTCTTATGATCCCAATGATTTGGAAGCACTAACGCCTGAACATTTCCTCATTGGACAACCATTAACTTCTATGCCAGATACACTTTCAGAACCATCCAACTTAATGCTATTAAAAAGATGGGAACTGGTTAAATATTTAATGAAAGAATTTTGGAGACGCTGGTCGACAGAATATTTACAAGAACTTCAAAATAGATATAAATGGAAAACAGAAGTCCCAAATATTAAAATCGGCACACTGGTTCTATTAAAAGAGGACAACTTGCCTCCCTTAAAATGGCGAATGGGACGGATCATCAAAGTTGTCAAAGGATCCGACAATTTAGTACGAGTTGTGGAACTAAAAACATCCACAGGAATCACGAAACGAGCAATACAAAAAATTTGTCCTTTGCCAGTCACAACAGATTGTCCACTAAGTTCTAATAACTTAGACACGAAAGAAGAAAAAATTCGTTCTGCTGCTAGCAAATTAAAGGAAGTATCAAATTCCGTTAACTCGAAGCCATTTAAAATAACGACACCTAGTTCAGTTGCCCTTCAAACACCAGAAAATTATAAACGAAAAATCAATGAAGCACCAACAAAACCACCATCAAAGAAGCCAGCAAAGATCAGCTCAACCTTGCTAAATTTATTATTAATAATAGGTCTTGCAATGCCAATCAAATGTCAAGATATAAAACAAGAACAAGTTGAAATTATTAAATTCACCAATCAACCAGGAATATACTTTGAAAAACTAGGCCCAGTTAATTTAATTAATAATGATTGGACTATTTTCGTTTACTTTAATATGACAACTTACTGGCAAGAAGTGAGTAATATTCATAATTTCTAATCAACATGGTATATCAAAACGTAATAAACGATCTCCGCTAAACGATCAGGACGATGCTTTAAACATAGAACATTCAATTATGGAAGCCAAGGGAAATGAACAACATCTTCTTAAGCTAATCCAAAATCAATCGTCAATCATTGAATCAACATACAATATAATGAAACAAAATGAAGTTGATACAAATAATAAATTAAATCTTATTGAAACTCATATGATAAAACTATACAATGATATAGTAAATATGACTGAAGAGATGCAAACAATGCAGCTAGTTGCTAGTCTGACATCACTTACAATGTTAATATTATCAAACTATCAAGAAACTCAAAATACAATATTAGATGTACTAACAGATTTTCATCATGAAAGGATTAATCCTTTGGTCTTAAGTCCAAAGCAACTGCGGGAAGAATTAAAAACTATTCAACAACACATACCTACAAATGTTTTAATTCCAATTTCAGGACAAAAATCACGACATATAAATTAATGAGTGCCAAGGCACGAATTACTGATAGCATTTTAATATTTCAGATCACAATTCCGTTGCTAAATCGGGAACAATTCCAACTATTCAAGGCTATTCCACTACCAACAAAAAGATGTAATCAACTGAGTAGTTAAGATATGGGCGTTCTGGCTCAAATTGAGCCAGAACGCCCATATATATGTCTATATGATCTAGATATGTAAAGAAGTTTTTATAATTTCTAGATCAATTTTTCATATATAAAATGATAATTGCAGCAACAACAAAATTTCGATTTTTTTCTTGTTTTACAATTATCTTATTCGCATATATAATAATATTTTTGAACTTGACCTTTTTAACTTTTAAATTAAATGCATCTTAATTTCATGAATACAATTTGCATACAAAAAATTATACTTTTATTTTTTCAGTAAAATTTATTGTGCATTGATCTTGAATTACAGCAACAACAAGAGTAAGTTTTTTATTCTTCTTGTTTGCTAGTTACATTGTTTATTATTTATTTTAAAGGAATGAACTTGACAGTATAAATATTTATTTGTTAAGTAATAATAATATCGTCATGTTTCAAAATAAAATTACTTTCTGTTAGTGTAGACTCGAACCATGTATGTTTGTAAATCCATATGTCAGAGGTATGAAACCAAAAATTTTCGCCATGCAATTTTAATAACTTTATTTCTTCTTATAGCGTTTAGTATTTAATAAATATGTATGATTTATAAAGTTCTGCTTTAGTTTGTAAAATGCTGTTAACAACTGAGCATATTCAAACGGTTACTAGTTTTTTAGAAAAATAAGATTTGTTAGATGAGTATAATTTAACAAAATTAGAAAATTTTGTCGTGAAATTAAATTCTTTAATACAAAGCGTTGTTATTAAATCAAAATTTGGAGAACATTATAAAAGTTGTATCTGGTCAGACAATAACGCAAAATCTGGACCTGATACATGCAGCTGTGTTTCGATAACTTTTAGATATAAGGACGCTTTAGATATTATAGAATATTTCAAAAACCTGTATAGAACGTTATTAACACAAATAGAAAATTTGAAATTATAAAAACATGATTCCATTTATACATCCATTTACCATGATTATAGCAGGACCTTCAGGGTGTGGAAAAACAACTTTTGTGTGTAATATAATTCGCAGACACCATGAATTAATTCAGCCCAACATAACTAAAATAATTTGGTGTAACCCTGAATTGAATGCTGTTCCGAGGAATTTACCTTTTGAAAATATTGAATTTTCAAATAATATACCCGAGCAAATACATAACGAAAATGGAGATAACATCTTAATTGTATTAGATGATTTAATGCTTGAGACTTATAATAAACAAGTATGTGAATTATTTACAAAAGGATCACATCATAAAAATTTATCAATTATTTTATTGATACAAAATATTTTCCATCAGGGTAAATATTGTCGCGATATTTCATTAAATGCTAAATATTTAGTATTATTTAAGAATCCCCGTGACAAATCACAGATCATGCCCCTAGCAAGACAAATTTTTCCAGAAAAAACGCAAGAATTTGTAAGAGTATATAATGAGGCTACATCATGCCCACATGGTTATATTGTGTTGGACCTGACGCAAAACGTCAGTGAATTATACCGCATACGAAATAACATATTCGAAACAGATTATTGTATTTGCTACTGCACACCGAATGATTTAAATAACAAAGTATACTGTGAAAAATATGAAACGATTGAGGAAAAACCGACATATATTACATCTTTTAAAAGATTCAAATAAAAAATTTCGTAATAGTGTATTAAGGACTTGTGATGACGATGTTATAAAAACTTTAATTGAAATTGCAATAAATACTTTAAACGGAAATAATAAAGTTTCAAAAAAAGCCTTATCATTTTTAAAAAAACATAAAAACGCAATACGGTGTCTAACCAGTACCAATAAAACTCTGAAAGCAAAACGTCGAATACTTATTCAGAAAGGAGGATTTTTACCAGTGTTAATAGGAACGGTGTTATCTGGAATTATTGGTAAATTAATAGGTGATTATCAATCGAAAAATGAATAATATGCAGCGTATGATTGTTATACCACCCGAAGTGTTTTTAAAATTCAAAAAATTATTAAATGATGAAAAGAATTTGCATATTTTAAATCAAAATATGGAAAAACTTTTACATAATAAAAAATTAAATCCAATTCAGAAATGGTACATGTTAAGGCAAAATTTAGTAAAATATAATAATCTAAAAAGAATAGCTTTGTTGCCACCTACAGAATATAAAAATAAGTTTAACTCAGGTAAAAATGTCGAAACGCAAACAAAATTTAAAATATTGAAAGACAAAGAAACTCAATACGACTCTGAAATACAACAAAAAGATTTTAATATCATTAAGCAGCAAGAGTTTGATGATGAGGTTTTTAACTTCGATCCCGTAAAAGAACAACAACAACAACAGCAACAGCAACACCAACATCAACAGAAACAGCATCAGACACAATATGATGACGATGATATAGAAATGGATTTTGAAATGGATGACGACGATGCTGCTGACCTTGCTTTTACACAGACATTACCCGATGAGCGTTTAACCAGAAGATTATCATCAAATGCAAATGTGAGAATGTATGATACGGATACAGGCGATATTATTACGGTTGCACTTCCTACACAATCGCCTAAGAAATCGCCTATAAATACAAGACAGTGTGTACATACAACAGGTTCATTTATAAGACCTAGCATTCTATCAAGATATCCTGATGAGAGAAATTCAAATAAGCGAAAACAGTCGACACCATTAAGTAACTCTCCACCAAAACAATATAAGACACATTCTACACCGCCCCACTGGAATTCATTTAGATAAGATACAACCATAAAAATGAATTCTAGAGATGATTTCTACATTACGTTATTTAGTAATGATTCTATGAATTTTTTCCCCGATAATACTCTGTCAACTTTTGAAAATAGAATACCGACACATTTGGATTTAACTAATGGTGATTGGAAAGTAGGCCTTTCAGAAATTTATACTAATGACTACCTACAAACTGATATTTATGATAAAAAAAACAGCTGCTGTTATCTCATTGGGACAAAATGAAGTTTGGGTAGGCTCTGGCACAAATAAGATAAAAGTAATAAAACGCATGGGTTATACATTTTACCCAGAAGAAAAATCTCAATTTAGATTTGATGATTGGAAAATAAATTTATTACCTACACTTATTAACAATATAACACCATCTCAAGGGTTTACTAGGGCTGAAGTTTTAAAAGAATTTTATAATGAATTGTTAGTCACTCTATCAGATGACGCAGCTTATAAGGTTGATTACAAACCTGTTACAGCAGCAAACCAACTAAAATTAATACGAATATCAAGATCTTTTGACCAAGAGAGTTTCTTTTTAAAACAAAATACTGAATATACTATACCTACTTTAATAAAAGAACTCTTCCAACAAAAGCAGAATATTATTAACTACAGAAAAACAATAGTACAATTATACAATCGCGCAGTTGAAACATATAATGATGAAAAAAGTGGAATGGTAATGGTGTCTACTGACATAATTCAACCAGAAATTTTTGGGAATAATAAAATACGTGCTTTGCGCGCAATAAATATTGATAACTGTAGAAAGCAAAATAATATGGAATTTAAAAATGTCCAATACGTACCAGTAGAAAAAAAGATTTTTGAAACTATTGCCTTTAATATTTCCGATCAGTATGGTAAAAACATAAATTTTGTGTCAAATTACAATCCAACAAAAATTGTATTACATTTTAAAAAATTTTCAAAAGCTATATAAATAAAAACATATCATAATAAAATGTCGTTTTAACTAAACATGCATAGTGAATACATTAAATACTACCAATCGCAAGCCGGTGGTAATATAAATGAAATAGGGCCGCTATTACAATCATATCCAAGAATACAACGAGGGCGCGGTCTTGGAAATTTATTTGCAAATTTATTTCGTTATCTAAAACCGGCATTGGTTACAGGTTTAAATTTAATAAAAGACGAAGCTTTAAAAACTGGTTCCAATATTTTGTCTGATATAGCATCGCGAGCAAACCCAAAAGAAGTATTTCAGGATCAAGCCAAGGCAGGTTTACAAAATTTAAGAACTTCAGCAATAAACCAATTGCATTCAATGTACGGTAGTGGTAGAAAAAGAAAACGTAGTAAAAAATTGAAACAATTAACAAAAAAACGTAAAAGTATAAAAAGACGAGTAAAACCAAAATTACATTCAATTGGTAAAAGGCGTAGAATACAAAGAGTTGGAAAAATTAAAAAATCACGTATTTTAGATATTTTTAATTAAAAATGACTATTGTAGAATGCATGAAATCCGAGCTTGACCTTTTTGCGACACCACCTATACAAACAAGCATTTTACGATCAGAGGAGGTCGTCTATAATCCGTTAGCCTCTTTAGATGCGTCACCTTCTACAATCGAATTTGTCTCACTCGGTCATGGCGATACATACAGAGATTTGGCTTCACCTTATATTAAATTTAAAGTTCAAGTATTAAAAAGTGATGGTTCAAAATGGAATAATGATAAAACGGGTACAGGAGCTGATCAAAAACCGATACCACAACCAAGTGTGGTAAATAATTTATTACATTCAATGATTAAACAAGTTAATATTACATTAAATGGCAAGAACGTAACATCATCCGATTCGTTTTACCATTACAAAACATATTTAGTTTCTTTATTAAGTTATGGAAACGATGCTGGCAACACTCATTTGGAAGGAGGGGGGTGGGAAATGGATATACCAAATGTTCATGATTACAATAACATTGGTTCCAAAGCAAGACAAAAAAAGTACAATAATTCTAATATTGTAGAGCTAATGGGAAAATTACATGTAGATTTTTTCAACACACCTACTCTACTTTTAAACAATGTTGATGTGAGAGTTTCATTAACATTAGAAAAACCAGATTTTTATTTATTTTGTTCTGATACGGAAGACAGTTATTTAAAAATTCATGAAGCCTCACTATACATGAAACATGTAACAGTCAACCCTAATATTTTGTTGGCTCATAATACTATTCTTTCAAAAACCAATGCAAAATATCACTACAAAAGAGGCGAATTAAAGACATTTACAATACCAGCAAACACTGCAAACATTTCACTAGACAATGTATTTATTGGGCAGTTACCAAACACATTATTATTTTGTATGACAAACAATGAGAATTTTAATGGAAAACGTTCAAAAAATCCTTATCTTTTTGATCACAATAATTTATCACAATTTCAGCTGTATGTGAATGGTGTACAAATACCGAACTCGCCAATTGAAACAGATTTTTCATCACTTTGTTGTAATACTAGAGCTTATTTAACATTGTTTAGAGGTACTGGTATTCACCATTCTGATAAGGGTCATCAAATAACAAAAGAACTTTTTGGCAAAGGTTATACAATATTAGCTTTTGATTTATCTGCTGATGGTTCAGGCAATGAAACATGTCAAAGCCTGTTAAATCAAGGTACGGTGAGAATTGAAGCAAAATTAAGTTCTGCATTATCATCAACAATAACATGTATTGTATACGGAGAGTTTGATACGTCATTAGAAATTGATAAAAATCGAAATGTTTACACAAATTTATAAATAGCTTTGTAAAAAGTAATAAGTTTTATTACGCAAGCGAATGCGGTACGAGATACTACACACAGAATGCCTAACAGAGCACCCTCATATGCCTTGGTGGACGTATCATTTGTTCGTGATAAGCTTATTCACTTTGGACGTAAAGTTACCATTGCCGGTATAGAAGAATCAAATAAAGCAGTACATTACGAATATAAATATTTATATCCAACTACAAAAACAGCAACACCAGCAGAAACACAAAATTATGTTACAAATGGCAATTTATACAATGACAATATCACCGAAAGTTTAAACAAAAAATTAAACAAATTCGATATTATATTGATCAATGGAAAAGACAAAAAAGAGTTTTTAACTCAATATGTAAAATGCAATTCGAAAATTTACGATATTTCGAATCTAACAGAGCAACATGAATACGCAACAGATTACAGAAATTCTTCAGAAGAATAAATACACTAAAAACTATTTTAAAGGTGTATATGCTTTCAATCGTATACCAAAGCGATTTGTGAAAAAACCTATTTTCATAATTGTCAATTCTGATCCTGATACTAAACCAGGTTTGCATTGGTTCGTATTATATTTCCCAAAGTATGGTTGTGTAGAATATTTCGATTCATATGGCAATCAGACAATAACAACAAACATAATTGAAAAAATCAATGAAAATTCTACAAGGCGCAAATTATTTGGGCGGTGCACAAGGGGCTTACGGGGCCGCGTTAACAGTAATAAACAAAGGTGTTTTGTAAGAAACAAAAAGCGCTTACAAAATGACTATTCTGATGTGTGTGGACATTATTGTTGCGTATATGTATATTTTCGCAGTAGAGGATTATCAATGCAACAATTTATAAATATGTTTAGTTCGAAAAACTTTGAATACAATGATAAATTAATTTTAAGATTATTTAATAATATTTTCTATAAAAAAATGTAAAATAATTATATTGTGTATTTTTCTTTTATTAATGATAACAAATAAAATATTTTTTTTAAAAATCGATTTTATTGTTTTTTATTAAATACATATAAATATTAAAACAATTTTTTACAGCACATTTAATTTTTTTATTTTTGTTGGTGTGAATTTCACAAGACGAAATATAGTTGTACAAGTCATCTAACTTTGGAATGTCCCACAAATTTATAATCATTGTTGATGAGTCAGGTAAATATTTCAAAATAACATCTTTCTTTTGCTGACCTTTAATGTAAATTTTTGAGTACACTCCGAGACTTCTTATTATGTATACAATGTAGCTGTAATCGAGATCTCCAGAATCCCATTCCAGATTATTAATACTTGTCGTAATATAGTTATTAAGTTTTATAGAGTCATAATCCAAATCTTCCTTTGGATATGGAGGTTTAAAAATAAAAACTTTTGGAATCAATGACCCTTGTTCTAAAATTGCCATTTCCTTTACAAAATTATGTCTATTATTTCCAATGACAAATTGAAAATCTACAAATGCTATCTTATTCATTGTTGCCACGAAAAAGGTTTATGTACGACTAATGTAATTTTTATTCAGTAATTAGTGTTTTATCTTACATTAATGAAACAAATTAAATATTTTTTTATTTTTATACATTTATTGAATTATTATTATTATTTAACAAATTGATATCATTACAAAATAATGGAATTTCTACAAATAATTTTGAAAAGTTAAAAATTGCCGTAAAATCTGGCAAAAAAAAATAATTAGCGCTTAATTTACATACATTTAATTGTTTACATTTTTGAAAATATTTTTGTATATAATCTTTAATATGCGGTTCACAAATATAATGCGAGTAAGAATATGAAGTTATAAAATCTTTTATTTCATACAATTTTTTCCATTCGTTATTACTTAACATAAAATTCATATTTTCCGTTTCGGTTTCATTACAAAAGTTTTCAATGAAACAATTCCATAAGCAGTATGTAAATATCATCGGGGATTTTCCATTTTTGTCTATAACAATGTTGGTTTGGAATGTAGACGGGTTAATGCCTGATGAAATCTTTGCAGTGTGTTCATTGTTGAGAAAATAATGGTATGCTAAAAGTAGGTTGTCTCTTTCAATACTGATTGTTGTTGTTGAATCCATTTCTAAATTTCAAAAATAACTAAATTAATTTATAGAATAACAAAAGTATTTATTGAAAATAGTACCTTTATTTTATTAATTCGCTCTTTTGTATCCAGGAATTGTGACTTTCATCAAAACCTAACCATTTAACATAGACCATATCCCCTCTTTTCCGAATTACTTTTTCAACTAGATATACATCTTTGTTTCGAACTTTTTGTAATTCAAAGTCATAAAATCCTCCTTTGATTGTGTGATTTTGATAGTCCTCCAATGTATATGTTACTGGATTAGTTAAATGAACTTTGTCAACCTTGAAAATTTCGGTTGACCAATTTGGTAAATAACCTTTATCGAATGTACCTTTATATTTTGATATTCTGACATATTCCCCAACATAAAATTTACCTTTTTGAAAAACTTTGGGTCGATTGTAAACTGTTTTTAGGAGTAGTTTCTCATGTTTTTTATCGACTTTCGTTGGTTTCATTTTAATAGTACGATGATATGTGTTGTTGTACTGCAAAACAATTTTGTTTAAAAAATCAATCCAATTGTAATCGCCATGTAAACTAAACAATTTGTATAGTTTGCTTTTCAAAGTTCTTATTACACGTTCAGCAATTCCAGCTTTTATTATTGTAAAACTTGTATAATGATTAATGCCGTGTTTCTGCATCAGATGCTTGAAATGCGTATTAAAAAATTCAGTTCCCATATCTGAATGGATATTTTTTGGTGTTACTTTATTTTCAATAAAAATATTGGCTAACGCTTGAGTAACTTCCACACCAGTTTTAGTTTTTAATGGTTTTACGTACAAAAACTTTGAAAAAATATCAATTACAACAAGAATATACTTGTAATTATCATTATATTTTTTTATTGCTGACATATCAGCTAAATCAATTTGCCAAACATCGTTAATACCTTTTTGTATGTATCGTCGACGTATAAATTTTTTTCTTACATTTCTATGTATTTCATTAACAATAGTTTCTTTTTGAGACATTATAATAAAATATATTTTCAAATATTAAAATACAATTATTGCTTATATACTATTTTTTTTTTTTTTTTTTTTTTTTTTTTATTAACTATAATTCTTCATCAGAATTACATATATCTGTTAAACCTATCTTATAATGACCCCAAGCCAAAGTGTTAATATTATTTTCTAAAATGTATCGTTTAGTATCATTAGAACTTAAAACTAATTTATTTAATTTTTGTGTATATATGTTGTGTAACTTTGATCTAATAACATTCATATTTCTATAATATAACTTTTTGTATAGTAAACAATCTTTAAAATTATTCAATGATACATTTTTAATAGCGGTTTTTGTTATTCCCTTAACTTTTTTTATTAAATCTTTGTCAATAACATCGATCATGTACACTTTAGAACCTAAACCAATGAATTCTCTCATAATTCTTCCTTCGTTTTCGTCTTTAAAAAAACCGACTTTTTTTTTATTTACTAACGGAAAATTATAAGGATTGTCTTTTTCATAATTTGATGTATCAAATTTTTCCAGTAAATCATTCTTAATGTCATTGTAAAAGTCGTCAGTTTGAATAGTGTACACAAAACTGTCTGTATCCATATAGTTAATATCAACTTTAGTGTCATATTTGACCTTTGTATAGTTATAATGAAAATCATACATAAGTAATTTTGATAAATCCAATACCGTAAATCCTAAATAAACAGGTCTATTAAGTGTTAAAATATCTCTATTTAACTGAATTGCAACTAAATTTTCTGTAAAATAAGAACAACTATTAAAATTTAGTTTCGCTATTAAAGCTCTTGCTCCTAAATGTCTTCCCTTACTTTCCCATTCAGTTGCAATTTTAATATTCTTACGTTTAAAAACATCCTCTATCGATTTACCAAAGAGACTATTATTGATGTCTTTGAAAAACATTTTCTGAAATTCATTTTTAGCCTCTGAACGATATTTTGTATTCATATCAATGAAATTTTTCATAAAAGCTTTTTGTTTAAATTGAATACCTTTATGAACTTTTTTTAATTGTAGACCATTACGTAAACATTGTTTTAATTTTCTATAATGTATAATATAATTTTTCTTATCATGTAAGTCCAATATTAATTTTTTACTTTTACAATTCGGTGTTTATTTATTTTCAGCACAAAAAGGTAAATCATTATGTTTGTCATGTAAATCGTATGGATAATCCAAATCAACTTCAAGAATATACCCTATTTCAGCATCATCTTCAATATTTTCAATTGTATCTGCAATACTGTCAGGATTTTCTATCCATTCAAAATCTTTGTAAGGTAAACATTCTTTTAACGCATACGCGTACAAATTATTACAATCGTAATACATCAAAAATATATTCGGTTTATCAGGGTTATATTCATCTTTCATATATTTGTTATTAGCAACTGTATTTCGTAAAGAACATTGACTTATACCCCCTCTAATACCATTTGTAATAAAGTTATACATATCTGAATCTGTTAATAATTCTAATTCAATTTTGGTAAATTTTAACATAGCTTGCCAAGCTAGACCAGGAGTTGTATAAAATTGTGCACTATCTAAATCGTATATTTGCTTACATGTTTTCCTAAAGTTTTCATAAACGTCCGCCAATATCAAAACATCAATTTTTAAATATAAATTTAAATAATCTTCTAAATTTTGGCAATTAAATGTTTGCCAAACACTTAAAGCATGTTTATATTCATTATCAGTGCAAGCGGTATTTGTTAAATTGTTAAAAAAAAATGTTGTGGGGGTAAACAAGTCTCTTTTAATTTCTCCCAACTGTCCAAATAATAATAAGGAAAAATACCTTTTCGTCTTGTTAACTCAAATTCTAAATCGGTTGAAAAATGTTTTTTAATATTTATAAAACTACCTAAATCTAAGTTTTCAGCTAACTTTTCTAAACTTGATGCCATAAAACGAAAAGAATCTAAAAATCGTATGTTAAAAAATACCCCTTCACCTACATAAATACGTTTGTTAAGAGAAATATATATTTCCTTGTTAATTGGTATAACATTAATTGGTCCTGGTATTTCATTTAATTCTTTAAAGAAAAGATGACAATCATATTTTGAATAGTTATGGAAAAAAATTGAAAAAAAATTACAATCCTTATAATTTAAATTACAATTTGAATGTGCTGGACCGCGATATTTACCACTAAAATGACAGTGATCTCGAACTCTGATGTCAGAGAAAAAATCTAATTGACTTTTACAAATGTGACAAATACTACTAGTACATTGTTGTACATTTTCGTCAAACGTTAAAGGATCCATTGGTTTAGTTTAGGACTTAAAAAGTATTTTAAATACAATTCTTTACATTCATTTACCAAAGATAATAAAATTTTTAGCACAATTTTCACCACTAAACACAAAATATTTATTCAAACTAGCATCAAATGAACAACTTATATAATAGGCAAATGCAACCGGTATATATTTTTGAATATTAGTATTTGATTGTTTTGGGTTTGGATCACATGTGTCATAAGACTGCAACATTGATTCCGAATCTGCATATATAACAAATGGAACAGTTGCTTGTAATTTAATATTTTTAAACTTTAAATATTTATCTTCGTTATCAGGCATTTTAACAACAATTTTATTACAATAAGGAATATGTTGCTTTAATCGTCAGATTGGAAATGTTGTAAACAGACTGAACACATATATATTGCATAATGGTGTCTAGTAATCTGCGAACGCATAAGCCTTGATATGTTTTTTATTAACACATAGTGGTAAATTTCATTTTCTTGTAATAAGAGTAAATTAATATGATATTTTCTGTTTTCATGAGTAGTGTGATAGAAAGGTCCAACAAATTGTAATTTGTGTTTTATTATCTCAAAACCATAAACATTACAACTTATTTCAGGATTTAAATTTTCAAATTTAATAATGTCTTTAATTTTAAGTGGAAATTCCAATCCTGTAAATTTAACCACTATATTTTCTAAACTAATTTTAAGATCTTCTATATTGGCCAAAAATGTATATGAACTTTTTCTATCAACATTAGCTGTTTGCGGTTTTAAAGCAGCGATTATGCACCATTTAAAACAATAAATGTCATTATTTTTAATATTTATACACGCTTTCTTTAATTTTATTATTTTTGGTAACTGTATATAAGTTGAACCTCTTATTGGACAATATTTATTAATATTAATTTCGAGATGAACAATTCGTATCAACGACAACCCAGAATCTTTTTCCTGAAATTCATCTGGCTTAGATGCAATATTACTATACATCACATCTAATGAGTCTATTATATTTTGTTCATTTTCCACTAACATCATTTGAGAATTAAAAGATTTTACATCTATTTCTAACTCTTCGTCTTTAATTATTTTTTGTGGTTTTACATATTCTGCGTATAAATCTAAATTATATTTAAAAGCATTATATTTATTTAAACAATTTATTAATAATTCTAAAATTTTATTATTATTTAGTTGAAAAAAGTTACTTATATCTAAATTTTCTTCTTGCGTATTTTCTATTGAATATGTAATAATTCTATTTTTAAAACATGATTTTAAATATTTTACATTATCATTTAAAATTACCATAGAATTTCTTTTGTGTAAATTGGTTTTTAAATGTGAAGACCATTTTGATTCATCTACATTTTCTTTGCAATCTTCGCAAAACTTTATTCTTAATTTGATTTTGGATGTCGTTGCCTCAGAGTTTGTTGATTCATTCACATCTTTAATATGATAACCAATTACATGCTTGTTCAAATTTGATTTTGATAAAAAAGTTTTACCACACTTTTCACACAAATATAGTTTATCAGTTTTTAAATTTACATTTTTTTTTTTTTTTTACATTTATTTAAATGATTTTCAAAACTTTCAGATTTAAAAAATCTAAGACCACAATTTTCACACAAAAACATTTTGTTAATTGTTAATTTTCAATACATTCATCATATATTTCTTTTGACACAAATTGTTTGAGATTTTCTAAGAAACCTTTTAAAAATTTAATTCGACTCATTAATTTTATAAAATCTTTAATGGTTATTTCTTTATTTTTATATTGTTCTATTAAATTAAGACCACTCTGGTAATCAATAATATGTTTATTACACTGTTCTATTTCAAATTCACAATACACTTTATTCATATTTAATACAAGTTCAAATTTATAACAATCAAATTCTTCTTCTAACCGATCAATACAAGTTTTTAAATCTATGACTCGGCCCCAAGACTGTGCCGCATACGCAACCCACATTATGATTTTTTATTCGCACAAAGAAAATTTGAATAAAGGAGAATTAAACTTATCGCGTCCTAAATATATCATATTTATATTTATTCTATAATTTTCTGGTATATTTAATTCATCAATTATTTTATTAAATTTATTAGGCAACCAATATTTAAAGCCTCCTTCGAGATCCAACAAAATACTTTTGCTAATGTTTACGAGTTTTACATTTTTTACCGATAAATTTATAATTTTATATGTTTTATTTATTTCCAGTTGACTTGTATTAAGCACGATTTCGTTATTACTATGAGTACCGAAATAGTTTAGCTTAAGAACTAAATTTTTATCCATTTTAATTTTTTGTGAAAATGTTTCAAGAATATTTCTTAATAAAGATAACTTTAAGACTGTAAATATTTTCAAAAATTCTAGGCTTTTTATACAAATTTTTTAAAAAAATTCCACTAGATTTTAGATTTATGTATCTAAAAACTTTAATTACCGTGTGAATATTTATTTTAAAGATTTTAATTTCTAGGAATATTTATTAAATTTCTGCTTCATTAATTTAATTATCAGTTTAAATTTATTGATTTTTACTTACTTTAAAAAGTCATAAAGTAATTTATACATAATGTATAATAAATAAATCGAACATGTTATCATATATTTTAAAAGGTCACATACAAAGTATAATGTAATTAACAATTTCCTCAAATTATAAAATTTAATTAATTCAAGAAAAACATTTTTTTTTTTGTGTAATATTATTTAAATTTCGAAGGGAGTGCTCTAAAAACTCAATAGTCTTGTTTATAATATTAACTAAAATTACTAGATAATAATTTAGTAAAGAATAAATGTTAAAGTATTAATAATAGTAACCTTCTTTAAAAATTACTTATTGACAATGTTATTAAACTTTTTACATTTCTTATGATTTATTATAAAAATAATATAATAATTAAAAAAACTACTTTTACTTACTATATTTATTTATGTTTTTACAACTTAAAATTGGTTTAATTATGACGAAAAATAGTATATAAACCTACGTAAAATAATATTTAGTTACATTCAAAAATGAGTTTAACAATCGATTTAACCCAAGATAAAATCGAATATATATTCGATTTGACTTGTGAGGATATAAACGAAATATATGAAGACGTATCCAGTATCACCAAGGAGGAATTTGACGAATTAGTAAAAAACTGTCTGATATCAGAAGAAGAATTTTCCAGCGATTTATTTACGAGAAGAGATTATAAAACAACAGACAAAGGTTATAAAGAAGAAGAATATCAGACTAAGCCTTTAGATTTATCAATGAATAAAAAATGAAAAAAATAAATTTAATGCTGTTTAAAAATTTTTTATTTAATAAAAAAATGAAAATATTTTTATATCTAAAATACAATTATAAAATTTTTTAATTGATTAATTTTTTAATAATGTTCACAAACAAATATTTAAAAAAAAAAAAAATGTATGTTATTATATATTATCTAAATTACAATAATAAAATTTTTTAATTATATTATTTACTCTGTTTTATTTCAAAAATAGTTTTACAAATAATAATATGATAATACCAATATTAAATATAATAATTTTTTTATTATAATTTAATGCTGCAACTGCTGTATTAAATTATAATAAAAAAATCCATTAAAATTGGTCATCTAAATAAAAAACTCCACTGAACTTACCGCGATGATTATTGTTAAAATTATTGTTTTTATTGTTGCGATTGTTGTTGTTGATGGTGTTGTCGTCGTTGTTGTTGTTGTTGTTGTTGTTGCTGCTGCGTATGTTATTGTTTCTATAGTTGATATTGTCTTCCGGAGTATTATCTCCGCTACCAATGTAATTTTCTTCCTATAATAAAAAACATTTTAATTTTTTTATTTATTTTAAAAAATAATAATAATCCTTACCAATATAATTTTTTCTTTATTATTAAATTTGATTAATTCCTCATTTTCCATCTAAATTAAAAAAGGTAAAATTTATTATTTACTTCAAAAATATAATTTGTTTTTTACTCACCGACGATTTTTTAGTTATTAGATTATTTTGGAATGCAATCGCATTCCCAGATAAATTAAATGTTATATTATTTGCATTGTCAAATATTGGTTTTGCCGAAATTTCGCATATAATTAAGAACATATAAAAAAATTTTAAATTTATTTTTATAATAAAATATTTAATCGTCTATTCGATTGAAGTTTTTACTTGAAACTAATTTTAAAACCATAATAAAATTTCTAATAAGTCAGAAAAATTCTAAATGTAATTGATAATAATATCCGCTGTAATATGACCCTATAATAATTTTTATATTATACACAATACATTTAGAATTAAATAAAAAATGTAATGTATGCATTTTTCAAATAAAATTTATAATTAAAATGTTTTTCATTTTAATTATAAATTAGAATTAAATAAAAAATATAATGTATACATTTATCAAATAAAATTTTATATTTACAAATCAAACAAAAAAACAAATCTAGTACAAATCAAAAAACTTAATAATCATATACATTAATATCAATATTCTGATGATGAAAAATATTACATGCACGACCTAAAAACAAAAAATAGCATGATAAGAAGAAAAAAATAAACATTTGCATATGCATTCTTCTGTATTATTATATATCATTATAAAATATATATAATATATAAGGAAATTTTCAGATTAAGAATATATATCTTTTCTCTTTAAAAAAATAGATGTATAAAACTTTCAATTTCATAACTGTTAGCTAATATTTATAGTTCAATTTATAAAGAAACATATTTCATGCGAATAACATAAATAACAACAACACAAAAACTTATTCAAGTTCAAGTTAATTATTATATTTTGTGTTGATACTTCATACCGAATGAAATGAACAACTTATATAATAGGCAAATGCAACCGGTATATGTTTTTGAATATTAGTAGTTGACGATTGTTTTGGGTTTGGATCACATGTGTCATAAGACTGCAACATTGATTCCGAATCTGCATATATAACAAATGGAACAGTTGCTTGTAATTTAATATTTTTAAACTTTAAATATTTATCTTCGTTATCAGGCATTTTAACAACAATTTTATTACAATAAGGAATATGTTGCTTTAATTTTTCGTCAGATTGGAAATGTTGTAAACAGACTGAACACATATATATTGCATAATGGTGTCTAGTAATCTGCGAACGCATAAGCCTTGATATGTTTTTTATTAACACATAGTGGTAAATTTCATTTTCTTGTAATAAGAGTAAATTAATATGATATTTTCTGTTTTCATGAGTAGTGTGATAGAAAGGTCCAACAATTTGTAATTTTTGTTTTATTATCTCAAAACCATAAACATTGCAACTTATTTCAGGATTTAAATTTTCAAATTTAATAATGTCTTTAATTTTAAGTGGAAATTCCAATCCTGTAAATTTAACCACTATATTTTCTAAACTAATTTTAAGATCTTCTATATTGGCCAAAAATGTATATGAACTTTTTCTATCAACATTAGCTGTTTGCGGTTTTAAAGCAGCGATTATGCACCATTTAAAACAATAAATGTCATTATTTTTAATATTTATACACGCTTTCTTTAATTTTATTATTTTTGGTAACTGTATATAAGTTGAACCTTTTATTGGACAATATTTATTAATATTAATTTCGAGATGAACAATTCGTATCAACGACAACCCAGAATCTTTTTCCTGAAATTCATCTGCTTTAGATGCAATATTACTATACATCACATCTAATGAGTCTATTATATTTTGTTCATTTTCCACTAACATCATTTGAGAATTAAAAGATTTTACATCTATTTCTAACTCTTCGTCTTTAATTATTTTTTGTGGTTTTACATATTCTGCGTATAAATCTAAATTATATTTAAAAGCATTATATTTATTTAAACAATTTATTAATAATTCTAAAATTTTATTATTATTTAGTTGAAAAAAGTTACTTATATCTAAATTTTCTTCTTGCGTATTTTCTATTGAATATGTAATAATTCTATTTTTAAAACATGATTTTAAATATTTTACATTATCATTTAAAATTACCATAGAATTTCTTTTGTGTAAATTGGTTTTTAAATGTGAAGACCATTTTGATTCATCTACATTTTCTTTGCAATCTTCGCAAAACTTTATTCTTAATTTGATTTTGGATGTCGTTGCCTCAGAGTTTGTTGATTCATTCACATCTTTAATATGATAACCAATTACATGCTTGTTCAAATTTGATTTTGATAAAAAAGTTTTACCACACTTTTCACACAAATATAGTTTATCAGTTTTTAAATTTACATTTTTTTTTTTATTTTTACATTTATTTAAATGATTTTCAAAACTTTCAGATTTAAAAAATCTAAGACCACAATTTTCACACAAAAACATTTTGTTAATTGTTAATTTTCAATACATTCATCATATATTTCTTTTGACACAAATTGTTTGAGATTTTCTAAGAAACCTTTTAAAAATTTAATTCGACTCATTAATTTTATAAAATCTTTAATGGTTATTTCTTTATTTTTATATTGTTCTATTAAATTAAGACCACTCTGGTAATCAATAATATGTTTATTACACTGTTCTATTTCAAATTCACAATACACTTTATTCATATTTAATACAAGTTCAAATTTATAACAATCAAATTCTTCTTCTAACCGATCAATACAAGTTTTTAAATCTATGACTCGGCCCCAAGACTGTGCCGCATACGCAACCCACATTTTGATTTTTTATTCGCACAAAGAAAATTTGAATAAAGGAGAATTAAACTTATCGCGTCCTAAATATATCATATTTATATTTATTCTATAATTTTCTGGTATATTTAATTCATCAATTATTTTATTAAATTTTTTAGGCAACCAATATTTAAAGCCTCCTTCGAGATCCAACAAAATACTTTTGCTAATGTTTACGAGTTTTACATTTTTTACCGATAAATTTATAATTTTATATGTTTTATTTATTTCCAGTTGACTTGTATTAAGCACGATTTCGTTATTACTATGAGTACCGAAATAGTTTAGCTTAAGAACTAAATTTTTATCCATTTTAATTTTTTGTGAAAATGTTTCAAGAATATTTCTTAATAAAGATAACTTTAAGACTGTAAATATTTTCAAAAATTCTAGGCTTTTTATACAAATTTTTTAAAAAAATTCCACTAGATTTTAGATTTATGTATCTAAAAACTTTAATTACCATGTGAATATTTATTTTAAAGATTTTAATTTCTAGGAATATTTATTAAATTTCTGCTTCATTAATTTAATTATCAGTTTAAATTTATTGATTTTTACTTACTTTAAAAAGTCATAAAGTAATTTATACATAATGTATAATAAATAAATCGAACATGTTATCATATATTTTAAAAGGTCACATACAAAGTATAATGTAATTAACGATTTCCTCAAATTATAAAATTTAATTAATTCAAGAAAAACATTTTTTTTTTGTGTAATATTATTTAAATTTCGAAGGGAGTGCTCTAAAAACTCAATAGTCTTGTTTATAATATTAACTAAAATTACTAGATAATAATTTAGTAAAGAATAAATGTTAAAGTATTAATTCTTTAAAAATTACTTATTGACAATGTTATTAAACTTTTTACATTTCTTATGATTTATTATAAAAATAATATAATAATTAAAAAAACTACTTTTACTTACTATATTTATTTATGTTTTTACAACTTAAAATTGGTTTAATTATGACGAAAAATAGTATATAAACCTACGTAAAATAATATTTAGTTACATTCAAAAATGAGTTTAACAATCGATTTAACCCAAGATAAAATCGAATATATATTCGATTTGACTTGTGAGGATATAAACGAAATATATGAAGACGTATCCAGTATCACCAAGGAGGAATTTGACGAATTAGTAAAAAACTGTCTGATATCAGAAGAAGAATTTTCCAGCGATTTATTTACGAGAAGAGATTATAAAACAACAGACAAAGGTTATAAAGAAGAAGAATATCAGACTAAGCCTTTAGATTTATCAATGAATAAAAAATGAAAAAAAAAAATTTAATGCTGTTTAAAAATTTTTTATTTAATAAAAAAATGAAAATATTTTTATATCTAAAATACAATTATAAAATTTTTTAATTGATTAATTTTTTAATAATATTCACAAACAAATATTTTAAAATAAAAAAAAATGTATGTTATTATATATTATCTAAATTACAATAATAAAATTTTTTAATTATATTATTTACTCTGTTTTATTTCAAAAATAGTTTTACAAATAATAATATGATAATACCAATATTAAATATAATAATTTTTTTATTATAATTTAATGCTGCAACTGCTGTATTAAATTATAATAAAAAAATCCATTAAAATTGGTCATCTAAATAAAAAACTCCGCTGAACTTACCGCGATGATTATTGTTAAAATTATTGTTTTTATTGTTGCGATTGTTGTTGTTGATGGTGTTGTCGTCGTTGTTGTTGTTGTTGTTGTTGTTGTTGTTGCTGCTGCGTATGTTATTGTTTCTATAGTTGATATTGTCTTCCGGAGTATTATCTCCGCTACCAATGTAATTTTCTTCCTATAATAAAAAACATTTTAATTTTTTTATTTATTTTAAAAAATAATAATAATCCTTACCAATATAATTTTTACTTTATTATTAAATTTGATTAATTCCTCATTTTCCATCTAAATTAAAAAAGGTAAAATTTATTATTTACTTCAAAAATATAATTTGTTTTTTACTCACCGACGATTTTTTAGTTATTAGATTATTTTGGAATGCAATCGCATTCCCAGATAAATTAAATGTTATATTATTTGCATTGTCAAATATTGGTTTTGCCGAAATTTCGCATATAATTAAGAACATATAAAAAAATTTTAAATTTATTTTTATAATAAAATATTTAATCGTCTATTCGATTGAAGTTTTTACTTGAAACTAATTTTAAAACCATAATAAAATTTCTAATAAGTCAGAAAAATTCTAAATGTAATTGATAATAATATCCGCTGTAATATGACCCTATAATAATTTTTATATTATACACAATACATTTAGAATTAAATAAAAAATGTAATGTATGCATTTTTCAAATAAAATTTATAATTAAAATGTTTTTCATTTTAATTATAAATTAGAATTAAATAAAAAATATAATGTATACATTTATCAAATAAAATTTTATATTTACAAATCAAACAAAAAAAACAAATCTAGTACAAATCAAAAAACTTAATAATCATATACATTAATATCAATATTCTGATGATGAAAAATATTACATGCACGACCTAAAAACAAAAAATAGCATGATAAGAAGAAAAAAATAAACATTTGCATATGCATTCTTCTGTATTATTATATATCATTATAAAATATATATAATATATAAGGAAATTTTCAGATTAAGAATATATATATTTTCTCTTTAAAAAAATAGATGTATAAAACTTTCAATTTCATAACTGTCAGCTAATATTTATAGTTCAATTTATAATGAAACATATTTCATGCGAATAACATAAATAACAACAACACAAAAACTTATTCAAGTTCAAGTTAATTATTATATTTTGTGTTGATAATTTTTGTATATGAAAAATTGATCTAGAAATTATAAAAACTTCTAGATCATATAGACATATATATGGGCGTTCTGGCTCAATTTGAGCCAGAACGCCCATATCTTAACTACTCAACTGATATATATTGAGCCATCAGCACCATATCTAGCTATCAACCTACATAGAGATCTATTTTATTCTATGAATGAGAAAGAAAGAGAGAACTGCTACATACTTCAAAATGGACGAAACATATGCAAGCAAAATCATCCCATATTCACAACAGCTTCTACCAACAATCATTGTGAAATGAGTCTTTTTAATCATAATTCTGTGCTATCTCCATTATGCAACATTAAAGCAATCAAAGAAGGCAGAGTATGGATTCAACTAAGTTATCCAAACCATTGGATTTTTGCATTTGATAAGGAATACACATTAAACATTGTTTGCAATTCAAATGTAATCAGCAAAACAATATCTGGAGAAGGTTTATTAAAATTAACACCTAACTGTGTATTTAAACAACCGGCCATGACAATTAATGCTCATAACGTTTATTCCAGCCATATCCACCATGCATTTATTCCAACTATTAATTTGAATGAAGTATCTAAATTGGAAAAACCTTCAAGTATTCAGAAAATTACTCATCCAAGTATATTGGCAGAAAATCATCTGGTAAAAGAAGATGACATTTTGAAAGATCTCAAAGATCTGAAAAAAACAAGAAGTGCTACCGAATGAAGTCTCACTTCATGATATTCATCAATATTCTGTCGGATACATAAGCTTGGGCCTCATTTTAACAGTCATCATCATAATTATTTTGAAACTAAGAAAATCTGCAAATCCATTACCACCAGAAATTAGTATACCACTCTCTTCACTAAATAATGAAATAAGAGAATCCAAGGAATCTATGGTTTGAAAATTACTCTCCGTATTTTCAACGCGGGGAGAATGTTTAATATAAAAATCTAGATATATAAGTTTCTTAAAATTAAAATTGTCTATAAATTTCATTCCCATGAATTAAATAAAATATTTAAATATGTTTTTTCCACAAAATAAAGATATTATAAAAATTAGCTTGTTAAGCAAAAACGTGTAAGAATGTTCTCATGAAATTTAAGTAATATTAAATATTATTTGTAATTAGAATATCATTTATTAATAATTTTTATATCAAAATATTTGTAATTAGAAGATTTACCTTAAATTTCTTTTTTATTAGAATATTTATTAAATATAATTTTGTCAATTTAAGCACATATTTTGTGTGAACAAAAATAATTTAATTATTAATAATAATAATTTGAGAAATTAAATCGTGGGAAATGTAACAAGTTAAGTCAAAATTTATCATATAAATAAGCTGCAATTTCGATAAAAAAATCAGTCTATAATCAGGACTTCAAAGTATGTTTTAATTATTCTAAATCTCTTTAGTCTGCTCTAGTGATTTTAATTAGAGCTGTTTAAAACCATAGCCAACAATCATCATATATAATTTCTATCTGGTACTCAAATAGAAATATATATAAAATATAACTTCAATATAGAGAATACCAGGTTATTCCTATACAATGGTTACGTTTTTTATATTTTTTATAAAGAAATACCTAGTATTGAGGTATTTTTCAATAATAGATTTAACTAATAATGGAAAATGATCACTTTTGGACATGTGATCTGTTTGAAAAAATTTTTTTGACTTAATTTTATTTAGACAATTTATTTGAATTTTTTTTAAATATTGTGATCTTAAAATTGATGTATCATTTTTTTCGAAAACATGTTTGAAAGCTCGAATTTCACTTGCAACCACTTTACATATATTTACAACATCAGATGAAGGTGTTATCAAATATCCTTTAGATTTATATGCTACCAATGTGTTTTCTCTAAATTCGCCTTGCAAAATTAATAAACAATCTTGACATTTTAAATTTTTGTTAATTTTAAAAACAGTAAATCCAGCAATATATTTTGTTGTACCTATTTTGTCTACCATATTTTTCTCATATTATATCTTGAGGTATTCTGAAAATATAATTAATATTTTAAAATTACTTTCACTGAACAACTAAAAATGATGGCGCCCGTCGAAAATTATATAACCGCACGCAAATGCCGCTGTACCCACATTGATATGTTTGGATGAAATCAATCTTGTTTATGTAAACAAAAAAAAAAATTCTAACAATTATTATAGAAATTATTAATATTTATGACAAGAATAGACCTTACTTTTAAGGATTTACTTAAGATATTTTAAAAACATTCAATTTATTAATTTTTTCACTAAAATATTTTCGGTTTTACAAATTTTCATAAAAACTAGATTTTTTTTAAAAAATTATACCAGATGCTTAGGTTTTAAAAAAAAATGTATTAAAATAAATTTCTAGCTGTTAAATTTTTTGGTATGTTGGCTACACTGACCACATATTTATCAGAGACAGAGATAACACTATTTCGCTTAAGTAGGGTACAGTCTTGAGGAGTGAAAGAGCAAAATAAAATAGAAAAATCTTCAAAATGAAATTCACTTTATAGTGTAAAAACAGCTACGTAGGACATTCTTTGTTCCATTATCTAAGATTTTATATAGGTTGAATATTTTTCTGACAGTGCGCTGTGGCGCGTTGTCGTTGCGTATGTTGAGACTATCTCTGGGGTTAGTTTTACAATTTAAATAATTGTAAAATGTCTGAATTGTCAAAGCTCACTACTACATACAGGAAAAAGAAATCAGGTATACATTTCTTTTTTTAGACACCATACAACGCAAAAAACTCCATACAAAACATACATGTCAAAAAAGGAAAGGAGTTTTTTCGACGGAAGGAAATTTCTGCTATGGTCGGTACATTAAGCGCGTAAGCCTTATATAAGCCTTATGTATCCCTTATTCGTAAGGGATGACATACACCTTATCCTTCCGTAACAAATACATTAGTCATGTCTGCTTAGCATAAATAGAATTAATAAATATCTAGAATGGAAACAGATATACAAAAATCGTTATAGTTTTTTTTGAAAACAGCTGAGATGACCTATTAATACTAATACAAATTTCAATTTTAATACGATGAAATATAGTTGTACTGGGATGAAAATATTTTTGAATATAAAGTTTGACATTTCAGTTAAATTTTAATTTTTTGGAATTATTAAAACATTTTCAGTATAAAAAAGTATAACAGCATAATATATAATAATAAAATGCCAAAGCAATGTTGTGTTAAAGGGTGTAAGGCGAAGGCAGGTGTTCATAAAATCAAAAGATCATTTTTTAAGTATAAATTACTTTTTATTATTAGAAATTTTGTATATTTTTCGAACAAGCATTGTCTCTTTAAATAGCAGATTTCCCAAGAATAAACAACAATATAAAAAATGGATAGAAGCTATAACATTTTTAAATAAACAGAATGATACTTTTAGTGTAAATTCTGAAATTTGTTCCGCACATTTTGAAGATTCTTCGTTATATGTAAAAGAAGATGCCGTACCGTGCTATTTTCCAAATTTAAATAATGATGAATTATTGCAAAAACTACAACAATCAATTTGCAAAAAACTGTATTTAGGCAAAAGTATAATAAATTAATATTAATATAATAATAATTGTTATCAACTATATAATTAAATTACAAAATGTTTTATGAATTTATAATTATATTTACAAATAAATCAATTAAAATATTTAAATATTTTCTTATGTCTTATTTATTCCACTTCATAAGAAAATTTTAAAAATATTTACTTCAGACAAAAATTAAAAATATTCATATAATATTTTTTATTTTCCATATATTATTAATATTTTCTAAATATTAATAATATAAAATTTATGAATTTGTGTCATTCATTGTCATTAATTTTATAGGTTTTTTTTTACTGGGTAGGTCATCTCAACTGATTTAATTTTTGTGTACATATATGATTATTTATGTAGTAGTGAAATAAGAAGTGGGAATATATTTCAGCACGACAAATTAGGTATACGGAACGACAATTGTTGCACAGCAGAATATGTATCCAACCCGACAATATTAGAAGTTTGCACGACAATTTTTCACATTATAGTCTTCCAGAAATATTATTCCCTTTTCCATTATACTACAAGAACAAGGGTATTATTCTTTTTCCATTATACTACAAGAACAAGGTATATTTATTTATTTAATATTAGTATACGCTACATATTTTGCCGTTCAATTACACAATTTGCCGTTCAATTACACAATTTGCCGTTCAATTACAAAATTTACCGTTCAATTACACAATTTGCCGTTCAATTACAAAATTTACCGTTCAATTACACAATTTGCCGTTCAATTACACAATTTGTCGTTGAAAACACCTAATTTGCCGTAACGAAAAATGCATCCCAATAAAAAGTATAACGCAAAACTTATATGAGAAACGATTGACACTTCCATTCTAGATATTTATTAATTCTATTTTAGCATAAGGTACCCACTAAAGCGCGTAAGCCTTATGTATCCCTTATTCGTAAGGAATGACAGACACCTTATCCGTCCATCACAAATACATTAGTCATGTCCGCTTAGCATAAGGTATACACATAAGGGACATGTCAGGTTACAGCGGAATTTTTGTGAAACTTTAATATTGCTAACAGATGGCACTTTTTAAATTTCACCATTTTTAATAAATAAAAACATATTTTCAAAAAAAATCTTTTTAAATGTTTATTTAGTTTTTTTTTAAATACATATTATATAAAATAAATTTACTTGCTAATCTTCGACAATGTGTTTTTGAAAAATGTTCTGCCATTTTTTCTATAAATAATAAACGATTAAATAAATACAATTTTTTTTACAATTTATGTTGTACAATAATTGTAGTAAATTTAAGGACAAAATGTAGTAACAAAACCTAACCTTTATTAATTATAAAAATTTATCAGGACATAATAATAAAACAATACTTATTTGTTTATTACTTAATTATATCTTATCACTGAAAATAGTTGTGTATTCTACACAAAGCACGCGCAAAATGAAATTTAAAATGGCCAAATTTATTTGGAAATTACAAGTACAATGACAGAAATTAATTTTATTATACCGTCAGATTTCATACCAAAATCTTAATTTATAATTCACAGTGTTACCACCACATATCGCATGTTAAGTTTATGTAGAAAAATTGCATTTGTTACGAATACGGGATCCGTCATCCACTTCAAAAAACTCAGTGGGTATTTATATAAATATCTCTGTCAATTTTTCAATTGAAAGTAGGTAAAGTGATTTCCACGCTCCAAGCGGAAAAAATTAGCACACAAATTCAGATATTGAATTTTGAAAACCGATCGTTGTATATAAATTTATATGGAGATATTAAAAAACCCATAAGCAATTATTTAAATAAATATTTGTTTTAAATTTTGGTAGAGTGGTAAAAATAAGGGGGATGGTTTCCAAAAACATGTAAGTATATTAAATAAAAACAAGTTTAGTGTGACAGCCAAATTTCTTCTAAAAATCTTAATTAAAAATTTAAACAAATAGTACATAAGATTAACAATCCAATTAGATTTTTAATTTTATGAACTGCATATATGTTCTTAGTTTTGATTTTTAGGAGGTAATTGTTTTAGTTTAATTAATTAGTTAATGTATTACAAATAGAGCCAGCAAATAATACAAATTTAAATATATAATTATAGAGTGTATAATTTTTTTTTTTAAGAACTTGAAGAAATGTACATGTTTATTTAGTGTTTGTTAAACATATTTTTTTTCTATATTGTCAATTATTTATATTTATCTTAAAATTATTAAATTATAAGAAACCCTGAAGTACAATGAAGAAAAAAAAGCCTTATTACATTTAATCAAAGAATAGGTATATAAATACTTCGTATATAAGAAGTTTCAACGCTATACAAAACGAAAATTCGTTAAAATATAAATAAACTACCAACATCAGTACATCGAAATTATGTATACAGATTTTTTTTGTCATCTTTAAATTTTTGAGAAATATGAATTCCTTCTGCTCACTCAGTTAGAGCGTTTTTTATTCTCTTCTTTATGATAAATTCTTATTTTGCATTTGCTTGGTAATATGGTTATTGCGAGGGGCTGAAGAAAACAATTTTTATTTCTGAAATTTAAATATGTACGGTATTTATATTTTATTTTCTAAATTTGCGATTGCTCGTGTTTAAAACAAAATTATTTTATGTACATTACAAAACGAAAAACGGAACCAAAATTATACAAAACCAAAATTTGAAAAACGGAAAATCCAAAATTTGTTAATAGATAAATAAATGACCAACATCAGTATGTAAACTGCATCATAAAAATAAATTTACAGTATTTTACAGCAGAAAACGTGGCACCCGCCGCAGACACTTTTTAAAATTTCTCTAGGTTTTTTTCCTTCCTTCTTTCTAACTCCTTACTTTTGTAATAACAATGTACAATTATTTAAATTTTACTAATGCCTTAACGAGTATCTAATGCCTTAATTTTACTAGTTTTACTAATGCATTAATTTTACTAAAGCCTTAAACGAGTATCTAGAAAAAGAATTTAATTTATGTGATAATGCAAGAAGATATTTCATAGGATACGCGTCATTTAAAGTTATTTTAAATAAAATTGGGTGTGAAACTTGTAAAGCTGATATGATCAAAACGTCTGATATAAGATATCTTACGCTTCCATCGGAATATTTAATTTCTCATAGGAATTATTCAGAAAACAATTTGTATCTAAAACCACCATCTGATTTATTATTTAATATAAGTAAAATTCATTTTCAAATTTTCGAAATAAATTTTAAAAATTATATACATATAGATTTTATAACAAAAACGAATTATAGAATCATGCATTGAAGCAACTCGTAAAGAGGTTCCAGAATGGTTCGAAGAAGAACATTTATGTTTTGAACATAGAAAGTCTGTTACTAGTTATTTTATATAAAAACTGCACATGGATGGTTAAAGGTACCCAAACAAACTTATCTGCTAATTACAAACTAGCAATTTAAAAAAAATAATTTTAACTTTTTTTTTTTTAAATAACTATTTGTTACTTGTTTGTTATATACTTTTGTTATTTTATTTATTAAGTATATTTTTGTTTACAAATTTGATTATTTTTTTGTTACTTGATTTTTGTATTGGCTTTTACTTTTGTTATATTATTTATTACATTATTGTTTGTAAATTTGATTATTTAAAAATATGTTTAAAAAAAAAAACAAATTTTTTGTTCCTTTTTTTTATATTTATTTTATAATATTTAATATTTAAAATAAGCATAAATATTAAATATTATAAGCAAGTAGAGAGACCTAAGAGAGTTCTGGATCACCTTTTAACAAACCCCTTAATTTGTTAAAAGCATGGTAATAAGTGTGTTTGGTGTGTTTGTGTGTCTGTCGTTTTGTCGTGTTGTCTGTCTGTCTGTCTGTCTGTCTGTCTGTCGTTTTGTGTGTTGTTTTTGTTTTTTGTTGGAATGTGTAATTAGATTTGTGTGTGTAGGGTGTGGTATTTTGTGTATCTGTCACGTGGGTATGTTGTGTATCTGTCACGTGGTTCTGTTAGGGATTTTGTGTGTGAGTCAGTTGGTGTGTGATTTTCTTGTTTTTGATGTGTGAATTGTTAACATAGTCTAAAATTTGTATGTTGATAATTTGTATGTGTAGTTGTTGTTGTTAAAATTTTAAATTTTTTGTTGTGGTTTTGTGTTCTTATCTTTTCTATATGATTTTTTTTTTGTATAGGAATAGTAATGGAATATTATAATTTAATTGTGGGTTTTGTTTATAAAAATTTTTTCGCGTAGGTAGGGTGATTTTTTTTTTTATATAGTTTTTTTATTAGTAGATAGTAGAGTATTCTTAGCGGCCATTATTATATAGTTTGTGACGTAGGGGATTCCGACCTTGATATTATTTTATATCAAGGTTAATTTATGAAATTAAATCAGCTGTTATATTTATACAAAATTATTTATTTATAATAACACAAATTATTTAAGTTTATACAAAATTATTAAAAATACAATATTATTTATTTATTTTATTTATGATTCCGCTGGTTTGATTTTATATCTAATATTATTTTCACAATTACATAATATTATAACATCTAAATTAGATATGTGATAATATTTGCGTTTCATGCCCATCATAGGAAGCTCAGCTATTGTGAAATGATATTCATCTAAGTTGTATCTCTGTCTATTTTCCCAATACCATTCTTCTGTAAAATATTTACTATTATAGAATGCTGTCAATCCAAGATGTTTTAATGTTGGTCGAAATATAGGTGGTAGTACTTCTTGACAAATTAAGGCTTCAATTGAATGATTGCTGATATTTTTTGAGTTCAACCAAGACATTTTTGTGTTAATTAATTAAATATTCAATTTTATATTAACTAAATAATATTTTGCATGAGATTTGGATATTTATAGAGTATGAAATATAGCAAAAATTAATTTTTTTAATAGTAGAGTATTCGTTAATAACATTATTATCAGTTTATATAGTTTCACAAGTATTTATATAATTTAATAAAGAATTGTTTTTGAATTTTAATATTATTTCTTTTATTTACTTCAATATATTTTACAATTTTTTTTCTTAAATCTAAAGCTCAATTTATTTATGATATCATCGAAATGAAACTTATTTATTTTTTCATATTTTTATAAGCAGTTGAAGATTTTCCAGATGCTGCTGATGATGATGATGATGAGGGATCTTGCTTTAATGGACATGTGTAACATGCTTTTGCATTTGCGCAAAATAATTTATATTGACATTCTTTAATTTTATCCATATTCTTGCCTTCATTTAATAATTGTTTTTTGTCACTCATTTTCAGGATTTTGTTATTCACTGCAGGTGCTCTATTCTCAATGATAAATTTGCTTGAACTGAATTATTGAAAAATATTATTTTCTGAAGAACTCAAATTTATATAATATAGAATGCATAAACATTATGAGTTTTTTAGCAGTATGTTTACAATAACAAATCTTTTTTGTTTATCCAAGAGTTTTGATTAGAAGGAAATCCAAGCCATTTCACAAAAACTTTATCTCCCTTGGTTTTGACTACTTTTTCAACTAAATATATTCCAGGATATTTTGCTTTTTGTAATTCATGCTAATAGAACCCACCTTTAATAGGGTTCCCCTGATAATCTTCTAATAAGTAAGTTATTGGATTTGTAAGTTGTCTTTTAGTTATCTTGAATATTTCAGTTGTCCAGTTGGGTGTATAACCTTTTTCAAAAACATGTTTAAACTTGCTCACACGAATTGAGTCACCAACTTTAAATTTTGCAGATGGTGCAATTTTAATATGATTATAAACTGTTGCTAAAAGTGTTTTTTCATCTGCTTTCGCGATTTCAGCAGGTTTTCGTTTAATTGTTCTGTGAATTGAATGATTATAATCATGTACAAGTTTCTGAATTATTGTAGTCCATTTATAGGTTCCATTAAAACTGAATTCTTTCCACATTTTTTCCTTTATTGTCCGATTAAAACGTTCAACAATTGAAGCTTTCAAAGAGCTAAATGTTGAGTAATGATTAATCTTATATTTCACAATTAAATTTTGAAATATTTTGTTGAAAAACTCTTTACCATCATCAGTTTGCAAGTTTTTGGGTTGTCTATTTGAATTTATGAAAATAGATTTAAGCGCCTGAGTAACTGTATCACCAGTTTTATTTTTTATTGCAATAGCCCAACCATATTTTGAAAACGTATCAATTACAGTAAGTAAAAATTTATAACCACCATATCTTTAGCATATGCACCCATTTCTACCAGATCGGCTTGCCAAAGATCATCAAAACCTTTGATTATAACACGTCGTCTCTTAAAGTTTCTTCTAACAGGTTTATGCAGCTCCTCAACAACCTTTCTCTTACTCATAATTTAGGTATATGTGCAAAATATTATTATTCATGATCGTTTTTGGTAAAATTAACAACTTCCAACCTAATTATAGCTTGTTCTAAATTTTCCAATATTTCTGTTATTTTTAAATTCTCATCTTTAATATATTGCATTAAACTATCATATGTATCATCAATAGATTTTCGTAGCATTATAATACTCTTATTAAGCGCATCTATTTCATTATTTCTATGTATCCTTTTGTTGCTGCATCATTAAGATTCGTTGGATTATTAATATTGACAAGACTTTTAAATTGTAGATCATAATTTCCATCAGATGTTAAATAAAAACCAATTCCTGGTCGACCTGGAGCAGATCTTTCAAAATTATCACTTCGACCGAACTTGTCAATAACCATATTGCTTATAGCGAAAAAATACATTTGCAAAATCTTTTATTTATTCAATTAAGTTAGCCTCCTTAAGCTCTTCAATTATTGAAATAATTTCGTTATTATGATTGTTGTTGCCAGCTGCTTGAGATGCAATCAAAAGTCTTAATCTATTAACAAGCTCATTTGGATCATCCCAATGAACATATTGTACAGGTTTTGAAGAAAATTGCATTTGTACTGGCTGTATTTTAAGATTTGACAGATTTATCGATCCACCTAATTTTTTTCGCGTATTATGCTTATGAGGCATCAGTTGTCTAATTATATTTGAATATTTTTTTCCTTTACTACCCTTAATTTGTGAATATGAATCATTTGGGTTTTTTAAATGAGCATTCGTCATTAATAATATTTTTTTATAGTCTTTCAAATCTTTTTCAGTGTATAGTTCTTTTTGAGGATTATTTCTAAATATCAATTCACTTAAACCATCTGATTTCTTAAAAACCTCATTATCTATGTAAATATCACCAGTTTTATCATCAATGCTAAAGGTGGATTTCCCCATTTTGAGAATTTTCTGTGTATCATCAAAATATGGTCCATAGGTGTTATCAAGTACAGACTTTTTAGTTGTAGAAGATGATAAACTATTCGTAATATTACTTTTTTTCATGGGTGTTTCATAATTATCAGTATTATTAAATGTTAAAGTTGAATTCGGTGTTGAAGTTTTGAAGCTGTCATAACTCAATTTCTCTGGTTTAAGATGCTCATATTTTTCTTCTTCTTTTATTTCAGGTTTTATTGTTATATCCTTGGGCATTTTATGTTCAACTACTTTTATTAAATCGTTTAACGGTTTCACTATAGGTTTGAAAGAATTTTCTAATTCATCTCCTTTAGCTATTTCACCAGATTTTAAAATTGCATATTTTCGTTTCAAAGCTTTTTGAGCTTTTATCATTTCTGTGAAAACTTTTTGTTTCATATTAAGATGTACTAATTAATATATATGTAGCTTAAGCACGGTACTGTCTGCTTATATATCCTGTTATAAACTGATCCGCCCCTCTCTGATCAGATCGCTTATGAACTGTAACAGACCCCTGATTGCAACAGACTCGTGATTGCTGTTCCAAATCTCAGCTTATTCTTCAATCAATAAAAATTCATCGAAATTCTTTCTATAACCACCATTATCACCCGAACTGTTTTTATCAATTAGTAAAAATCCATAATCATTCTTCCAACATTCTTTGCATACATCTTTGAAATGATTAAATGACATATCAGAGTTTACATGGTCATTATAAATATGTCGAAGATTTAAATCATCTTGCTTTAACAAGATTATGAAATTAGCATTATCGCGAATTAAATGTTTAGGAATATGTGTATACGATTGACATAAATAAAAACTGTCAACATCATTATGTCTGCCTATGCAAAAATATTCTCGTATATTATTTTGCTTTTCACAAGCAACGTCATCAAAAATAAAAACTGAATTTTTTTTAGCTTCCGAGGGTTCCATTATTTCACAATTATTTGAAAATTCATAGTACCCCATTCCCTTGATGGAAGTTATCAATTTTCTTAAATATTCATATTTAGGTTGGTGTAATGATTTTATATAAATATTTTCAAAACACATTCCATTGGGGTCTAATAATATGCTTAACATGACATTGGTTTTACCACAATTTGAGGGTCCTACTATTAACCCTCGTATATTATTTGGTAATAAGGGACCATGTTTACTTTTTTTTTCAACACCCAAACCGACAGTTTCATCAAAATTTTTAATTCTAATTTTAGCATGCTGCTTCACAAACTTCATCTTATTGACTATTTGAAAATCTTAGTATTAATGATTTATATATATATATATATATATATAATTAAATATTTTCTAAAATAAATTTAATTATGAAAAAGTTAGCAAAGCTTGAGGTCAATTATATAAATAAATTATGATTAATTATCATTCGGTTAATTGTGAAAAAGGCATCAAAAGATGAGGAGGTGTTTTAAACTCTCTAATAAATAATTTACCAATTGAATTACATTTGCCTGGATATAATTATTGTGGACCTGGAACTAAACTTAAAACAAGATTAACTCGCGGTGATAGAGGGGTTAATCTATTGGATGAAGCTTGTCGAAAACATGATATAGCATATTCTGAAAATAAAGATATAAATAATAGACATATTGCAGATAAAATATTAGCTGAAAAAGCGTGGGCTCGAGTAACTGCAAAGGATTCCAGTTTAGGTGAGCGTGTTAGCTCTCTTTTACTTACAAACGTTATGAAAGCTAAAGTAAAACTTGGAATGGGTGCTATGCGGAGAAAAAAAAACAAAACTAAAACTAAGACTAAGAACACAAATAAGACTCTAGATGTAAATTCATTTAGAGATGCAGTACAATCTGCTAAAATAGCTGTTAAGACTGCTAACCCAACAAATCAACAAGATGCAATAAAAATAGCGCTTCGAGCTGCTAGAAAAACTTCTAAAGGGAAGAATCGCAAGAAAATCAAAGTACCTAGAGTCTTACCAATACCAAAATTAGGTGGAGTTCTTCCTTTTTTAGTGCCATTATTCGCTGGCCTTTCCGCTGTTGGTGCTCTTTCAGGGGGAGTTGCAGGCATAGCGAAAGCAGTGAGTGATGCTAGTAATGCAAAAAAAGGGTTAGAGGAAAATCATCGTCATAACAAAGCTATGGAAACTATCACAATTGATTCGAGAAATGGTCATGGATTGTACTTAAAACCACATAAAAAAGGATTGGGTCTATTTTTAAAACAACAAAATCAATCAAAAAACTTTTAAAGTTGCTACCTAATCGACCGCTAACCAATATAGATTTACTCAAGTTTGGAGAACATTTACCACATTTTAGAGGTGTTTTTATGCGTAATAATCTGCCTTCTAAACCATGGAATCGTGAATGTGGTATAATCAACTTGGATGATTATAGTGGTCCGGGAACACATTGGGTAGCATATTACAAAAGAGAAAATAAACAAGCTCATTACTTTGATAGTTTTGGAAATTTGAGACCACCAATTGAAATTGTGAAATATTTAGGTGTTAATAATTTATTGTACAACTATAATGAAGAACAACAATTTAAACACATTTATATGTGGACATTTATGTTTAAATTTTTTATTACAAAATGTTTTTGAAAAAATTGTATAATTTTTAGAGAAAAATATTAATAAAATAATGATATATTTAAAAAAACCATCATTTGTTATCAATTCATCATGTCGTTAACATTGACTCTTAATGGTAATAGCTCATTACTAACTTCTCAATATTTTCCACCTATTCAGTTAAAAGAAAATTATGTTTGTGGATTAGTAGATTTTCAAACATATAATTCAATCCCAAATGTTGATATTGATAATAATAAATTTCATATTGGAGAAAAAATCATCACGATACCTGTGGGATCTTATGAAATTGATGATATAGAGAGGTATATTTGCAAAGCATTGAATATAGATGATAATATGACATCAGATCAGACAGTTCGAAAAAAATTTAATTTGAAAGCAAACAATAATACTTTAAAATGTGAAATCTATTCTGATATAGGAGATATTGATTTTACCAAAGAACAGAGTATTTGTAAGCTCTTAGGTTTTAGTCAAAGAATATTATCTAAAAATGAGTTGCATATATCAGACCTCTATGTTGACATAAATAGAGTTAATACTATACGTGTTGAGTGTAATATTATTGGTGGAACTTATATAAATAATCAACAATCACATATATTGCATCAGTTTTCGATTAAAGTAAGTCCAGGATATAAAATAATTGAAGTACCATTGAATGTGATCTATTTACCAGTAAACGTTGAACGATTAACTTCATTAACATTAAAGCTAACTGATCAAGACGGAAATTTATTAAATTTTAGAGGTGAAAATATAACTGTAAGATTGCATTTAAAGCTTCAAACATGATCATATATAACCAAGAACTTCAAACTAATAAATACTTGAGAAATAACGAATTGAATTTCAATCGTAATCAAATATTCGATCTATACGGACGTTATCCGAGAACCTTAAAGATATTAACACAACAAAATCAACAATTTTTAAAATCAATTGGAATTAAACTGAAGAAAAAACAATGAAAAATATACTAAATAGCTTTCATGAACCAATATTTGATGAAAATATTACAAATTCTCAATGGCATAGTTATTCGCCATTTTTGAATTCATTTCAAAATAGTGATATTATAAGAATTGTAATACAGAATCAAAATATAAATATACTACCATCAACTAGTTTGCTATATATAGAAGGCACCGTTTCTAAAACAGCTGATGGAGGAGCTGTTACTAAAACTAAATTAATTAATAATGCAGCAGCATTTCTTTTTGATGAAATTCGATATGAAATTAATGGCAAAGAAATAGATCACAATAGAAACGTCGGCATAACATCATGTTTAAAAAACTATATTTCTTTGAATTCTAATGAAAGCAAAGCTGTTTATAATGCCAGTTGGTCTCCATCAGAATCAATAGACCCCAAAGGATTTTATTTCAATTTTTGTATTCCGTTGAAAAGATTATTAGGGTTTGCTGAAGATTACATGAATATTATACCAAATGCACGACATGAGTTAGTTCTAACTCGTGCCAGAACCGATAAAAATGCTTTAATTTGTACCGATGAAAATGAAAACCCTAAAATAACTTTGTCAAAAGTTCAATGGAAAGTACAACACATATCACTATCTGATACGATGAAGTTAAATTTATATCAGAGCATCAGCAATGGGGAAACAATGAAATTAGCTTTTCGAAATTGGGATCTATATGAATATCCATCATTACCCATAAACACTACTCACAATATTTGGCATGTAAAGACTACAACTCAATTAGAAAAACCGAGATTTGTAGTTATAGCTTTTCAGACTGACAAGCTGGATAAATTAAAAGCAGATTCCTCAAAATTTGATCATTGTGGTATTACTGATCTAAAAGTGTATCTTAATTCAGATTGTTATCCATATGAAGATATGAATCTGTCTTTTGATAAAAACCGTTATGCTTTGGTTTATGATGCATATGTAAACTTTCAAAAAAATTACTACAATAAAATTACTGCTGAACCATTACTCTCCTGGAGCGAATTTAAATCGTCTGCAATGATAATAGCAATAGATACTCGTCATCAAAATGAAAATCTGAAAACTGGACCTGTTGATGTAAGAATTGAGATAAAATCCGCTGGAGGAGTACCCGACAATACATATGCTTATTGTCTTATGCTGCACGATCGTTTAGTACATTATAATCCTCTGAGTGGAGAAGTTTCAAAAATAACTTAAAATTTATTACTTTACGATAGAAAAGTTGAATATTAGGCGTTGACAAGTGAAGTTAAAAAAAAAAATATTAGTATAAATGAGTGTAATAATTGATTTACAAGGTTTTGTTGGTAAAAATAACAAATTCATTTTAAAAGAAATTGCAATACTAAGCAATGAAACAGCATTTGAACCATTTGAATGTAAACATTTTATTATTGAAAAATCGTTTAAATTTCATAAATTGCCTCTTGATCTTCAAATTCAAAATTCTTTGTTGTATTACAATCATCATGGCATACATTGGAATACTGGTACAAGCAAATTGGCTGATGTATTTAAATATATGGAAATAAATTTATCAAACAAGAATATATATGTTAAAGGAATACAAAAAATCTCTTGGATTAATAGCTTAATTGGATATATGGATAATTATTGTATGCATGATTTAGAAGATTATAGTTGCCCCAATCTAAAAGTTTTAAAGAATCAGTATTCTACTAACATATCATCAACATGTCTTAACCACAAAGGTGTTGTTGGAGGATGCTGTGCATTACAAAATGTTTATCTATTCAAAAAAAATTTGGAATCTATTGATAGTACCTTTATATAAAATAATTGATTAATAAAAAATAAATATATTATAATTAAAACATTTGCATTTTTATTCATTTTATAGTTTATTTTAAAATACAATTTATATAGAAATAATAAAAACAAATTACTAATCATTATTTTAATTTATAACAAAAATCATATTCCAGATATGTTACCTATTTTATAATGACCCCAGGGCATGGTATCATGCGAATGTTCTAAAAGTTTTCTTTTATCATCATGAGGATTTAACGCAATTTTGTTTTGTTTTAATGAATACACTAAATGATTTCGTGATGTTATAGTATTTTGGTGACAAGTTAAATTTTTTTTGAAAATAAACATTCTAAGTAGTCATCGAATGTAATAATATTTTTCACAATAGCATTTTTAACTCCTTTAGCTTTTTTGAATGCATCAACTCCATCAACTCTAATGGAATACATCTTAGATCTGAGTCCAACAAATTCAGTCATTATTTTACCATTATTTTCGTCTTTCATTAAACCAGGTTTCTTTTTATTAACTAGTTGTAAACCATATTTATTATTTTCAGGATAATCGCTGGTATCAAATTTATGAATATCAGATTTCATAATATTATAAATATCATCACATTTTACTTCATAAATTAATGAATCAGTATCTGTATACATCATTTTACAATCAAACCCAAATTTCCCAATCATATAATTATAATGAAAATCATAAACACATATTTTGGATATATCTAAAATACTAAATCCTATATAAATAGGTTTATTCATATATACTTCAGTTTTTTTTAATTCGATAGCAACCAAATTTTCATTAAAAATTCTTGAACTATGAAAAGTGGATTTAGCTATTAATGCATTTGCTCCATATCGTCCATTCCATTTATTTAACAATTTAACTATTCTATATTTTCGAACATTTTCCATAGTCTTTCCAAATATTGCGTTTATCATTAATTTATACAAATTTTTTTCAAAATCATTCCTAGATTTTTTTCGCATTTCCGTATTGAGATCAATATAGCTTTTTAACCAAGGACTTTGTTTAAATTTTAAAATCTTATGTATTTTTACCAGCTAAAGTCCATTTTTTAAAACCTGCTTTAAATTTCTATAATGAATTACATAGTTTTTTTTGAGTCTAAAGTTGTTAATAATTTCTTAGTTTTACAACTTGGATTTGTTAAATGCTCTGCACAAAAAGGTAAATCACTATGTATATCATGAATTTCTTGAGGATAATCAAGATCTACTTCTAAAATGTATCCATTAGATGAAATATCATGTATTTGCTCAACATCAAAGCAAGTGATCTCAGTATCACTTAACCACTCGAAATCATTTATTGGTAAATATTGTGACATCGCCCATCCATATAAATTGTTTACATCATAATACATCAAATACTTGCTTTCAACATCGGCATCATATGTAGTCATATACTTATTATTGGCTTTGCTATATCTGTTAATTAATAATATATATATATTTATAAAACATTTTTTGTCTAATGAATTAAATAACAATACCTGTTAGAACATTGGCTTAAACCACCTCGAATTCCTCTTTCAATAAATAAAAGCATATCAATGTCAGAAAGAAGCTTTAATGTAACACCTGTGTATTTTAGCATGCAATCCCATGTAAATTCCGGTGTTGTATAATAATTAGCGGGATCCAAACCATATGTTATCATACAATTATTTCGAAAGGATTCAAACACATCTGCTAACAACAAAATATCTGTTTTCATATAAATATCTGAATATTCTCCCAAATTTTTAATTTTAAAAGTAGTCCAAACTTTTTGAGCATGATCGTAATCATTGTCTGATATATTACAATCATTTAGATTATTATAAAAATCTGCTTTGCTTGGTAAATAAGTGATATCTAATTTGCCTGATGCATCAATAAAATCATATGGAAAAAATCCTTCTGTGGTTATTAAATTAAACTGTTCATCACTTAAATTTAACCACTCCGTGCGAGTTATTATTTTTTCACTTGATGGTAAGTATTTAGATAATTTATCTAGTGAATCAGGCATAAAACGAAATGAATCAATGAATTTAAATTTCAAATTTGTATTGATAACTGTTTTTACAAAGGATATATATTTCTCCTTATTTGTTGGTATAAGAGATACTTTTCCAGGAAATTCTAACGCAATATCTTTTATGATGAAGTGCGAATCGTAGCCAGATAAGTTATGGAAAATTATTGGTATTTCTTTTATAAGTTGATATTGTTGATTACATATAGAATGAGCTGCACCTCTATATTTACCAGTTAGATGAGAATGATCTCTAACGCGATCATCTTTTTCACCAAATTCTTTTTCACATATGTGACATACTTGAGCAGTTAGAAACGATGATAATTCACTAACTGTTAAAGGCTTCATTGGCAAAATATTCTCATAAACTTCTACAATTTCTTTAGCAACTTGATTTAATTGTTGTGCAAACCACTTCCCAGCATCTTCCCCACGATATGCTCTATAATAAGATTTGGTATCATCATACGAGCATTTCAAATAATATCCGATGCTATATACTTCATGCTTTTGATAAAATTTTGAATTTTTTGTTTTCTCAATTGAAATAGGTTTAAGAATTGATTCTAAATCTGCATAGATTGCAAAAGGAACCTTCTCTTTGTTTTTAAAATTTTCAAAAGATATATTTGTTTTAGTTGGTATTTTAATTCTACAAGTATTTTGCTTCTCACAATTATCTACATGATCATTCAATTTCTCTTGAGACAAAAAGTAATGTAAACAACGATCACATAAAAATATTTTGCCACGTCTTTTAGATGTTTGACTTGAAACTAGTCTAGATAAATTCTGTATCCAACAGTAATGATATTTCATTAATGTAACAATATCAGTATCAGCATCATCATCATCATCATCATCATCATCATAATCATCATCATTATCCTTTTCAATATAATAATATTCTTGAACTAATAATAAATTTATATGTCTATCAACTACTTTTGATTTTGTCAGTCTCAGTGGCATTACTTTAAAAACAAATTCTCTAACTTTTTTCAGTATGAATACATTCACAGATATATTATTCAAATTTTCAATTCTCGTAATTTGTTTTATACTAACTGGAAACTTTATTCCTTCCAAATTTAATACAGTTGAATAATGTGGATAGAGCTAGTTCTATTTACATTACTCGTTGCTGGGTATAAAGCTGATGTAATTGCCCAGGCAAAGCAGCTTTCATCATCATTCTGAACATTTACGCATGCTTTTTTGCGTTGAATTGTATCAGGAATTTCAATATATGTTGATCCAATGAGTCTTTCACAATCATTCATATTTATAGCTAAGTAAATTATTGATGAAAGAGACCAACCACTTCCTCTTTCTTGAAATTCACTAAGCTCTTTCAAAATGGCTTCCAATATATTTGTTTTAAACCAATCCTTATAATCATCATGCATCTCAATTTTTTGGTTTGGTGTGGATAAAAATTTATCTTCAGATATTATCTCATCACCTGATTTATTTAAAAACTCACAACACATTGTTGCATTAATTTTTAAACAATTTTGATTTGATTGTTTAATGCATATTTTAATATTATTTGTAAATGCATTACCAGCATCAGTTAAAAATTCAATTGGATCTTTGTATCCAAAATTCACTATTATAGCTGTTTTGATACGGTTTGCAAAAGCGCTTTCAACATATTCCCATTTCACTTTTACATTGTCAACAACACTACCACCACCAGTTTTACAAAAAAATCTTTTTTCTAATACACACTTAACACTTTGCAACCGCTCAATTTGGTATTCAAAATGTTTTTTAGTACCGATGTTTAATTTTTGTTTTATTGAATGATTTAATTGTTTTAGATAACTATTAATTTCACTAATTTTTACTTTATATTCTTCATTAGATAAATTATTTAAGGTTGTTTCACAAATAATTTTATTAAATAATTCATCATCATATTTAGGTCTTTTTATAATACTTGATTCTTCATCCATATCATTTAAAAATTTATTTTTGTTAGACATTATTACTAATTGAATATTTTTATTAAACTAATAATTTTACAAAAGAAAATCCTATATTTATACATTAATTTTTATCTGAAAAAATTTTAAAACATAATATTGTGAAATCAATATAAATAGATATAAACACTTGCGGTTTTATTCTATATAAAAAACTAGAAAACAAATTAAATCATGAAATTATTATTTAATTTGATTGTCCACGTGTTTTATGATAAGAGAAAAAAAAAGAGTAGAAAACCTTTAAATAATTGGGATGGGTATATAAAATAAAAAAAGTTTATATAGAATTTTAAACAAAAAAATTTTTTTTTTATTTATATATAATACATTAATTTTTATCTGAAAAAATTTTAAAACATAATATTGTGAAATCAATATAAATATATATAAACACTTGCGGTTTTATTCTATATAAAAAACTAGAAAACAAATTAAATCATGAAATTATTATTTAATTTGATCGTCTACGTGTTTTATGATAAGAGAAAAAAAAAGAGTAGAAAACCTTTAAATAATTGGGATGGGTATATAAAATAAAAAGAGTTTATATAGAATTTTAAATTTTTTTTTTATTTATATATAATAAATTAATTTTTATCTGAAAAAATTTTAAAACATAATATTGTGAAATCAATATAAATAGATATAAACACTTGCGGTTTTATTCTATATAAAAAACTAGAAAACAAATTAAATCATGAAATTATTATTTAATTTGATCGTCCACGTGTTTTATGATAAGAGAAAAAAAAAAAGAGTAGAAAACCTTTAAATAATTGGGATGGGTATATAAAATAAAAAAAGTTTATATAGAATTTTAAACAAAAATTTTTTTTTTTTTATTTATATATAATACAAATATTAATACAAAATTTTTTATTATATTATATAAATATAATTTCAATCCCAATCCTCTTCTACTGGTTCTTCTACTGGTTCTTCCACATCTAGATCAACGAATTCAATGTTGGTAGAGATTCCAGCTCTACCAAGTGTTCTGATACCGTAGCGACCATTTTGAAGTTTTTTTTAATGTTTCCTCATCCATCCTGCCGTACCGTGCCGGTAAAAACACTTTACAATCTTCTAGTTCAACCAAGATCCTTTCACCATATTTTGTATTAATTTTTTTTAAATCTGCAATCTCGTAAATAAAATTCTCCCTTAGGAGATTTAATTTTTCTATTTTAAGTACCTTCAATTGAAAGGTTTTATTTATTTTTTTTAAAAAATTAGCCATTACTTGATGTTGCTTGATGTAAACTAATAATCATTTTTAAATTTCAGCTACTTTTATAGTCCAAAAAATATGATAAGAAAACTTTTAAGTTTAAAAAAAATATTTTTTTTGGTAGTTCTCACGATATTCTAACTTTTTGATTATCCATAATTAATTATTTATTAAATATTATGGTTTTGTCTGTATCCTGATAGATATGGATAATGAAAAACATGGGAATATTTTTTTGTTTCACCACATATATAAAAAAAATTAATTTTTGCTATATTTCATACTCTATAAATATCTAAATCTCATGCAAAATATTATTTAGTTAATATAAAACATCCAAATTGAATATTTAATTAATTAACACAAAAATGTCTTGGTTGAACTCAAAAAATATCAGCAATCATTCAATTGAAGCCTTAATTTGTCAAGAAGTACTACCACCTATATTTCGACCAACATTAAAACATCTTGGATTGACAGCATTCTATAATAGTAAATATTTTACAGAAGAATGGTATTGGGAAAATAGACAGAGATACAACTTAGATGAATATCATTTCACAATAGCTGAGCTTCCTATGATGGGCATGAAACGCAAATATTATCACATATCTAATTTAGATGTTATAATATTATGTAATTGTGAAAATAATATTAGATATAAAATCAAACCAGCGGAATCATAAATAAAATAAATAAATAATATTGTATTTTTAATAATTTTGTATAAACTTAAATAATTTGTTTTATTATAAATAAATAATTTTGTATAAATATAACAGCTGATTTAATTTCATAAATTAACCTTGATTTAAAATAATATCAAGGTCGGAATCCCCTACGTCACAAACTATATAATAATGGCCGCTAAGAATACTCTACTATCTACTAATAAAAAAACTATATAAAAAAAAAATCACCCTACCTACGCGAAAAAATTTTTATAAACAAAACCCACAATTAAATTATAATATTCCATTACTATTCCTATACAAAAAAAAAATCATATAGAAAAGATAAGAACACAAAACCACAACAAAAAATTTAAAATACCGTACATATTTAAATTTCAGAAATTAAAAATGGTTTTCTTCAGCCACTCGCAATAACCATATTACCAAGCAAATGCAAAATAAGAATTTATCATATAGAGAATAAAAAACGCTCTAACTGAGTGAGCAGAAGAATTTCATATTTCTCAAAAATTTAAAGAAGACAAAAAAAATCTGTATACATAATTTCGATGTACTGATGTTGGTAGTTTATTTTTTATAATTTTTAGTAGTTTTAACTTCGTTGAAATATCTTATAAATTGTATTGTCTTTGATTTAATATAAAAAAAAATATGTTGTTCTTTACAAACTACATTTGTTAATAGATAACATTATTTATTTTTAATAAAACTTATTATGCAAACAAAGACTTATTAATTAAAAATTTAAACAAATAGTACATAAAACTAAAGTTCATATTAACTAAATTTGTTAATAAATAACATTATTTTTAATAAAACTTATTTAAAAAAATTTAAAATTTGTTATCATTTAAAATAGGTAAACTTAAATTGGAAATACCACATAATAGTTCTTATATCATCTATGTAGGAAAGATTTAAATATGATTTTTTTTCTGATAATATTTTAAATATGTTTTATCTAGATATCCGTCTTTCGACGTGAACTCGAGCTGCAGCTATTAAGCGATCGTTGTCTTTGTGGACGAATCATTTCTTTTCCGGCTTTCGAAAGTTCATCGCAAATCATGAACCTGTTGCAGAAATTGATGTAAAATATTATTGTTAATTCACTTATAAACATTCAAATAAAAAATTAACATACCCTTTGTCCACCTTACTGCATCGCTTTTTTGTAATTTTTCTAATAAATTAGTTAAATTAAAAACTGCTTTGTCAGAAGTTCTTCCAGCAGCCGCAAGACTTATGAAATTTACAAGTCCTGAAGGAGACACTCCAAATAAAGTTTCACTGTATGAGTTCCCTTGTAATAAGAGTATGTGCAGGTTCTACAAGTTATATGGTGCATCGAATTCGTTGGATTTTTATAACTCCTACATTATGGCACTCCGCAGTACTGTGTTTTTATTTTTGAAATTCTAAATTTGGATATAAAAATATTTAAATTAAAATATATACATATTCTTTTTTCGTATAAGTTTACCACTTACCAAGTATTTAGACCAGTATATATTTAATCTGACATTTTATTTTATCGAAATTATTAAAAAATGCTAATATTTAGCGCAAATAATATTATTAATTTATTTATTTAAATATCACTGTCAATTTTTCAATACGAAATTAAAGAATTTGACATATTCAATCTAGTTATTCAATTTTCAGAAAATTCCGCTAGGTGATCCTCTAAGCCAAGCGGATCGCTTTGGAGCCGCCAGCAAAGACATTTCTCCATATAAAAACTATGCCGGCGAACCGCCTAGGAAATACGACGGCTTACCGTAAACGTAAATGTTGGCATATGAAGATTAAAAAAAAAATGTAGTGTATTACATGTATTAGTACTTCGCCTAGCGTGCATTCAAGCGGTTCGTTGGCGAAACGCGGAGGCGGGTCGCTAGCGAATTGTTAATGCAGTTCGTTTATGTACTGATTTTATTCATAAATAAAAAATATTAAATTTTTAATTAGAAATTTTTATTTTTAATTATTTAATTTATGTATTTGAAATATATAAAATATTATGTCACATTTCATTTTCATTCTGTTCAAAAAATTCAGATAATGGAAAATCTGAAAAATTTCAAAATAAATAAACATTTAATAATGTTATATATATGTTACGGTAAATATAATAAATCCGGATATTATTAATAATCGGTCATTATTAATAATATCCTAGTATTTTGGTAAATATGAATAATAAGTAGAAATTATTATATTTACCGGTAAGTATTAATAATTACCTGTATGGATTGGTAAATGTAATAAATACTATTTCTTTTAATTTTCTTATATTTTTTATTAAAATTATGAATAAAAAAAACAAAAACTAAAAAACAAAAGTTATATTTTTATGGTTAAATTAATCATTTATTTCAACGAAGTTAATTTATTTGTTTTTACAAGAAGAACTTTTATGGCATTTGGAATTACACATGAAGATAGACTTTTTACATTTGCATCTATTTGAAATACAATCGAATTTACAATTACAGTATTGAAATCCTTGACCACCTAAATTGGAATTCAATCGAGCACATTCTCTCAAACTTATTTCCCCATTTGGAACTTCTTCAATTGAAAGAAAAGTTTCTTTGCAAATATGGAATTGATTCCAGTTGGTTCAAAAGTCCATATTTAGTTCCTAGTTCCATTATCACTATCATTTTGGGTTGATATTATAATAGCTATAATATTCCGGCTATCTGATTTGCCTCTATCTACGTCGGGAATCCTTATCCGTACATTTTCTCCTACTTTCGCAGCTTGAAATTTTGCTTTCGAAATAGATAACATTTTATCAGCCTGCTTTTCAAGTGCCTGTTTTGCAGAGGTTCTAGCTACTCGAATATTTTCAGATATTTGATTAAGTACGGAGGAAGAATCATATTTTTTTTGTGAATCCGAATTTTTTTGCGAATCTGTTTCTCCAACACTCAAATCTTGCGTTTCGATATTCTCAGTTCCATTATCACTCAATTGTATTAGTATATGTTCAAGATCCTCTTCAGTAGTAATCCCTGACAAAACATCTGATGGCAAATACGTTTTCAACCCAACTTTAGCTCTACAACCAAACATTGCTTCATAAGGACTGCGTACAATTTTTTTCTTTCGATCCAGGTGGACAACATCTTTTCAATATCTTGATTAGCTCTCTCAACTGAACCTTGTGATTGGCTGTGTCTCGGTTTGCCATGGACTATTTTGAGTTCATCCCACATTTCTTCAATAACTCTATTAACGAATTCTCTACCATTGTCACTGTGCAAGTGCAATGAATTATACTCTTCTCTTGAAAATAACTGATGGTTTTTTCCCTTGGTTGCTTTTAATATGTTGATCTTATCATCAAATCGCGTCTTCATCTCGTCTAAATTATTCATTGTGCTGACGGTAAAATTCCTAAAAAAAAAATAAAAAAAATTAAACTTAAGATAAACACTAACTATTTTAAAGACAATAAAGCAGAACTTACAATTTTATGCAGAATGTGCAGAACTTACAATTTTTTAACACTTTTTTGATAGTTCTGCTCTTGTTATGACACTATTCACTTATGAATTAATTGTAATATTTAACTAGATTTATATACTTTTTTTTATACCTTCTCACAAAGGATTTGAATTATCAATAAAAATGATGAATTCCCCGTTTTTTATATAAAATCTTTTTGAAATATTTAGCTATAATTAATTTCTAAAAATCCTTTGTTCTTTCCTAGTGCGATTTTTTCTGTAGAAATATTTAAAACTGTCTTTTTTCTTTTTTTCTACCTTCACACAAAGGATTAGAATTACCAACGAGAAAATCGGGATGCCTACTTTTTTATTTAAAATTAACAAATTCATTCATGAGTTGTAATAAGAGGTAATAACTACATACCTAGTTTGTTTTGAAAAAAACCAAATCTAATATTTTTCTTTCTATATAGTTTTTTTTTATTAATAATATTTATTGCATTAAAGAAGTTGCAATATTCCATAAACAAAGTAATTATGTATAACAAAACAAATTAGGTAGATGAAGTTGATGAAAAATTTCCAATACATCATCTTCATCTACCTAAAATTTCATTGTAATTTATATTAAAATTTTTGAATATGAATCAGAAAAACTGATATCTTAATTGTAAATCCTAAAATTATATATTTTTTGCATTTTAAAAAACATTGAAAAATCAAATTTTTGTCATCTGTAAAAAATACTTGAATATAAATATAAGAATACTTTTTTATATATCGTTATGTTACGATTGAATTATCTTGGTATACTTTGTCTGTGCTATGACTAAAGCGGGAATTTCCATTTGTTTATATGAATTATTTTTTTAATTCTTCAATAATATGTTTAATTTAGGAAAGAAAAATATTTTCTTAATTAAATATTTTTATTTAGATACAATTTCTATAAATCTTTCATAATGCGCATTTTTCCGTTTGCTCTTTTTTCTGTGTGCGCAATTTTCCTGTACGCAATTTTCGTGTACGCATTTATCACTGACCCACTTATCACTTATATCACTGTACATACAATGAATAATGTATAAGTTTTTTTTATTTATTTAAAATATTACATTTACCTAAGATGGGTGGGAATTATTAATAATTACCGGCTTATGTGATAAATTTAATAAATTCTGTCCAAATTAATCTCTTTGACCTTTCTATATTGGTTATTATTAATAATGTCCGGTTATTATTATTAATAACCAATTCATTACTTAAACCGTAACATATATATGCAAAAATATTAATATAAATATTACCTATTTTGGTTTCGTTGTAACTTCTTAATAACATTTCTGAAAAACAATACAAATATTTTTTATTTCACGGAATACTTCATAATTTATATTTTATTAAATATTTTTAATTTAACTTACCAGAAACTAATAAAAAGACTTATTTATTCTTAGAGTAAAAACATGTGCGTCTTTATTTTTATTAAAAGGCATACAAAAAACCAACAAAAATAACTTCAACGTGTGTTAGTGAAAATAAAAACGGCGTTGCGCCTTCGGTTCGCGAGCAGTTCGTCCAAAGCGGACTACGTTTCATTTCTTAAAGGGCAATAGAGACCATAATTCGCACAACAGTTATGAAAAAATCCATCAGATGGAATTTAGTCGGACAACGTATAAATAATCTGTCAGCAGAAGTTTTTATATTAATTAATTGATTTTGTTCACAATTTTTTTTAAAAATATTTATATTTAAATATAATATAATATTTATAACAAATAATTAATATGCCAACTTATTGTGCTGTACCGCAATGCAAAAGTTTAAGTACAAGAGAAAAGCTGAAATTTCAGAAGATTTCTGATGAAAAACCCTTGAAAAAACTATGGATACTCGCAATTAAGACCGGGACCGGGATTATATCAAATCAAGTACAGGTATTACAAGTAAAAATATAAATTGCGTCATTTTAATTCATAACTCTAAGGTTTAAGAAAACTTTTAGTAAAAGGTACCATTCCAACTAAAAATTAACCTAAACGTGTACATCGAATAATAACAAATCGAAGACAGACTAAAAATTAAAATCGTGCTGGACTAGATAGTGAAATCACTGGGCATGTTAAATATAAAATAGTATGAATATTATCATATTTTTAGTTTACATATAAATTTTAAAACTATATTAATGTTATAACAATCTATACTTATTTTAGAAAAGTACATTTAAAGATATTCAAATTGAAAATATCGAAGCGATTGAGATCCAAGTAATTGCCAAAAGCTATTCGAATGCTGGAACTAAAACTGATCCTGAGGAAACAAAAAGTACCTACACACAGACAAAAATATACCTAAAAACACCATCAAGCATGTTACATTACAAAACAACAGGAGTGAGGTACAAATAATGTATTTTACTAAATTTGAAAGAGCTCGATTTAATTTACTCTTTTCGGTTCTCCATGAATATAGCACGGAATATGATACGTTCTTGAGCCCCAAAAATCAATTATTTCTCGCACTATCTAAATATCGTCGTGGGATTGATTTTATATTGATTGGTAAGCTCTACAATTTAAATAGGTAAATTGTATCAAAAATATTCTGTCACTGGAATAAAGCAATATACGTATATTTAAAAAATGTTAATTTCTGGGGTCTGTGGGGATTTAATTGGATATGTGGTGGTGGCCGAATTTCCATTGTCACACCAACTAAACTACCACTTTTGTTTGCTGTAAAATTAATGTCTTCTTATGATATGATGATAAAATAATAACAGTTTTAATTGTTGATTTGACAATTATTTAAAACAATAAAATTCTTTATCTTTAATTATTATTTTATAACTAACATTAATTTTATCTAAATTTAAACTTTTAAAATATTTAAATATTTAATTTTAACTTTTAATTATTTAGGTTTAATTTACTCTACAAAAAATATTCACTGCTTCGCTTTTGAATTCAGAACTTAGAATGGCGTGAGATGTTTTTCTCTTTTTTTATAACCTATTTCTAACGACAGAACAAGCGCCGAAACTAAATAATATATTCATGCGCCACTTAAGTGTTGCCCGAATATATTATTCAGTGGCTGCGTTCAGTAGTCGCCACAATACTCCCCCGCCAGTGAACGTTAAGTGAACGTTAATCTTTTAAATGTGAAGGAAGTTTTACTATACGTCCTGTTCGCTTTCGAGTTGGTTTGTAATTTACGTTTTCGAATGTTACTTTTTTTTTTTCTTTTTCTTTAACTGGCGTTATGCTAGTAGATGGAGTATTACAGTAGTTATTGGGCCACTTGGTGCTGGGAACTAAATAAAACCCATTAATCATTCGTTAATGGGTTTTTTGACGTTAATGTGTTTTTAATGGCTTTTTTCACACCTTTTAATTAGGTAAATTATTTTTTATGACTTTATTATGCTAATGAGGGTAATTATTTATTACCCTATAAATTTTAATTAAGTCAATTATTTAGGGTAATTACCCTATAAATTTTAATTAAGTCAATTAGGGTAATTATTTTTGTACGTGAGACGTGACTTTAAAGTGTTTTACGCATGTGTTCTGTAAAATACGTGAGAAAAAATAATATTGGCAATGGCTGGGATCGATCGCGGAATATTTTGTGTAAGTTGGTGAGCTCTCTACCTATTGAGCGACCAACCTTGTTATGTTTGAATAGATTAAATGATTATATGAACGAATCTTCTTTGTTTTTCTTGTTTCTCTTCTGTTTCTTTGTTTGAACAAAGAATTTGTATTTTGTTTTTTAAAAAAATATTCTTGGCTTTGTGTAGATTTGAACCGTGGATGTCGTGATTTGTAAACTTACACGCTACCATCTGAGCTATCAAGTGAAAATTTTTCACAACGCAAATAACGTGTTTTGTTTGTTTGTTTGTTTAATGCATGACTAAATAAAAAATGCATAAAAACATATTATATGAATCGGAACTTCAACTTAGTGAAGTTTAATAAAAGACAATGAACTTTTTTTTCAAGGTTATTAAATGGTGAATTCGTTTCTAGAGAATAAATTCTGCATTTTAAAATGTTACATTTTTACAGTGTTGCCTTCAAATCGCAGAGTTTTGCACTCTTTTCATTTTACAAACGAACAGAAAAAATTCTACATTTTTATTTTCAAGTTTGCTACACTGCCTTGTCATTTTATTGGTTTATTATTTATTTATATTTATGTTATATTGTTGAATAAAATATTTTAAAATGTCGACGGGTGAGCAATTTTATGAAGGTAAAATAATTTACAATTATGTAGAGTGTGTAATATATTAACTATGTTTTATTTTATAGAATTTAATTTCGAGCAATATATTCAAATTGAAGATGAAAATGTTTTAATGGAGGAAAATCAAGTAATAATTTATCCTTCATCTTCAGAACAAGTTTTTACCAAAAAAGCTTCGTATTATAATAACAACTTATTTCTTTTTTAGTATGGAGTGAGGGTGACACGAAAATTTTATTAGATAAATATTATGAATATTTAAACTTAATTGGACCTCTGAAACGCTTCCGTAATAAGAAGCAAATGTGGATGGCGATTGCAAACATATTGGGCAAAACATGGAAGCAATGCGAGCAGCGGTATAATGGTTGTAAAAAATTTCGTCGAAAAACCAAATTACATGCTGATGGAACTGTGGTCGCCTCAGTAAAAGCACATACATTACATTCTGTAAGCAATAGTTTTCTAAATTTTAAACAGGCCTCTGTTAAAATATTAACATCACTCGCACAATAGCTTTCGATTTCTTTTTGTAAATTGAATTCCAAGTTTTTATTTTCCTCATACCACTTTAAAAACGTTTTACGATCATCTGTCTTCATTTGATCACAACCATAATATTCTGTAGGAGGTAAACAAAAAACAACCAATATAATTTGTATTTTCTAGAGTATTAAAAAAATGCGGAAAATAACCTTTTTTATATGAATCGGGTAAATCAAAAGGTTTGGGTAATTTAGACAAAGCCATTGGAAAATAATTTATAGAATCAATAAATTTAATATTTCCTAATAACATCATGATAATTTTTGTCCCCTGCATAATTAATTGTGGGGTTAAGTCAGTTTTTATTAAAATGTGATTTAAAATAAACTGATGATCAAATGATTCACCATTATGAGCTATTACGATTATTTGTTTAAATGTTTTTCTAGCCTCTAGCAAATTTTCTAAAAATGTTTGTATTACATTTTCTTTATATTTATATAAGTTGTCTAAAACCACATTTTTTACAAAATACCAAATTTTTACATTCTAAGCACGCATCACATCTTTTATTATATATACATAAGTTGGGTTCATGTAGTTTAGTAGCTTTTACAGAAGTTGTATTTAAATCTTTTTCTTGTCGTGTTTCTAAATCGTAAAAAATAAACATTTTATCTTTAAAATTAGGGGTCTTTTTATCTGTTTGCATATAGCACAAATTTTCTTTTGGTACATATTTTTTACATATATTGCAAAAAAATTCTCCACAAGTGTGTACTCTATTTTGTTTGTAGGTTTTTAAACATTTTAAACACTTTTTTATGTCTGTGCAAATGTTGTTGTTTTTATTCATCAGTTGAAGTGGTTTTTATGGTACAATAAATTTAATGATTTACCATCATTATCATCTTTATAAATTATATTTTTTCCTTTTGTGCCATATTGATACACCACAATTTTATAGTCTTTGAGATGTAGTTGAAATTGATGAATTTCTTCAACACCAGCTCCTTCCGACGCTATACTAACATTCGCTTCTTTAAGTAAATTCATCGCTCTGATTGTCTGTATTTTATGCGTATCTTTAATTATCCATTTATTTTTGTATACAGGATCTTGTTCTATTATTGCAATAGCTACAACTAATGCTCTATGTAAGCAGATATAATCATCATTTTGTATTGAAATGATACCTTTTCTTTTAGCACTTTCCTCATCAAAAGTGTTATAATTTTTACCACGACCGCTACCTCTTGGTAATCTTACAAGATGTTACTTGTAAGCAAAAATTGTTTGTGCTAAGACCTTCTGAATTACTTTGGTATATTTTTGATATAAGGGCCCAGACTTCTTGTATATTTATCAAAGATGCTTCTTTAAAATTAAGCCATCCAGGAGCGCGTTCTAATAAACTGTTGTCACAAAATGTGATTCCCACCTGATCAGTAGGTAATAAACCATTTGTTACATATGCAATAATTTCCTCAATAGCCTTTTTAATCCAGCTTGTGGGTTCCTGGTTTTCGGGCACTTGTTTTATAGAAAATTCTACACGACGTCCACGTAAATTAAAAGTTTAACCTTCAAAATAGAATCGTTTACAATTATAAAACTTGACATTTTGTAAGTTAGTATAAGACTAAACGAAATAGTTGTTTATCTAGCTTTTATATCCTAGAAATTCATATTACAAATTTAGTTATACTATTAAAACAAAGTTTATTTATACAATTCATTTTTCAGTTGTACAATAGTATTTAACTTTAAAATATCTTTTTTTTATTTATCCATGAAGTATGAGTTTTATTTTAAAATATCTTTTTTATTTATCCATGAATTATGTGTATTATCAAATCCAAGCCATTTGACAAAAACTTGATTACCTTTCTGTCGGATTATTTTTTCAACAAGATAAGAATGAGCATATTTTGTTTTCTGCATTTCAAAATCATAAAAACCTCCCATTATCGGCTGTTCTTTATAGTCAGTTAAAGAATAAGTTACAGGGTTTGTTGAGTTAATTTTTGATATTTTAAAAATTTCGGTAGACCAATTTGGTTCATAACCTTTTTGAAAAATTCCTTTGGACTTGCTGATGCGTACAAAATCATTTATTTTAAATTTAGGCGTTTTATATAACTTTGGGGTGTTGTATATTGTTCTTAATAGAAATTTTTATTTTTTTTAGATACTTGAATTGGTTTCATTTTTATTGTACGATGTCGTGTAAGATTATATTTATTTGTTAAATCATTTATAATTGAAATCCAATTATAATTACCCTGTAAACTAAATTGTGTCCACATATTATTTTTTAAAGTCCGATTAAAACGTTCACAAATAGAAGCCTTAAGTTTTGTGTATGTATGATAATGATTTATATTATGTTTTTTTATTAAGTTTTGAAAATTGCTGTTAAAAAATTCTTTTCCTTGATCAGAATGAATATTTTTTGGAATTTGCTTGCTTTTAGATAAAATCATATTCATAGCTCTCGTTACATCAAAACTACTTTTTGTTTTAACTGGTTTTGTATAACCATATTTTGAAAAAATATCAATAACTGTAAGTAGGTATTTGTAACCTTTGTTGAATTTTGCAAATGGAATCATTTCTACTAAATCAATTTGCCAGGTATCATTAAGGCCTTTCTGTTTAACTTTCCGCCTTTCGAATTTTTTTCTTGCAGGCTTATGCAATTCCTCTACAATTGACTTTTTACTCATTACGATACTTCATAACTAACTTAAATATACTAGTAAATTTAGTTTTATAGCTTTTGTCAAAGAGTAAAGTTCTTTTAAAAAAAATATGCAGAGCAAAATAATTTTTGTTGATTTTCAATTCGTAATTGGTAATGGTAAACATTATTTTATAAAAGAAATGGCTACACTTAAGCAAGGCTCACTAACTGCAGATTATTATTTATTAAAAGCTCCATATCCTAAAGAAGAACTAAATTATGAAAATTCACAACAAAATGACTACAATAGGGATAATATAAACGGTCTGGAATGGGAAAGTGGTATTATTGAATACAACAGCCTACCATATATATTTAAAAATTTAGAACAATACAGTATTTTCGTAAAAGGCAAACTAAAAAAAGATATACTTATCAAATATTTTCCAAAAACAACAAAGATTGTGGATTTAAATCTTGAAATTCCTAAATTACAAGAATTACAAAATTATGCCACTGTTATGCTATTATTCCATAACATAAATGTACTTACTTTAACTTTACTTTTTCTATCTTTCTTTTATTAATAAGTACACAAGATTTATTTATTTAAACTCATATAATTAATTCTTTATTAAACTTAATTTTACTAATATAACAATACAAAAACTTAGATTAATTAAAATACGTCCTAATTCTAACCGCGTCGCGAATCAACTCCTCGATTTATATTTTAATATTAATTAATTTCCAAATTGTAAAATTACAGACGGTCATTGCCTTGATTTCCGTTACTAATGAAAATCAAGGTCTTATTTATGTCGTTCAATTACCTGTTGTACATTTAATTATTAATTTGCTTAATTAACATATTGTTAATTAAGCAATTTATTCAAATATTAAATATAATTAATAAGTGCATTATATTGGGCAATAAAGTACGCGTATATTAAATAGGTAATTGAACTAATAACCGACCATAATTTTACACAACATCTCCCAATCCCTGAAGAAAAAGACCACTTTGTAAAAATTGGACTTTTTCCAGAGTCCGGGGTAAACTTGATTCACGATGCGTTCTGATTTTTAACTAATTAATTAAATTACCAATTACTAAAAAAATTATTCTTATATATTTAACCAGATTTTACTATGCTTTCATTTGTGCATGTAATTTATTCCGACTACATCTGGTTTAAAATCATAATTTTAACCATTACTAACTTTATTAATTTTGAAAAAATATAAAAAAAATACATTTATTTTAAAACAATTCTTTGTAATTTAAGAAATTTTTATTTAATTACTTTTCCAATTTTAATATTCTCGAAACTACTTTAATATATATTATTTATTTTACAAATTTATCTGTTTTTTTTTTTTTTTATTTTCAAATTTTCAATATTTCAAATTTTAATAACAATTACAACACTTTAGATAAAATTTACTTGAGAATTTATTATATACATAGGATGACCAATATTTTTAAATTATTTATTTTAACAACTTACTAAATATATTTCTTTTTAAAAAATTATAAAAAAATTACATTTATTGCCATAATTATGGTTTAATTCAATATTTTCTTTTATTTAATTAATTTTATCAATTTTCATACAATTAAAAAAATACATTAATATTGTTTCTTAAATTTTTCAAATCTCCAAAATTTACTTAATTATAAATCTCTAAATTTTTTTTATCTTTTTTATAAATATCCGAATTTCCTTTAAATACACATAAACTAAGGATGTTCTTATAAAACGAAATTACTATAAAAACTAAATTTACTTCGAAAAATTATTACACAACGAAAATCTAAATATCTATAACCCAAACGAAAATAATATAAAAATTTTTACCTAACGAAAATCTAAATATATATTAACCCAAACGAAAATAATATAAAAACTAAAATTACTACAAATATTACTACAACCTATGTTACTACCATTACTATAAATGTAACTTATATTACTACACGAAAATCTAAATATACTATGAAAAAAAATTTAAACTAATCCCACTATACTATTACCACTATACTAAATTTCCCTAAACGATAGCATTAAAAAATTTAAACTAATCCCACTATACTATTACCACTATACTATTACCACTATACTAAATTTCCCTAAACGATAGCATTATGGAGGATACATAATCTTCAGGCTGGCTAATTGGTCGGGATACTGGAATGGGAGGGAGGGGAGGTCTTTCGTCTGGGTGCATGGGTTGTGGTCGTGGTCGATATGTATTTTTCCGTTTTCTTTCCTCGCTCGTTATAGCTCTTTCACCCGACTCAATGTCTATAGGAGCTGATATAGTCTTCCTCCTATTTACCCTTCTTATTTCTCTCTCGGTCTTCGCTTGACTTTTACTGCGTCCTCTTTGGCAAACTTTAGCTAACCAGTAAATTAAAATGGCCATAACCAATCCTCCCAACACAATAGAGTTTGATGTTGAAACTATTTGAAGTGAAAATATTTCCTCGTGCTTTTCACGTGCCCGCCTAATTTGGTCCGAAAATTCAGCCAATGACTCGCTTCTCTTTAAAAATTCGTTGTTTATATTTTCGGGGTTCATTGGTCTTATTAATCTAGAAACATTTTTCAATTTTAATATTTCCGTCCAGGATTTGTTTTCCATTTCCGATCTCAACCCTTCTAATTTAGAAAATTGAAATCTAGTACTAACTTCTATGTTTCTTTCAAAATTAGCGTGATATGGTAACTCAAGATGTTCTAGTAAAAAAACACATTGTTCTGTTAAAATCAGAATTCCTGTATTGTCTAACGTTACCTTATGGGATTGGCCACCACAGAGTCCCATTAAAACATTTTTGTGCGCAAACATATACAACCAATGGTTTCGAGTTTTCATTGGTACTATGTGGTTTTCCACCTGTTTCAATCTTTGGTATTGACACATAGTATCTCCTCCCGTTTCTGATGATTTTATTTTTAAAAATTTGGATATTAGACAACTCGATGATGTGGCCTCTAATATCTCCGGTTGAATATGCCGACAAATGGTTAGCATCTTGTTGTTATCAGCACTTATCTCACGACATGAATTAATGTACTCTTCATGCGTATAATGCACAAAATGTCCCTGTGAATTATTGGCCAAATAATCCCATTCAGGTCTCAAAATTATCAAATCGCTATTAAATATGCGGGGTATAGGATATACCTTATTCATGGTATATTCGTCCTTTTGCAGAACGGTGACCTGAATTTTAATTCCTAATTCCCCATTTGCATGACCTAAAGTTACTTGAGCTAATTGATTGATTATCGTCGGTGAATAGAGCTGTGTATGTCCTATTCCCTTTGTCATATTTCGCACTAAGTCCGTTAGTAGTTCAGAATCAATTATTAGGGGATGCACTTTATGTTGTTGCAAAGAAACAATTATCGACTCCTGTTCTAATAAGTAGTCGTACACTCTTTAAGTTCTGCCAAAGCAAAAATTACTATTCTGTTCAATTCCAGTTCTGTCCAGATGTCTCAATTGTCCGAGGCTATTATTGCCAAATTGTTATTTAAGGTGCTCCCTAACTCTTCCAATTTGTTATTAAGCTCCACGGCTTGTACCGATAAATTCCCCGTAACTTGTTTTACGAAATCGAAGTTGGACGCAACTACTGCTGTTTGTTTATCTAACAATTCCAACATTGTTCCCACTTCCTTCTGTAATTTATTCAAGGTCGCATAAATGTGGTCCGCGTCTGTTTGGTCCATCGTTCCGAACAATCCTTTAGATACTGTACCTATGATATCTATCGCTCCTCTTTTTTGTCGTCGTACGAAATGGTTCAGTCCTTGAGTAAGCTTCAAAATTTTGTCGGTCCATAATGCTATCTCTTTTGTAAATAACTTACATGACTTTATATTCCTACTATTAATAATTTTACTACAAGAGGTATTTACTCCTAAAGCTACTTGGTCTATAAAATTTACTATTTCTACTCTATCTGAAATATCTAATTTTGTATATATCCTAATCTCGTCCTTCAATTTTAATACCTGTCCTATATTTTCAAAAATCACCTCAGCATCCTGCAACGATATTTGTGTCCAGGGTATACTGCAGACCGGTGACACTAATAAGGTTAAAATCACTAGTTTTAACATGTTACCTCCTGTAAAGAATATTAATATTTAATTTCAGTACTAGATTTCACGAAAATTTTGTGTGTTTAAAAAAAATTTATTACTTAACTTATTATTATTAATTCAATTATGTTTACAATTCCCTAATTATTCTAAAACCAATATAACTATAGCCTATCCTTTAGGTGTCCTACCATTTACATGATGACACCTGTTGACAATTCAATCAGTCTCTCAGTGCACTATTGTTTTACGATGCACTCTTGTTTAGCGAGCAATGAAAATTCAGTTAATAGTAATTCTCCCACTCAGTCGGTCAGTTGTTATTAATTAATTTTGTTATTATAATTTTGTTATTAATTTTGTTATTATAAATATACCCTAAATATTAATAAAAAAATTTGTAATTAAAAATAAAAATAAAAAATCGTTATTATGCATACCTTAAAATTAAAAAAAAACAAGAAAAATATTCAACCAACACCAGGGTTTGGTGAATTTAGGCCAATAAGTCCTATTTTGCCAACAGAAATATATAATCCCGTCACGATTATTTCACGACCTACGGTTACTCCTATGGTTTGGATAGGTATCTCTTTAAAAAAAAACATTCCGGTATGGACTCCAAGTCCTCATTCATTTTTTGTGTACAAAGGTAAATAATTTTGTATATGAACTCTGAATTTTAAATAATTTTTTTTTTTTTTTTTTAGATTTTGCTCGGAAACGACATTTTCCTGTTAGTAGCACCCATTTAAAACCAAAGCAAGGTAATTTGTAAATTTCAAAAATTTATATGCATTAAAATTTAACTGTGTTTCTCAATTTCAAGTTATGAATATACGGAATTGCTACGTCAAATTAAAAAATTTAAACTTAGTTAAAGAAAAGAAAAATATTAATAAAAATAATATAAAAAAAAATACTATCAAGACAAAAATTAGTTGCCATAAATGTAGCTACCAAACTCATCAGCTGTTCCGGATGCGCCGTCACCTGGAGACGCATTTAGCATTAAAAGCGTTTGTGTGTCATATATGCGCAAATCAATTTTCTAGGCGACAACATTTGCGATACCACTTGAACAGTAAGCACGATGGGGCTCCTATGAAAAAAAAATATGATGGGAAAAGAGATTTATCCCATTTAGACAAATTATTGTAATAGGTAACCTTTCTACAGATAATTCGCAATAATTTATAAAAAAAAATCTTTTTATTTTAGATTACTACATCCTTAGGAATCACATTCAATTTTCAAACCTTTTTATATTATATTTTTTACTAAATTTTGAATATGTAATTTATAATTCTAAACAACTTTGAAAACCTCTGTAAAAAAAACAGAAGAAATAATTTTATATATATTAAATATTTTATCAAAAACAATTTTTTTTTATTTCATTAAAATCTTTCAGAATTATGATGAGATTGCTATTACTTATCTTCTTTTTTAAAAAAATATTTTTGTTGTTGTTTCTTTGAGGTTCATTTATCACAAAGTTTCCCCTTTGAAGTTTTTTCAAATGAGAATTGTAATAATTAATGTTTAGTATTTGCATTGAATCTTTGTGCAATCTTTAAATAATATTAAAAATGCAAAAGCTTCAATGCAAACTTCCCCTTATTAGTAAGTCGAAACATTGGAATTTAAAAAATTGGCTTAATTTTTTTTTTAAATAATTCCGAAAGATAGCGTTATAAATAATTAAGAAAATCCTAAAATTATGTGATTAGATACATTGATCTCATTCCTAAAGGTTTCAGGTAGTAATCTTTGAATAAAAGTTGATTAAAAGGTTTTTTTTTTATATATTTGTTCCTGAAGTTACTTATTAGTTTAATTAAAATATAAAGAAAGAAAATGTAAGGAAATAAAGAAAAATAAAATTACTATGGTACACAGTATAGTTTAGTAAGCACAAAAAAAACTATTATTATGATTTCATTATTATTCAATTTTATTTCTGTCAGTCCATAATTTTGTTCTGTTATTATGTACTTTTCTTAATTTACCATTTACCCTAAGTACACTATTCAATTCATTAGGTACCTCCACCACTTCGTAAGGCCCTAACCAACCTAGACTGAGTTTATGATTTTTTATTTCATTTTTTAATAGAACTTTATCGCCTACATTGTAGTTTACTGAATTTTCATTTAGATCGTAGTGTTTTTTGGATTTAAACTTACCATTTTTAAGATTTTGTCGAGCTAAACGTCTAATACTTTGCAATTTAAATTTTATTACATTACTTATGTTATCCTGATTGTATATAGGCTCAGCAGCTCGATTCATAAATTTAGGTAGTGGATCACAAAATCCATACAAAACAAATAATGGTGAAAACTTTGTACCTTCATGTGGTGTGTGGTTATGGATAAATACAGCTTCAGCTAACCATTCATCCCAGCTTTGCACATTTTTCTCGACTACCATCTTTAAATACTCAATTAAAGGACCATGCCGGCGTTCCAGTGAACCATTCGATTGTGGATGATAGGCCGTTGTTTCTACCTTCCGAATTTTTAAAATTTTACACAAACTTTTAAAAATTTGGCTGGTAAAATTGGTTCCTTGGTCAGTAATCAGTTTCTTTGGAATAATTGAATATTTTAGGATGATATTCTTATAAAATGTGTGAGCTACTGTATTCGCATCCATATTCGGTATAGCTACACAATCTAACAATTTTGACAAGTCATCTTGAAAACTCAGAATATATTTGTTTCCATTGTGGGTGATTGGTAAAGGTCCCACAATGTCCAAATATACCTTGTCAAACGGACGTTTAGCTGTGTCCGTGATTCCCATTGCCATTTTAGTTACTTTGCCTCTTAATTTGACATTTAGGACAACTTTTAATGTACCACCTGATAGTCTTTAGCATATACGTTTTTACTACACCTAGATGTCCACCTAGGGGTGAATCGTGATGCTGTTTAATAATTTTCTCAATTTCTATTTTACCTACTATTTCCATTTTCTTTGCTAATTTTTCTGTTGGTTCGTCACTATCAGAGTCCGAAGAACTACTTTTATCACAAGAAATTTCTTGATCTGATTTGTTCTGTAGTAACCTGGCCTTTTGATTTCTAGTCAAAACATTTATTTTCACTGGTTGTGTTAATATGTTTTCTAGTTTTTCATCCGTTTCTATAATGGGAATTCTGCTGAGCGCGTCTGCATTGCTGTTTTGTTTGCCAGGTTTGTATTGGATATGAAAATTATATTCCGCCAACCTAACTTTCCACCTATTAATACGACCTTCTGGGTCTTTTTTATTATATTCACTTATCAATGGTTTATGATCAGTGAATACAGTGAAATTACGGCCAAGTAAATATGTTCTATAATTCTTAATAGCCCAATAGATGGCAAGCATTTCCTTCTCTATGGTAGCGTAATTTCTTTCTGCTTTACCCAATACTCTGCTGGAATAGGCAACTGGTCTATCTTCTCCTACCTCACCCTGTGAGAGCACAGCCCCTAAAGCATAATTACACGCGTCAGTAGTTAGATTGAATGGTTTTGTAAAATCCGGATAAGCTAAGAGTGGTGGGTTGACCAATAACTGTTTCACATTTTCAAAAGCTATCTGGTGTTCATTAGTCCATTTGAAAGTCTGTGATTTAGTGGCCATTTTATATAAAATTGCACCAGTTGCGGCTAATTTTGGCATACACGGTCTATAATAGTTGACCAAACCGAGAAAAGACTGAAGTTCCTTTGTAGTGCGTGGAGCTGGGTGTTCTTGCACGCATTTTGTTTTTTCAGGGTCGGGATAAACTCCTTCTGACGTAATTTTGTGCCCTAAGTACACCACTTCTTTCCTAAGAAATTTGCACTTCTCTGGCTGTAACTTTAAATTATGTTCCCTAAGACGTTGGAACACTACCCTTAGCTTTTCGTCGTGATCTGCTAAATTCCTTCCATACACCACAATGTCGTCCAGGTAAACAAAGCATTTAAACCCTTGGAATCCAGCTAGTACACAGTTCATCACTCTCTGGAACGTTGCTGGGGCACCTGTCAAACCAAATGGCATGCGCTTGAACTCAAAATGTCCGTACGCTGTGCTGAAAGCAGTTTTTTCTCTATCTGCTGGTTCCATTCTAACTTGATGATATCCGCTAGCAAGATCTAGAGTTGTAAAATACCTGGAACCTCCCAGCTGGTCTAGGATTTCCTCAATTCTTGTTAAAGGAAACGCATCCCCTATCGTCACTTCATTCAATTTTCGGAAATCAATTACAACTCGATGTCTTTTTTCACCATTTGGTCCGGCTTTTTTCGGTACCACCAAGAGTGGCGCATTCCATGGACTGTTACTAGGCTGTATGATGTCGTCCTCAAGCAATTTCGTAATCTCTTCATTAATTACTTGCTTGTGACATTCAGCCAACCTGTATTGTCTGCTATTAATCGCTTTCGCTTCAACTTTTACAGGTATCGAATGCGTAATGTCACCAACACAGCTTAATTTGTCTCCCGGTAAGTGAAAAATATCATGGCATTCTTCACATATTCTTTCCAAAGTTTCAGTTTCTTCTTGATTTAGTAAATCCTGACTACAAAGTTTCTCTTTTAAAATATTTATTCTGCTCTTTAGTTCCACATTATCAGATTCAAATAAATGTCTTATATAACTGACATTTTCTTCCACATTACCTGAATTTAATTTTTTTTCACCTTCTCCCATTTTAAAAACGTTGTAATTATTCAAATGTACCCAGTCCGGCTCAAAGTATTCTAATATTTTATCTTCCATGGTAATGTTCATTACTCCTACAATTACTTTACCTTCCTTAACTTCACTAATTCCATTACCTAAAAATACGCCGTTCTCTAATTCGGCTGATAAACATAAAACATCTCGTTTAACATTTTTATCCTTAATAAATACTTCTATCATCTTCTCCGAACGTGCTGGTACAATAAATGTTTTTTCCGATTGTTTACATTCATGTTTTGAAAAATCTATAAATTCTGGCTTTTCATCAACAAGGATTTTGGATTTACCGACAGGATCCGCTGAAACTTGTCCAGCTCTTGTGGTAAAATCTTCTACCTTATCCAAAGTCATATCATTATTGTTTTCAAAAATGGGTTGATCCATTAAATTCATAATTTCATCAGGAATAGATTGGTCCATTAAATTATACTTCATAAAATCAGAATCCGTTTTATCTAAAACTCCCAACTTCTCAAAGTTATTTTTAATTTTCCAATCAATATTCGGTTCGATATGGACCAATTCTGCGTCTATTATTATTAAATTTGATTCATCTACCAGATTCGCTTTCTCAATAGAAGCTCCAGCTTCGAAATCTCCTAAACAATTTTCAACGCATCCGAAATCGTCCCAATCAAACTCCGAATAGTCTCCTTTACTATAATTATTTTTTACTTCGTCATCCCCTAAATCATATACTTTTTTCGCTAATATTTTTTCTCTGTCAGTCTCTAAATCATTATTACCTTTTACTGCTTCAATTTCTTTAAATTCTATTAAATCCATATCTGTACATATTAAATCCCCTTTAATATTTTTATTTTTATTATTATCGTCCTGTAAAATCAAATCATTATTTCTTACCTTTTTATTTTCTGAAAAATTATAAAAGTTATCCTTATTACTATTAAAAAATGAATTATTATTCTTATTATCTACTTTATTACTAATATCGAAACTAAACTCGATATCATTACTATGTTTTTTCGGGAAGTGCAATAACTTGTCCGGTCCTAAAATATTACAATTTTGTCCAAGGAAATCGTTTCCAAGGATTCCGTCAGCTGGTAAATTACAATTTGTTCCAAAAACTTGGAAATCGCAGTCCAAACATTTGGAAAAATGTCCCTGTACATTTCCCTAATGTCTCGCTTTTGTCGTGTACTGTCTGTATTACCGTTTTTTCGTCCATTAAAATGTTTGCTTTCTTGTCCAATTTTTCTCTTTTCAGCAAACTAACCTGGGCCCCAGTATCAACCAATAAGGTGACCGTTTCGTCCGTCGCAATATCTAATGGTAATGTCACCAATGGTTCAGCCCTGGTCATCTGTACTGTACCCGCCACTGATCTTAATGGGGATGAACTTTGGGGTTTTAGTTCATCCCATTGGTGTTTCCCGAAAATGTACCCCTAGCTTGGTATTTTTGTCTTGCTGTACATGTTAATTCCGTATGTCCTGATCGGTCACACCATTCACATACCACTAAACCCAATTCGTGATAAATTGTCTTGACCTGAACTTTTGGTTGTACAGGTGGTTGTTCCAGTTTTCTGAAAGGACAGTTGGTACTCAAATGTTCAGAGTTTCGGCAGGATGAGCAGACCTGCCTTGACATAGTTGGTGGCTGGTTTGTCCTTCGCGGTGCTCGACATTCCCTACTAAAATGACCAACACGTCCACAATTATAACAAGTCCTGCCTTGTCCATTATTAATGTTGGTAGTTCGTGTCTCAAATGAATTGACAGGTGGTCTAGATATTGGTGGTCCTGTTCCTTGTCTGAAAATCCGATTGTCCATTCTAGGTTCTCGTCTAGCTGTCTCATTATTTAATTTCAATTCTCTAATCATGTCCATAAGTTGCCTAGTTGTGTCAGTCATAGCTCGTTCCGTTGTTGCCATGCCAATTTTCTCTGGTCCTAAAAGCTCTAAAGACTCCATGGCAAACCTATCTAATGTTTGTTCTAGGTCCGTACAATTTTGTTCAATTATGTAATGCTTTAGAGATTCATTTCGCAATCTTCGAATGAATGTTTTCCTTGCTGTCTCTTCAGCATCCCGGATAATTCCTTCAAATCCTGTAGGGTATTTATGTCTGGCAGACATACGGAAACAACCCAGCTTCCTTTCAACCCTGTCTCCAAACTGTTCCACAGATTCATCCGGTATCTGCACACATTCCTCTATTTCTCTTCGCAGTTGTGTTAAATCTTTATAGGGAATGAATGCACTCTCCAAAAATGCTTTAAATTCTCTAAAATTCGATACTCCTCTGTCCTGAAAAATGTCCGCGGCTCTTCCTTTCAGCTTTCCTCTGATGATCTGGTTTAAAACTGCAGGCCTGTCGATTTCATCCGTTCTAAAATAAGCATCGTGTGCTAACGATACAAAATTTTGTAGCTCCAACATCATCCTGTCCCCTTCCCCTGTAAAAATTGGCACCCCCTGAAAATATGTTTTATATGTCCTTTCCAGTGGTATTGTATTATTATGTGCACTTCCCGACTGTCCTAAATTATAAGTGTTGTCTGTAGCTAAAATATTAGATATTCTTCTAACATCTTTATTGTTTAAGTTATTTTGAACTCCTAACCCATTATCTTTTGTAAATTCTACCCTATCATTATTTATAAATTCAAATCTTTTATTCGTTGGGAAATCTAATCTATTACTATCTCTACTATTATTTTCTAATCTATTTTGTGTATTTGAAGTTCTATATCTATTACCGTTAATTAAACTTTCATAATTTATGTGCTCTACCCGTGGTATTGCACCCTGCGCACCTACGTCATGTGTATTTTTGTCCGGAGAATTCATTTTATCACTTAAATTACTAGAATTACTTAAATTTACAGAATTTATTTTATTATCAAAATTATTTATATTATTATCTATTAATGTGTTATTGGTACCTGTTTTGTCTGGATTACCACCAACTGCACCTTCTTCTTCTGAACCGCTTCCACTTGATGATCTCCGCTCCGCAAAAGTAACAGATTTTCTTGACGCTGATAAAGATGTCCTAGGAGTTGATTCGACTAGAGGAGAATGTTGAAAAATTTGGTTGACTGAATTATTTGCTTTTCTCCTCAGCCAATCTGTTGTTAATGCAGTTTTTGCTTTCTTTTGTTTACGCGTTATAGCCATAAAATTAAATTAAATTTATTTATGTAATTATATTTTAATTGTAAAGAAATATAATAATTTATTTTAATTCCAAAATTATTAATACACACACAAAAAAAAACAATAAATTTTAATACTTATTCTTTAAATTAAATTTACCACTGTTTTATTCATTTATATTTATCACTGTTTTTATCATTAATTTTTACCACTGTTAATAATTTAAATTTACTACTGTTTTTATATTAGATTTACCACTGTTTTTTATATTTAGAATTACCACTGTTTCAAGTTTACCATATGTCACTAGCACTACAAAATTATTTTAAAAAATGTTTTCTTCAAATTTAATATTTTATTATTATCCACTGTCTATCATAAAAGCTTTAAATTTACTTAACACTGTTTATATATATATAAAAAAAATTATTTAATATCAAAAAAAATAAAAAAAACAATTAACACAAAATTGATATTACCACTTTTTTATTTTTTAAAATTTCTATCCACTTCTAATTTCTAATCTCTATACATATTTACTATTTAATCCACATTATTTATTATTCTGTTCTATAATTCACTGTAATTCACTGTTCTATAATTTTTTTAAAATTTATTAATTCTTTTCTTTATTAATTAATTAAATTTTCACTGCTAACACAAATAATCCTTTTCAACCGATTTAAAAAAATATATATCAATAATTATTCGATATTTTCACCAAATGTTCCACTTTATTAAAAAAAATATTTCCCGTCGGCAAAACAATATTTCAATTTAATATAATTATGTATATATATATATAAACTTTTTTAATATCACAAATATAAATTTTATATATTACCAAAACAAACTTATTGTAAATCTTTTATTATTATTGTAATCTAATATCTCAGTCAAGGTCTATTTATTATTTTTCTTATTTTCAATGTCACTATATTAAAATGAATTTTTCTTATCACTGCATAGTTTAATTTTTGTTGTATATATGTATTATATATTTATACACAATTCACTAATTTTTTTTCAAAAGTTTATTAATATTTTTTATATATATACGGTATATATAAAGTTTAAAAATGTTATTATCACCGAACACGTAAATTCTTACTAGAATGCGTAAATTCTAGTTAACCGGCTGCGCCAATGTTATGCTATTATTCCATAACATAAATGTACTTACTTTAACTTTACTTTTACTATCTTTCTTTTATTAATAAGTACACAAGATTTATTTATTTAAACTCATATAATTAATTCTTTATTAAACTTAATTTTACTAATATAACAATACAAAAACTTAGATTAATTAAAATACGTCCTAATTCTAACCGCGTCGCGAATCAACTCCTCGATTTATATTTTAATATTAATTAATTTCCAAATTGTAAAATTACAGACGGTCATTGCCTTGATTTCCGTTACTAACGAAAATCAAGGTCTTATTTATGTCGTTCAATTACCTGTTGTACATTTAATTATTAATTTGCTTAATTAACATATTGTTAATTAAGCAATTTATTCAAATATTAAATATAATTAATAAGTGCATTATATTGGGCAATAAAGTACGCGTATATTAAATAGGTAATTGAACTAATAACCGACCATAATTTTACACAACACCACATACTGTCCCGTTCACTCCACATCAGAAGGACGGAACTTAAAAAGATGTGCTTTAAAAAATTGTTTTAATATGTACATGTATATGTTAAAATATAATAAAATTGATTTTTAAAATATTATTCTTTGTTTAATTTCTCAAAAGTGATTATGCTTTAGTTATAATTGTAGTGACAAAATGGAAACACATACGCCCCGAGATGCTGACAACTTGCTTCTTGCCTATCATTATTATCTAAATAAAGAACACACAGCAAAAATTTCATCGGGTTTTCATCCGAGTACGTTAAAACCAATAGTGGGTAATTTCAAAGTTTGGTAAAACACCAATGAAATTCAGTTATAGTCTTTGGTTTATGTTTGTTCAAAACATATGCAATGATGACGATATTCAAAATTTAACATTTTTGTTAAACAGCGAAGAATGGAATCAAATTAATGGAATCAGGGATTTTATAGCCAGTCATGCATACTTTAACTATGTAAATGAAATATATGTAAAAGAATATATTACTAAATATTACAAAAATTGTGAAATTTATAATGTAAAAAAATTAACAAGAGAGCATTTTTTTCTACCAGAATTTAATATTTTGTTTAATTTTTCCAAACTTTTTGTAGAAATACCTTTGTTATGTGCTGAAAATGTGATAATAAAGGAATAAAACAATATTGATATTTTATTTGTTTGTATTTTAATTGTTTTTAAAATTACAGATTTGTTACTTATTATATATAAATTTACACTTTAAAATTTTTTCGAAATAATTGTAAAATAAATTTATCATTGTAGTTAAAATCAATTGAACTAAAAATGCTTAAAAATTTCTTCATTGAAACACCTCTGCAACGGAAATATATGAAAACACAACAATAATGACCACATACAGTTGAAAAGTCTGCTTGTAAACGTTTTGAGTTTCTTATGAAACATTTTTGCTTAGAATTCTTATTGATTTTTCTTATGATATTTGTTTTTATTGTTTGATTTCCATAAGAATCAAAATATTCGGCACATCCTGCTTGGGGAAAATTTAAAACAAACCAGTGTGATCCAGGTTTTGTATCAGGATCTGAATTAACAACAATACAAAATGGTTTCTTTTTTATCTGTTTTGGTATGCGATTAAAAGCAAAAACGCCCCTAAAACAAAATTTTGTGTGTTTATTCCTCCGAAGAATTTTTACTATCTGTTGCGTATTCATGCTGTTCTGTTAGGTTTGAAATATCGTAAATTTTTATGTTACACTTTATAGATTGTAATAAAAATTCTTTTTTATTTTTTCCATTAACCAACAATACATCAAATTTGTTTAATTTTTTATTTAAAGCTTGCGTTATATTTTCGTTGTATAAATTTCCATTTGTGTTGCAATTGCGTTTTCTGCATTTATTTTTGATGTTGGATATAAATATTTGTATTCGTAGTGTACTACTTTATTTGATTCTTCAATACCTGCAATACTTACTTTATGTCCAAAAGTAATTATTTTATCGCTGGTAAATGATATGTCCACTAAAGCATATGATGGAAATTTATTATTATTTATCATTTTTATGCTCTAACACTTTCAAGGCCTGTTGTATAATAAAAAAATATTTTGTTTGTACAGCTATTTATAAATTTGTGTAAACATTACGATTCCTGTCAATTTCTAATGACGCATCAAACTCTCCATAAAACATGCACGTTAATGTTGAGGGTAGTGCAGAGCTTAATTTTGCCTCAATTCTTACTGTACCTTGATTTAACAGGTTTTGACATGTTTCATTACCTGATCCATCGGCTGATAAATCAAAAGCTAATACTGTGTAGCCTTTTGAAAAATATTCTCTTGTGATCTGATGACTTCTATCGGAATGATGTATTCCTGTACTCTTGAATAATGTTAAATATGCTCTGGTATCACAAAAACTCTCAGAGAAATTTGTTTCAATTGGCGAATTAGGTACTTGTACACTGTTTACATATAATTGAAATTGTGATAAATTATTGTGATCAAAATAATATGGATTTTTTGATCGTTTTCCATTAAAGTTTTCATTATTTACCATACAAAATAATAATGTATTAGGTAGCTGACCAATAAATACATTATCCAATGAAATGTTTGAAGTGTTTGCTGGTATTGTAAATGTTTTCAATTCTCCTCTTTTGTAATGATATTTTGCATTAGCTTTTGCAAGAATTGTGTTGTGAGCCAATAAAATATTAGGGTTAACTGTAACATGTTTCATGTATAGTGTTGCTTCATGAATTTTTAAATAGCTTTCATCCGTATCAGCGCAAAATAAATAAAATTCCAGTTTTTCCAGTGTTAACGAAATTCTCACATCAACATTGTTTAAAAGCAAAGTAGGTGTGTTAAAAAAATCCACATGTAATTTTCCCATTAACTCTACAGTAGAAGGGTTTTTGTACTGTTTCTGTCTTATTTTGGAACCTTCGTTATTAATATCATGAACATTTGGTTTATCTAACTCCCAACCGGATCCTTCCAAATGTGTTGAGCTAGCATCTTTTCCATAGCTTACCAAGGAAATTAAATAACTTTTATAATTATAAAAAGAATCAGAAGGTGTTACTTTTTTCCCATTTATTGTTACATTTACTTGTTTAATCATTGAATGTAGCAAATTATTTACTACACTAGGCTGTGGTATTGACTTTTTATCAGCACCTGTTCCTGTTGTATCGGCATAACTCTATTTTGTTCCATCTTGTTTTAACATTTAAACTTTAAATTTAATATATGTTGATGCTAAATCTCTGTATGTTTCACCATTACCAAGTGAGACAAATTCTATTGTGGAAGGTGAGGCCTCTAACGAGGCTAATGGATTGTAGACTACTTCATCAGTTCGTAAAATACTCGTCTGTATTGGTGGTGTTGTGAAAAGATCTAACTCTGACTTCATGCATTCTACAATAACCATTTTTAATTAAAAATATCTAGAACACGTGATTTTTTATTTCCTGCTCTCCGCCTATTTCTACTGATTGAATATAGTTTCGGTTTTACACGACTTTTTATAGTTTTACGTCTTTTTTTACTTGCATCGTTTTTTTACTACTTTTTTTCGCTTTCTACCACTACCATACATTGAATGCAATTGGTTCACTGCTGAAGTTCTTAAATTTTTTATGCCTGCTTTAGCTTGTTCTTCGAATACTTCTTTTGGATTTGACCCTGACGTTATATCATACAAAATATAAGAGCCAGTTTTGAATGCTTCGTCTTTTAGTAAATTAAAACCAGTAGCCAATGCCGGTTTTAAAAAACGAAATAAACCTCCAAATAAATTACCTAAACCACGCCCTCGCTGGATTGTTGGATATGCCTGTAAAAGTGGTCCTATTTCATTTATATTAGCGCCAGCTTGTGAAGAATAATATTTAATGTATTCACGATGCATGTTTAAGTAAAACGATAAAGCTTTATGTGTTGTTTTTATTTATATACTTTTTTTTATTAAAATCTCTTAAAATGTAATACAATTTTTGTCGGATAATAGTTTGGTACAAAAACAATTTTTTTGCCATACTGATCGGAAATATTAATGGCAATAGTTTCAAAAATCTTCTTTTCCAATGGAACGTATTGTATATTTTTAAATTCTATATTATTTTGTTTTCTACAGTTATCAATATTTGTTGCACGCAACGCTCGTATATTATTATTTCCAAAAATTTCTGGCTGAATAATATCACTATATACTAGTAACATACCACTTTTTTCATCTTTTATTTGTTTAAACGTACGTTCAAAAAAGTTTAGTATTCAATATTATTTTTTTTTGCTGGAAAAGCTCTTTTATTAATTCTGGTATAGTATATTCAACATCTGGTTTTAAATAAAAACCAGATGTTGAATATACATGTTCGTTAAAAGTTTTTGATATACGTATAAATTTTAGGCTATTTGCTTCCGAAACAGGTTTATATTCACTCTTATAGGTCTCATCTTTCGATAGAGTGACTAACAGTTCATTATAAAACTCATGTACGGTACGTGTACATGTTCCTAACGGTGTAATGTTGTTAATAAGTGTAGGTAAAAAATTTCGTTTCCAATCATCATGCATAAATTTGGCACTATCTTCATGGTAAAATGTATATCCCAGACGTTTTTTAACAAGTTGTTTTTTTCTACCTACTAAAACTGAATGAACCAAAAACGCAATAGTAGCTGATTTTTGTTTTTCATAAAAATCAGTTTGTACGTAGTCATTAACAAAAATTTCCGAAAGACCAACCTGCCAATCGGCTTTAGTTAAATCTAAATGTGTTGGTATTCTATTTTCAAAAGTTTCCAGAGTATTATCGGGAAAAAAATTTACTGAATCGTTACTAAATAATGTAATATAAAAATTATCTCGCGAATTCATAATTGCAATTAGTAAATTTATTCTTTTAACACTTATTTATAGCTTTCTATCAGTTATTTGTAGTTTTCCCAGAGAGGAGGGGTGCCATGTAGTTTATATTGCTTGGGTGTGTGCGGTGGAGTGCCAGGTGTTGCTGGTTTCCTTTTTTTAATATTTTTTTCTTCAGGATATTTTGACAAAATACTTTTTCTTAACAATGAACCACTTGCTTGTGCATGTTGTCTTGTATTTATAGGTGACAAAATACTTTGGTTAAAAAATGAATTATTTGAATTTGTACGTTGGCTTGTAGGAGACTTTTCTGGTAATGCTACTGTAATAATACCACCTGTATTTGTGTTAAACATTCTTACATTGGAATTAGAAGAAGACAATCTTCTAGTTAAACGCTCTTCAGGTAATGTTTTCTGCAAAGCAATTTCAGCAGCTTCATCGTCATCATATTCCATATCTATATCTTCATCACTCTTCTGTTCTTTGTATTGCGATATTTGTTGTTTTTGTTGTTGTTGTTCTTTTACTGGGTCAAAGTCGAGAAAAACTTCATTGTCTTCATAACTTTCTTGCTGTTTACTATTAGGCTCATATTGTGTTTCCTGATTTTTGACAAATTTAAGTCTTGTTTGAGTTTCAGTATTTTTTGTATCAACATTATTTCTTTTAAATGGAGAGGGTATAGCCAAGCCTGTTCGTCATACTTTATTAAATTCTGTCTTAACAAGTACCATTTTTGTGTAGGGTTTATTTTTTTATTATTTAAAAGATTTTCAATATTATGATTTAAAATATTTAAGTTCTTTTCATTTTCTACTAATTTTTTAAATCTTACAAAAACATCGGGGGGTATAACAATCATACGCTGCATATTATTCATTTTTCGACTGATAATCACCTATTAATTTACCAATAATACCTAATAGCACGGTTCCAATTAGAACAGGTAAAAAGCCTCCTTTTTAAATAAGAATTCGACGTTTTGCTTTCAAACTACTTTTAGTACTGACTAAACATCTTATTGCACTTTCATAATTTTTTTTAAAAATGATAAATTCTTTTTTTATATTTTATTATTACCGTTTAATTAAAGTATTAATTGCAATTTCAATTAAAGTCTTTATAACATCATCATCGCATGACTTCAAAATACTATTACGTAGTTTTTTATTAGGGTTTTTTAACAGTCGTAATATATGACGGTTTCTCTTCAATCGTTTCATATTTTTCACAGTAAGCTCTGTTATTTAAATCATTTGCGGTACAATAACAAACAGAATAATTTTTTTCTAATATATCACTACGTATACGTATACGGTACAATTCATTAATGTTTTGTGTTAAGTCTAACACAAAATAGCCGTGAGGACGTGATGTCACCTCATTATATACTTTTGTAAACTCTCTTGTTTTTTCAGGAAAAATCTGACGTGCCAGAGGTACAATTTGCGATTTATCGCGAGGGTTCTTAAATAAAATCAGATATTTAGCATTTAATGAAATATTCACGGCAGTATTTACCCTGATGAAAAATATTTTGTATTAACAAAATAATTGACAAGTTTTTATGATGAGACCCTTTGGTAAATAACTCACACACCTGTTTATTATATGTCTCAAGCATCAAATCATCCAAAACTATTAAAATATTGTCGTCATTTTCATTTTTTATTTCTTCTGGTATATTATTTAAAAGTTCTATATTATCAAAAGGTAAAGTCCTAGGTACAGCCGCTAATTCAGGATTGCACCAAATTATTTTAGTTATATTTGGTTTGATTAAGTTTTTGTGCTGTTGAATTACATTACAGACAAAGGTTGTTTTTCCACACCCCGAAGGGCCAGCTATAATCATAGTAAACGGATGCATAAATGGTATCATGTTTTATATTCTCATATCATCCATTCTGGTAATTAAAATATCATAAGTATTTTTAAAGTTTTTTATCACTTTCAGAGCATCTTTATATTGAAACTGTATTGATATACAGATACATGTATCAGGTCCAGATGTTATTTTGTTATCTGACCAAATACAACATTTATAATGTTCTCCAAATTTTGATCTGATTACACCTGATCTAATTAATAAATTTATCTTCTCTTCAAGATTTTCCAATTTTTTTATATTATTATTATTTAACAGCAATTTATATTCTTTTATAAAACTAGATATTATTTCTACATTCGCCGCTGTCAGTAACATTATGCATACTGACTAGCAATTACATTAATCATTGTATATATCAAAGATGATATTTTTGTTCATGGTTACGAAAAATGTACATTGTTCAAGTTCAAGGTTATAATATTTTATTTATACTTATTTTTAGATGCATTTTTTTTTATTTAGTCATGCATAAAACAAACAAACAAACAAAACACGTTATTTGCGTTGTGAAAAATTTTCACTTGATAGCTCAGATGGTAGCGTGTAGGTTTACAAATCAAGACATCCACGGTTCAAATCTACACAAAGCCAAGAATATTTTTTTAAAAAACAATATACAAATTCTTTGTTCAAACAAAGAAACAGAAGAGAAACAAGAAAAACTAAGAAGATTCGTTCATATAATCATTTAATCTATTCAAACATAACGAGGTTGGTGGCTCAATAGGTAGAGAGCTCACCAACTTACACAAAATATTCCGCGATCGATCCCAGCCATTGCCAATATTATATTTTCTCACGTAATTTACAGAACACATGCGTAAAACACTTTAAAGTCACGTCTCACATACAAAAATAATTACCCTAATTGACTTAATTAAAATTTATAGGGTAATTACCCTAAATAATTGACTTAATTAAAATTTATAGGGTAATAAATAATTACCCTCATTAGCATAATAAAGTCATAAAAAATAATTGACCTAATTAAAAGGTGTGAAAAAAGCCATTAAAAACACATTAACGTCAAAAAACCCATTAACGAATGATTAATGGGTTTTATTTAGTTCCCAGCACCAAGTGGCCCAATAACTACTTATTACTGGTTGCTTCATTTTGGTTAATTTGACCAAAACAAGGTTTAAGCCGATTTATGGAAACCGTTGAAGTTTTGTTTTTAACTTGAATTGTAAAATATTTATCATTGCGTGATAAAACTAAAAAGGGACCCTCGTAGGGCTGTTGTAATGCTGCTCGTACCGCGTCCGTTCTTAAGAAAACGTGTGAACAGTTGTTTAGTTCTTTAAATACAAAAACTTTGTCGTTGTCATGACGTGAAGCTTGCATTGGTCGTACTGTATCAAAGAGGTTTTTAAGTCGTTGAATGAAAACAGATTGATGAATGGTTTGTTTTGGAATTTGAAGAAAGTCTCCAGGTAAACGAATATTAGTACCGTATACTAGTTCTGCCGACGTAGTATTAAAATCCTCACGATAAACCGTTCTTAAACCGAGTAAAATCAATTGAAAGGATTTTGTCCATTGTTAATTACCGACACACATGATAGATGCTTTTAAAGTACGATGCCAACTTTCTATCATCCCGTTACAAGCGGGATTATAAGCAGTGGTGCGATTCCGTGTAAAACCGAGATTTTTTGAAAGTTCAGCAAAAAGTTCTGATTCCAAATTGGAACTTCTGTCGGTAGTTATGCTCGACTGTACTCCGCACCGACAAATCCAATTCTTAAACACAACCGTCGCAACTGTTTCGCTTTTAATATCCGGTACCGGAATGGCTTCCGCCCAACGAGTGTACCTATCGATTAATGTTACACAATACTTCATGTTCTCGGACGGTGGTAAAGGACCGATGATATCTACGCATATTTTATCAAAACGATTTTCGACTAATGGATAGTTTCCAACCGGACTCTTAACATGTTTAGTTATTTTTGATTTTTGGCAAGCCGTACAAGATCTTACCATGTCACCAACTTCTTTACTAATGGCTGTCCAAATAATTTTTTTTGTAGCCGCTTTAACCGTTGCTCGGACGCTTGGTTGCGATAAGTTGTGAACGTTGTTGAACACTACACGCCGGAAATTTTCGGGAACGTAAGGTCTGGCGTTCCCTAAAGACGTATCGCAATAAATTCTAATATCGGAACCGATTACGGGTAACAGTTCGAATTTGAGTGCCTTGCTTCCTTTTAATAATTCCAGTTCGTGATCATTTATTTTGGGATTCGGCCATTTTGCAGTAATCTATAGTCTCATGGAATGATAACTGAGCAACTCTAGATAGTGTGTCAGCTACAACGTTGTCCTTTCCGTCTATATGGCGTATATCTAATGTATACTGAGCGATTAAATCTAGATGCCTTCGCTGACGCGGCGAAGCTTTGTCTAAATTTTGCTGCACGCGTAAATGAGAGGTTTGTGGTCGGTGTACAACGTGAATTCGCGTCCTTCTAACCAATGCTTGAAATGCTTGACTGCTGAATAAGCTGCCAGCAATTCTTGTATTTCGCGATTGCCTCGACTTTACTTTTTCCTGTTTAATTCCTTTCGATGAAATGTCGTGCCCTAAAAAAGTTACGTTTGGCACTGCGAATGCGAAGTTACATTTACTAACGTTGATTACTAGGCCCGCGTTTTTTAAACGTTGCAAAGCCGCTTATAAGTGTTTCAAATGTTCCGTCATATTTTTGAAGCAATTAATATGTCGTCAATAAACGGAAAGCTGAAACTTAAACCGCGCAAAACGGAATGCATGAACCGCTGAAATGATTGTGCTGCATTTCGAAGGCCGAAAGTCATACGCGTGAATTCGAATAACCCGAAAGGTGTGCAGATCGCTGTTTTCGAAATGTCTTCGTCGTTGATTGGTATCTGGTGATAAGCTCTAACTAAATCTAATGAAGTAAAAATGGTACAACCGTCCAGTTGTTGTGCGAAATCCGTTATATATGGTATCGGATAACGATCCGGTTTCGTTAATACATTAAGACCACGGTAGTCACCGCACGGTCGGCATTCGCTTTTTTTTTCATAACAAGGTGTAACGCGCTAGACCAATCACTGCTAGACGTGCGACAAATTCCTTCTAGCATTATCGAAAATTTGCATTTTGCGATCGTAAATTTTTCGGGATTTAAACGCCGGACCCGTGCTACGCATGGCTGTCCGGTGGTTAGTATCGCATGCGTAACGTTATGCGTTACTTCGTTTAACGTAGAGCTTTCGATCTTAACCTCTTTATATTTTTTTAACAATTTGTAAATTTCGGATATACAAACGTTGGCTGAAATTTTTTTTAATACAAAAGCAGGTGCGTTTACCATTTTAGTAATAACTTCTAATTTAGTAACGGAGTCGATTAATTTTTTTCCTTTCAAATCTATGAGTAAGCCGAAATGGTAATGAAGTCCGCTCCGATGATAGGTTTATCTACGTTTGCTATTGTGAACGACCAACGGAAACGTTTACGTAACCCTAAGTCCAAGTCTAGTGTTTTTTTTTCAGAAAGTATCGATTATTGTTGAATTTGCCGCGTAAAGTTTAAAATCGCTTTTAATGTTTTTGTCATTGTAGGTGGGTGGTATCACTGATATGTCAGGGCTGGTGTCAATTAAGAATTGTAGTTTTGAAACCGAGTCGACTATTGTGAGTCGGCGACTATTAAGGCTGTGATCGCTGGTCGCCCGCAGCGCAGCTGAATTTAGTTTTTTTGATTATTAAAATTTTTAGATTGTTGATACTTGCAAGGTTCCTTGCATTTCTGAGCGTTGTCTTTAAATTTAAAGTGGTACCAACATATATCGAATTTGTTTGAAGCAGGTATAGAACGTGAGCGTAAATTTGAACGTGAACGTGAACGATAATTATTATTACTATTTTTTGAATTATTAAATGCTTCGAATTTTCTAGATAATTCCGAAATTTGTTCTCGTAACAATGTGAACTCCTTTGTATTTTGTTCGGTTGACGCTGGATAAGCTTTAAAAGTTTTATTTGAAACTGCATACAGGTTGGCAGTTTGATCAACTTCCGCGATTTTGTCAGCTGTTGTAGCTAGCTTGTCGATATTTCTATCATCGATACTCGATAAAATTTCTTGAATATGCGCTGGTTAACGTTTAAAAGAACTGCATCAATAATTTGACCGCTCGCTAAAGTTTGCATTTCGCGTAATAATTGTGATGGTTTCTTGTCACCGAGTTGCAGTCTTTTTAACAGTCGATCAACTTTAGTTCGCGCAGAATCCCCGAGTCTTTCAGTAATAGAGGATTGATTAACTTTTCTCGAACGCATTTGACTGTTTCGTTATCTAGTGCTGCTAGCAAGTGCCTATACATGGTATTATCGACTGATATCGCGCTAATTCGAAATTGAGCTTCCAGCTGAGTGATCCATATTTCAGGATCATCTCGATTAAATGGAGGTGGTTTAACCGTAACTCGATAAATACTTGTAGGGACCGTTGTCGGGTTTGGATCGCTGTGACTACCAGCTTGCGATTGATTCGGATTTAAATTTTATTCTGTCAGGCATTTAAAAAAAACAAAAAATTGTTTATATTCTAAATTCTGAAACGTCGCGTTCAATATAATACTATAAAAATTTGATAATTATAATAATATTATAATATAATATCTAAGTTGATAAAATTTCAATGAAATAAATGCAATATATTTTAATTTTCTAATTTTGTTTTATAAATTTAGCAAAAAATTATTTTATATTCAATATTATAAATCCTTTATGATTTATAACTTTAAAAAAAATTATTAATTATTTTCATATATAAATTGACAGTATCTTTACTGTTTTTAATTTTTTTTTAAAAGTAATAAAAAGAATTCTTGAATTAATATAAAATCTTTACAATATTAAATTTATTGAAAAAAAATAATGTAAGTTACCGCTATTTGATGAAATTCTGTTGCTATGTTTAAATTTGTATTAAATGTATGGATTTAAATATTGTTGCTATGTTGAACTTTTGATGAAACAAACTAAAATTCTGCTATGTATGCAATCTAAAAAACCGTGTAATAGAACTTTTTTATAAGAAATAAAATTTATAAAAGTTCATTTTTTTTAAATTAAAATAAAATGTTTTAATTACATTCTTAAGATTAAAATATTTAATTAAAATAAAGTATACTTTTTTAAATTAATTTCCATATATTATTTCGCAAATGTAAACCGTATTCTTTTTCATTTCGGCTCGGCGCTTGGTTTTGATGTGCACTTCATCCGCTTTGTCAAAAGAACAGTGGGCCGATATAATAAATCCATTTAGACCCATCGTCCTTCCTGTTTTTAGACTACTTTTGGCCTTATGTGCGCAAAAACAATCTCGAATATCTTCAAATATTAATTTAATATTTGATTTATTACATCCTGTTAAAGTAGTCCAATTACTCGACTGGGGAAAAGTAATTACTCGACTGGGGAAAAGTAACACGTAAGAGATCTGTATTTTACATAGTATTCTTATGAATAAGGGATTAATAAGTGATCCGTAATCAATTATTCTTATTTCATTTACTTATCACAGGGACCGCACATTTCTCTATAAAACTTTTGTAATATGCGCATTATGGCGGAAGGAAATATTTATAAAACTCATCTTAATAGCTTTTTGGTTAATGTGTCATTAAAAAATAATAATAATAAAAACCATACGGAATTAAATTATTCATTCATAAAAATTACAAATTAGAAGAATTATAATAAATTAGAAACTTATGCTGAATTATGCTGAAAATTTATTGTTTCGTCGCATATAAGTCGAACTGATTTAAGTCGAACTGATTTCTCTCAATACAGTTCATCGTCTCGTCGTAAAAGTGCGGTGCATTTTATGATAATCTATCAAAAAAATAAAAAAAATAATCATAGAGTGTATATAAATAATAATTTTTAAATAGTTTTTCTATTAGATATGACATGAAAAGCAAAAAATTATATTTTTTTTTTGACGTTTGTTTTTATTCGATTGAAGTTTATTTTTGCATTTTCAAAAATGCGCCGCACTAGAGTAGAAATTGAACCAACTTTTTCAGAGAGACAAAAACATTCGAAAATAAAAACTAAAAAATGAGAGAAATTCAAATTTTCATATAAAAAATATGCACGGACATGAGTTCGTCGTAAGTCGGACGAAACAATGAATTCACCTTTAGGTAAGTTACATAAAAAGAAAAGTGTAATTTTTGTTGTACAAAATGAAGAGAAAGTTATGTCTGGAAAACATTATATTAAGCTAGAAGCTTATTTTAAATATCCAATTGATTCCAAATTACTACATATATTTAAAGTATCTGAAACTTCAAATAAAGAAATTGGTAGATTTTATAGGTTTCCTATAGATAAAGGCACAAATAACTTTCTTTTAATTAGAATACTCCACGAAAATACCAAAATTAATTTTATTTAACTTAGCTAATTTATGTTTTTAATTTTAATATGAATAATTAAAAAAAAAATCTTCCAATAGAAAGGAGCCAGTTGAAAAAAATAAAAGTAATTATTTGATCAGTTTATATAATATTTTTAGATCATGTTATTAATTATATTTCAGTTTTAGATACACTACAGGAAAATCGAAAAAGGAATTGTGTTCTGCCTTCTGGTATAATATTGAAAAAAGTTAAATTCTTGCCGAAATCGCAAAAATTAAAGCAAGTACATCAATATGGTATTTATTTATTATTATAATAATTAACAAATTATTTATCATTGAACTAGTATTTTTAAAAACGTTTTTATATTTAATAATAATGCAGATTGTGATGTAATAGTGACCATTGCAACTCCCAACAAAGATGTCTCCAATAATAATTGAGGAGGATAAAATTCAAAATTTATCTGAAATGATTAAGGATGTGTTTTCAACAGAAAATTTTTTGGAGTAATAAATAAATTTTTATTCATAATAAATTTATATAAGATTAGTAGTCAAATTTAATAATTATATTTCGTAGATAATAAAGAGAATGAAAAAAGAACAGAATATTTCCAACCAGTGGAAGAAGATTCGCAGGATAGACAAGTATTATTCGAAAATAAGACCCACAAAAAAAAAAAAAAAAATGAAACTGCTGGTATGAATATAGGATGCATTTGCATATTCATATTTTTACTATTTTTATATTTTAATATAAGCAATCTTTAAAACTAAATAAACTTTTAATAATTGTTCTTAAAACTAAATATATATATTTTTTTTAAATAAATAAATATGTATAACCCTGTTTATGTTTAATAAGTAAAACAATAAAAAAAAATATATATTGAAATAATCCAAAAATATTTGTATTTTATTTAATATTGTTAAATTTACAACAACAAAACCGTAAATAGATTTACAACAACAAAAACTGGCATAAACCGCAAAACACGCCATCTAGTGCAGGGGGTCATGTTAAATCTTATATATAGCTCTTACACAAGCGGACATAGTCTGTGTGTTTTGTGTGGATAGCTAAGGTGTATGCCAGCCTTATACATAAGACATGGATAAGGGTTTATATATGTTTACACTGTTCACTGAGATAGTTAAGTAATATTCTTAGATAATGGAACTAAGGATACCCTACGTATACCTTACACTATAAAGTTAATTTCATTTTGAAGATTTTTCTGTTTTATTTTGCTCTTTCACTCCTCAAGACTGTACCCTACTTAAGCGAAATAGTGTTGTCTCTGTCTCTGACAAAACTGTGCTCAGTGTAGCCAACTAACCTAAAAATGTAACAGCTTGAAATTTATTTCAATACATTTTTTTTTAAAACCTAAGCATCTGGTATAATTTTTTAAAAAAAATCTAGTTTTTTTGCTTCTGTAGTTCCACACTGATATTCGGTTTGTTTACGTCAATTTTTGTTTAATTTTAGATAAAAATTTGTAAAACCGAAAATATTTTAGAGAAAAAATTAATAAACTGAATGTTTTTAAAATATCTTAAGTAATTCATTAAAAGTAAGGTCTATTCTTGTCATAAATATTAATAATTTCTATAATAATTGTTAGAATTTTTTTTTGTTTACATAAACAAGATTGATTTCAACAAATCATATCAATGTGGGTACAGCGGCATTGGCGTGCGGTTATATAATTTTCGGCGGGCGCCATCATTTCTAGTTGTTCAGTGAAAGTAATTTTAAAAAATTAATTATATTTTCAGAATACCTCAAGATATAATATGAGAAAAATATGGGTAGACAAAATAGGTACAATAAAATATATTGCTGGATTTAATGTTTTTAAAATTAACAAAAATTTAAAATATCAAGATTGTTTTGCATAGAGAAAACACATTGGTAGTATATAAATCTTAAGGATATTTGATAACACTTTCATCTGATGTAGTAAATATATGTAAAATGGTTTAAAGTGAAACTCGAGCTTTCGAACATGTTCTCGAGAAAAATGATATATCAATTTTAAGATCACAATATTTAAAAAAAATTCAAATTGTCTAAATAAAATGAAGTAAAAAAAACATTCAAACAGATCACATGTCCAAAAGTGATCATTTTCCATTATTAGTTAAATCTATTATTGAAAAATACCTCAATACTAGATATTTCTTTATGTCTAACAAAATTCCAGAGAGAGAATCTGTTAGATCTAAATTCACAAAATTAATTTTATTTAAAGGAAATTGAAAATATAAAAAATGTAACAATAATTATTATCTTTTTTATTTATTTTAAATTTCTTATCATTTATTATAGAAGAATATTCATACTAAATAAATTATTATATCATTTTTGTTTTTGATACATTAATTGTTTTTCTATTTGCAGTGACAATGCCCCCATTTCGCCCCCATAAATCTAGGTCAATGAAGAAACTTACCATTATACAAGTGAGTGCAATTGTATGCGTAAAAATCTTCATTTTTTTTCTAGGTACTACATCCTTAGTTCCATTATCTAAGGTAATATTATTTGGGTAAATACTTGGTAAGTTGTAAACTTGTACTAAAAAAGAATATATATTATAATCAAAATATTTTGATATCCAAGTTTAGAATTTCCAAAAAGATGGGAAAAATAAAAACAGTACTGCGGAGTGCCACATTGTAGGAGTCATAAAAATCCAACGAATTCAATGCACCAGATTCCAAAAAAAGTGGTAAATTATAAAAAAGAACTCCTGAGTTGTAAGATTGTATTAAAAATGGGGAAACCATTTCCAAAATATTTTATGATTTGCAGCCTTCACTTTAAAAGTGACAAAATTTGGGTTTCGATTTTGAAAAACAAAAGGCCCAAAGAAAAACTTTTAGATTCAGCATTTCCAACAGAAAATTTAACACAATCAACTATTAATACAAAGCGATGTATCGATAAGATCAAAACTAGATACACAAGATTAATGAACCGAAATTCATATTATATATAATATAGTTTAAATTGTATTTCATTTCAACATATATTTTTGTTAATTTTAGTGTTGAATCAAAATGTTCAAATAATAATAATAGTCTATTCCAACAAGACCAACCAAATAAGTGATATCACCAAGTTAATCAATCTGTTGAAGTAGAAATATTAGAATTATATTTAAATTATAGTATTATTGCTATATTGCTATTAATTTATAGTAAATTAACTAATTAACTAAACTAAAACAATTAGCACTTAAAAATTAAAACTAATAACATATATGCAGTTCATAAAATTAAAAATCTAATTGGATTATTGTCGTATCTTTCCATTAAATTAAGTTTTTTTATTATTTATTTAATAATATTTTATTATTAAATTTAAAATTAAATTAATACATTCAATGCGAGCTAATTCTTTCAAAAACAAAACAATAATGATATTGCCGCAAAAGTTCAATTAGAATATAAAACATAATGTTATACAGTATGCAGTAGAAGTAATAAAACAGCAATACTACATTTGTGGTTAATATTTGTAGTTCTCTTTATTACCTCTTTACATTTTAGCATAGTTAAACTTATTATTAATTATGACAACTTTTCCCCCTTTTAATAATTCAATATAGGCATTACATAAATTTTCCTATTTAATTTTCTTCTTTTTTAATTCATCATATTTATAGATATGTAGATTTTTTTTTTTTTTTATAAAAATTTACAAGTTTAATCTTTCAGGAGGTTTAATTGTTCTTTTTGACCTTCGTAACATTGGATCATTTGATATTTCTATATATTTTTTATTTAATGTATTATTAATAATATTTTTATCATTACCTGAATTATTTTCAAACTTAGAAATATCTTCAAACTTATTATTTGTTTCACTACTAACTTCTTTTGACAAAATTTCCTCAGTATCATCTTGAATTAATATATCATTTCATAAATCTGAATATTCGAGTGGTATGTTTTCACCAATTTTTCTAATCTGATCGATATGTCGCTTCCATGACCTACCATCATCTAATAGAATTAAATAATGTAGCTTGCCAAAAATATTTAACACTTTACCAAAACGCCATTTGGTTTTATTATCTAAATATTCCCTAACCGCAACTCTATCATTAATTTTTAAAACACGAATATTATTTTTATTCACCACCTTTGGTGTATCATCTGATCTATTTGGAACCATTAAATCAAATCTGGTCCGAATATTTCTATTAAACATCAACATGGATGGTGATTTACCAGTACTTGGATGGATACCTATTCTATATGTTAATATCATTTGATTTAATTCTAATTCTATATCATTACTAGATTGCATACACGTTTTCAATTTTTTTTAACTAGTTGGACGTACCGCTCGCCTTGTCCGTTCTGACAATCGGCACAATTGTTTACCAATTCCTCCACTTCTTTATCTACCCCTTTCCACCAGCAATAACCTCTAGCTAAAGCTTTCATACGGCTTGAACCGAAATGTGACGTATGTAATTCATTTAATACTTGTTTCCTAAGAGGTAGAGGAATATATACTCTAATTCCTTTCATAATACAACCCTGTTGTATGCTGAACTCTGTCTGTTCAACTCCGAAACGATCGGATGCATTTACTTCCCTACCATACTTTAATCCCATTAATAAATTTTTTACTGTTTTATCTTCTAGCGTAGCGTTTGCGATTTCCGTTACATATGCTTCTATCCCTATATAATGAAGCAGATACTGCACGTGTTTTTCGGATTTAACCTCAAATATCTCCAAAGCTCTCTCAAATCGATCATACCAAGTTTGCCATTTTACAGTTTTTCGATCGAAATTTTCAATTGTAGAATTACCGCTCATTTGTTTTGCAATTTCTCTTACCGAATCCGTAATTAATGTGTCCGAATTCTCAGATTCTGATGATTTATTGTCCATACGCAATAAATAATTGAATTGGTTCTTCCACCAAATATACGCAATAAATAATTGAATTGGTTCTTCCACCAAATATACGCAATAAATAATTGAATTGATTCTTCCACCAAATATACGCAATAAATAATTGAATTGGTTCTTCCACCAAATATACGCAATAAATAATTGAATTGGTTCTTCCAACAAATATAATTTTTTTTTTAATTATTTCTAAATACCAATTACTCGTCGCCAAATTAACTGTCGTATCTTTCCATTAAATTAAAGACAGTTTTTTTATTATTTATTTAATAATATTTTATTATTAAATTTAAAATTAAATTAATACATTCAATGCGTGCTAATTCTTTCAAAAACAAAACAATAATGATATTGCCGCAAAAGTTCAATTAGAATATAAAACATAATGTTATACAGTATGAAGTAGAAGTAATAAAACAGCAATACTACATTTGTGGTTAATGTTTGTAGTTCGCTTTATTAGCTCTTTACATTTTAGAATAGTTAAACTTATTATTAATTATGACAATTATTAATCTTATGTACTTGTGTTTACATTTTTCATTAAGATTTTTAGAAGAAATTTGGCTCTGTCACACTAAACTTGTATTTATTTAATATACTTACAAGTTTTTTCATTTTCACCACTCTACCAAAACTTAAAACAAATATTTATTTAATTAAATGCTTATGGTTTTTTTAATATCTCCATATAAATTTAAATACAACGATTGGTTTTCAAAATTCAATCTCTGAATTTGAGTGATAATTTTTTCTGCTTGAGGGATGTTTAACATTAATGCTCTGGATGCCATGCCACTACACTTTTACTTTCACACGGAAAGCACTGCGCTTTACAGCTCTACAATATAACCATTCACACGGAAAAGAGTTCTCCTGGTACACGGAATTCCGTATGCTTGGCCAAAGAAAATGGCCCTGAAATGTCGACACCTTTCAATGTATTGGTGAGTGCGAAAACACACGGAAAGCAGTATAAATTTCGTATGAAAGTAGAACACTTTCACATGCACACGGAAAACAGTATCAATTCTGTGTGACAGAAGAGACTTCTAATTTTTAGTATGGGATGTAATTTAAAAAAAAAAAAAAATATATGTTTTAAAAAATAATATAAATATTTTATTTAAAGCTTATAATTACATTTGACATTAAAATATTAATACCAAATTAATATTTTAAAATTAATTCTTCTATATTTTAACACTTATAAATATTTAAATTAATAATTAACATAAAAATTATGTTTAATGTATAACACAATAATTGTAAACAAAAAATTACTTTTACTTTGTCTTATTTTATATATGAAAGAATATATTATACACAAATCATATTAGTGGTAGTGTAGTTTACTTTTGTCACACGGATTTCCGTGTGAAAAAGTAATCGTTTGGAGAGGCCTCTACAATTTGTACAATGGGCGTAGATAAATATATTCAAGTGGTACTATAATCAACATACCAAATAATATTATATAGTTTGGTGAAATACAAAAAAGAAAAGGCAGCACATGGCGGTGAAGTAAAAAAAAAATTTATACAATAGAAGAAAAAAATTCAACATTGATTTAAGAGGAAAAAAAAATTCAACATTTTTTTTTTTATAAAAAATATTCAACATTATTTAAGAAGAAATAAAAATATATAAATTCATGACCATAAAAATATATGTTCATAAAACAAATTTCTGTTCTATAAATTTTTTATAACAATTATTGAATTGTAATATTTTTTTTATTATATAATATTTCAAAAAAGACATAAAATAATTTTGTAAAATCTAATAAGTCAATTAACTAATTTAAATATATATAGTTTAAAAGAAAAAAAAGTATTACAGAAAGATAACGTAAATTATTTTTTTAAAAAAAGAATAATTTCAATATATGATTAGAAAATCAAATTTAAAATGTCAATTAAATTCTAAAAAAAAAACAATTTTAAGACATACTTAAAGTTTAAAATTATTTTATAATAATAAAAAAATTAAAGAAAAGTAAAGTAATATATTTCATTCAATAAAATTATATATATATGTTGAATAATTAATAATATTAAATTTTAGCTCAAACATCATAAAACTGAGTGCACTCAGATTCAACGATGGAAATTAGTAATATGTGAGAAAAAAAAATAAAATTAATAGAAAAAAATATATACAACTTAACGTAATAAATATACCTATTTGCAAATTTTGTTTTAAACGAAAAATAAAAGTAAAAAAAAATATATACAACTTAATAAATATACTTATTTGCAATATTCTTTTAATTAAAAAAAAAATATACATAATTATAAATATACTTTCAAAATTTATATAATATATAATATACTTATATATTATACTTATCAAATTAAATTCTATTTCAATATGCAAATAATTTAAAAATCTTTTCAATATACATTAATGTTAATATAAAATGTATAAATGAAATATAATAAAAAATAAAAAAAAACATAAAAAAATATAATGTATAATAAGTTCTTAAATATATACTAATATGGTGACATGACATAAGGCCATACGACTCATTTGAGTGAGACATAATGCCATAATCGCGATTTTTGCGTATATGGCTTTATATCTCACACAAATGAGACATATTTCCTTATCGTTTTATAAAAATTTGAGACATAAACCCATATAATTAAATTTGAATAAGCCGCTTCAAACTTTGATGACATCAATATATAGCATTTCCAGCTCAAAATAGTTATTTGCCAATTAAAATTAGTCCTTTTCCAAATCAAAATAGTCATTTTCCAAATAAAAATAGTCTTTTTCCAAATCAAAATAGTCATTTGCTAATTAAAATTAGTCCTTTTCCAAATCAAAATAGTCATTTGATTAATTATATGAACAAAATGTTTATAAATGTTTATAAGCAAAAGGAAAAGAATACCTATATAATGTATTATAAAATAGAAATTAAAATTATATGTGTATAAAAATAATAATATTATAAATAAACTGAGACTGTTTTTATTTGGAAAATTAATTTTTCATATTATTAAATGAGACATAAGGCCATATGGCTTTATGTCTCATTTGTGTGAAACATAATGCCATAATCGCGATTTTTGCATATATGGCATTATGTCGTATGGCCTTATGTCATGCCACCTATTAATATATATATATTAGATTAATAATTAAATTTTGTTAATTAATTTTACAAAAGAAAAATTATATAAAATTATCTAAAGTTAAATAAATTTATTAAAAATATATTTAAACATTACTTATCTAGTTTTTTGAGATTTTTCATTTAGTTAATATGCAGGAGTAGGGTTATTGTTTCAGGGTGATGATGAGAGAATGATTGGGTGAGATGATCATATGAAATTAAAACTTTTAGGGAATTATTAGCATAATTGACTGAGTCTTAAAGCCATATTCACCATTTTTAGCAATATGGCTTGAAGACTCATTCGAAAGAGTCATAAAGCCATCTATGGTATGAGTCTTAAAGCCATATAACGTTATGACTCATTCGAGTGAGTCTTAAAGCCATATTGGTAAAATTGCGAATATGGCTTTATGACTCACTTTAGTGCTTTATGACACGGTACCGTTTATATAATTTCTGCAGAGCATGTAAATGTAATGATTTCTGTTAATATTTAGTATAGTGTAAATAACAAAAACGTAAAAGGAATAAAAAAATAGAAAATGCTCTGCACTTCTCTGCACTTTTCCAAAAAATTAAATATAGTAATTAGAATAAAATAGACAAAAGTAGTGTATTTATATAGGTTCTGGGACAAAGGAAATGTGCAAATAAAATGTGCAAAATATTGAAAATAAATTCTATACTGCATACAAATAATTCTATACTGCATACATTTTAAGAATTTTTGCACATTAATTATTAAGTAATTTTCACTTTAATGAAATTCGACACCGCTTTAATTTAATTAAAAATATTGTTTAATTCCCACAATAATAATTAGTATAGGTTTTAGATATAATTTTATTATTCCCACAATAATAAGTAATGCATTTTTTAGATATAATTTTACATAATTTAAAATTAATATTTTGCAAATAAATTAAATTTGGGGGTTTCAAATATCCGTAATTTTAGTGTAACATGATACAAATTTAAATCAAATAATATAATTTTTTTTTATTATAATATTAATTAGATTGATGGGAAAACTATTTCAAGAATTTATGTATGCAAATTAATATTATGGGAATTATATTTAAGGTTGCATTCTAGAAATTAGAACTAAGTACATTATGTGAATTATATTTTTTGGTAGTATTAAGTGCCAGCTTGCAAATTTAGGATATAAAAGAAGCAAAATTTGTAATTAATAAATCATTCTATTTAGAACTGTTCCAAGACTTACTTATTGTTTTATTTCTGTCTTTGAGTCTGAAGACAGACAGTTCTACAGTTTTATTAAACTTTACAGGTCCGACCGCGACAAGTATAATTAATCTAAGTTCCTAGTAGGAACCAATTTATTCATCAACGAATACTCACGCGGTAGAACAAAAGAGTTCTATCGCTCTACAAAAAACATTGGTGACCCCGACGTGATTCTACGTGCTACAACGTCAGAATTATCACATTTTACGAAAACTTTTGCTAAGTTCCATCATCATCATGACAACTGCGCTAGACGCTGCCATACTGAGGCAATCAGAGATTGGACAGGAGATCGAACGTCATTACATCAATTACAACAAGGATTCCAAGGAACGGAAACAGAAGGTAGAATATTTTAAGAACAGACTTGAGATTCTACAAAGCTTATATGATGAATTTGGTGAAAACCATGCAGCGATAATTCCCGTATTAGATTCCGATCATGCCTATCTGCGGCAAGGTTACAAGGAAAAGATCGAGCAGGCATATATTAAATATAAAGGTATTCTGGAACTACAAAAGTCACTGTTGGAAGAATCTATATCTAAATCTGCCGTGTTCCCCGCAACACCAGTACAGAGCCAATCCGACATCAACCAGCTCACTAATGAACCAACAAATGAGGCTGAAGTACTACAAATAAAGTTACAGAGAGTTGCTATGACATCCCTAGAGAGATTGCTGCAAGGTTTGCAACAAGATATTGAGAAGGACAGCGCAGTAGCGTACCTCAATGCAAAGTTCGAAGCATGCAGCAAATATTACGCTGACGTCTCAGCACGGCATCAAAACTTAATGTGCCAAACCTATATGGGAGACTACAAAAGCGATTATTTTGAAACTTTAGAGGACCAGTATTTTGAAATTACAGCCAAACTAAAAACAGCTGTAGATCATTCGAATATGGCTCCTAGTACAAGCAGTACCAACGCTACCCATTTGAAGCTCCCAAAAATTGTTATACCAATTTTTGATGGAAATAGCAGAAAGTGGAAACAATTCCAAGATATATTCGAACAAATGATACATAGTCAGAAGAGTATCAGTGCAATTGAGAAATTTTACTATCTCAAGGCCAATCTTGCTGGCGAGGCAAGTCGCTTAATCTGCCATTTATTAGTAACAGAAGAAAACTATCTTACAGCATGGGATACGTTGCTCAATCGTTACGACAATCCAAGAGTGTTAGTTTCATCATGTTTGGCAGATCTGTTAGCCACACCAGCTTTAACAACAGAAACTCACTATGGTCTAAAACGCTTCCATGACCATACCAAGGAATGTTTGCTTGCCGTGAGAAATTTGGGTGTTGATATTCGCAGTTGGGACTCATTAGTGCTCCAAATTTTGCTACCAAAACTGGACGCTGAGACTCGTCGCTTATACGAGTTGTCGCTAAAACAACCTAGAGAACTACAGGCGCTAGATGATTTCTACTTATTTATTGAATTACGTTTTCAATCATTAGAAGCTGCTGGAAACAGAGTGCAACAGAGCTACCAATCTCGAAGCGCTACCAAGGTTCCCAACAGACCTTCTGCACTGTTGTCAAAAGAAACGCAGTCAGTTACATGTTCCAAATGCAAGGGATCGCACAAATTATACAAATGCGATGCTTTCAGTCGTTTATCTGCAGCAGAACGCTTAAATCACGTTAAGCGCTTCAAGTTATGCATGAATTGCCTGGGAACTGGCCATGGTGCATTGAATTGTTCGTCCAGAAATTGTATGAAGTGTCCAACTAAACATCATACCATACTTCATGAGTCATTTCCACAGCAACAAGCTTTAAAACTACAATCATCTGGTAATCAGCAAAGTTCATCGAGCCTAGCAGCACAATCCAATCTGGCAACACAATATGTATTTTTAGCAACCGCAATGGTAACTTTAACGGACAAAACTAACAAGTCGGTCAGCTGCCGTGCGCTACTTGACTCCGGCTCGCAGTTGAATTTTATTACCGATAAGCTTGCGAAAAAGCTCAATATAAGAACTACACCACACAGCTTAGACATAACTGGAATCGGAACTCAGTTGAGCAAATCGCAGCGAAGAATTAATGTAGAACTTAAATCTAACATAACAGGCTATACAACACGATTAGAAGCATTTATTTTACCAAAAATTTCTACTGACCAGCCTCATCGTCATATTGATACAAAGTCATGGAATATTCCGAACAACATACAATTAGCGGATCCAGCATTCAATCGACCACAAACAATAGACTTGCTAATTGGCGCCGATATTTATTGCCAACTAATGTCTGTTGGACAATTTCGACCAAGAGAAGATGCGCCTATGTTTCAAAATACTCTGATCGGTTGGGTTGTTCTCGGAAGAGCCAAAAACACATCAGCTGGTTCTATGTTCTGTGGTATAAGTACTCATGAAGAAATATCTCTCAACGAACAGCTGGCTCGTTTTTGGGACATAGAGGAAGTTGGAGAGGATAGCAAGACTATGACAACCATGGAATTAAATTGTGAAGACATCTTCAAGAAAACGATGCAGAGAACCGAAACTGGACGGTTTTTAGTACGGCTACCGTTTAAAACTCAAGAAAAGCTGGGTGAATCCAAACAGGTTGCCTTACAACGATTTTTTAGCTTGGAAAAACGTTTGTTAAGGCACACCTCGTTGAGAATCGAATACACCAAATTCATGCGTGAATATGAAGCATTGCATCATATGGAAGAGGTACAAGAAGCAGACATACCTACCGGTCACTACTTTCTACCGCATCACTGCGTACTCAAACCTGAAAGTAGTACCACCAAATTAAGAGTGGTATACGATGCATCAGCCAAAACAACAAACAACAAGTCATTAAATGACATATTAATGACTGGTCCCACGATACAGGATGATCTTTTTTCAGTATTGATCCGTTTCAGACTACATACATACGTCTTTACAGCTGACATTTCCAAGATGTACCGGCAAATTTTGATCAAGGACACTGACACTTGGTATCAACTCATAATATGGAGAGAAGGGCCAACCGAGCCGCTTAAATATTATCGACTTAAAACAGTAACATATGGAACAACCAGCGCTTCCTACCTTGCGATCAGATGTTTACACCAATTGGCGGATGAGTGTGCTAATGAGTTTCCACTTGCAGCACAGATAACAAAAAGAGATTTTTACGTTGACGACGTTATGACCGGCTGTGATGATTTAGACAAGATTTTAAATCTGCAAAACGAGCTAAAAAAGCTACTCGCAAGTGGTGGCTTCATATTAAGAAAATGGTGCGCCAATCATTCAAAATTACTTCGAAATGTTGATTTACAAGATCGAGAAGAGCTCGTTACGATAAAAAATTCCACGGAAGGCAGCATTAAGACATTAGGTCTAACTTGGCTACCAACCACCGATCAGTTAAAATTTCAAACTATTTGGCCGGAACGCAAACAAATTACCAAACGAACAGTGACGTCCGATGCGGCCCATCTATTCGATCCATTGGGATTAGTTAACCCGGTTATAACATTGGCCAAGATCTTTATTCAAGAGCTCTGGAAATTGAAACTAGACTGGGATGCTGCATTACCATTAGAGCTTCATACCAAGTGGACTCGCTTCCGAAATGAATTGACAAAAATACAGAACATCGATATTGAGAGGCACGTACTTAGCATTGGAAAACGCAAGTGTACCCAAGTACATATATTTTCAGATGCCAGTGAAAAGGCATATGGAACAGCAGTATACTTGCGATCCGTCGATGAAAAAGGAAGGTTCAAGGTGCGACTGCTGTGTGCAAAATCAAAGGTGGCCCCCACAAAAACAACAACACTTCCACGTCTGGAATTGTGTGCGGCCAAATAAGCAACGCAGCTCGCAAACCGTTTAAGGAAAACACTGTGTGTCGAAATACAGGAATGGAAATTTTGGACCGATTCCACCATTGTGTTATCTTGGATAGCAGCACCATCAGCCTCTTTTCACACATTTGTTGCCAACAGGGTCGCTTATATTCAAAAAGGCACCAATATTAATCAATGGCGCCATATTGCCTCTAAACAGAATCCAGCAGATCTTGCATCTCGCGGAATGTATCCTGAACAACTACTACACTCCAGCTTATGGTTTGAAGGACCTGAATTTCTTGGGTTATCAGAAGATAAATGGCCCACAAATGTGCTCGCTCTTACTGAAGAAATGCCTGAAGCCAGATGCATAAAATCAGCTTTGCTAGCAACAACAAAAGAGAGTGTGATTGACTCAATTAAACACAACAACAATTTCCAGCGCTTACAAGAAACACTGGCATTTATGACACGATTTTGGAAAAACGCGAAACAACCTGAGGATTTGCGGATTCTGAGTATCAAACCCAACCCTCAAGAAATGGAAGACTCACTGGAATTGATTACAAAGCATATCCAAATGAGAAATTTCAAAAAGGAGATTAAGGAGTTAGCATCCAAAAAAGTCGTGTCAAAGGATAGCAAAGTGGCCTCGCTCACACCCTTCATAGATGACCATGGTGTTATACGCGTGGGGGGAAGGCTTGAAAAGTCATCGCTTCCTTTCAATGCAAAACACCCAATTCTTTTGGCAGGGTCGGATCCATTTACAAAAATGATGGTACAACAGTTACACTTAAAACATTTGCATGCAGGGTCGCAGGCATTGCTAGCGATCATACGACAAAAATTTTGGCCTACTCATGGAAAAAGCATAGTACGTACTATCGTTAAGCAATGTATCAAGTGTTCTCGGGCCAAACCGACCACCATTCATCAACTAATGGGCAACTTACCAGCAGAAAGAATTGAACCAGCGCGCCCTTTTATGAATGTCGGTATAGACTTCTGCGGACCAATAACAATCCATTACAAAATTAGAGGAAAACGTCCTACAAAAACATATATTGCTGTTTTCGTCTGCTTCGCCGTCAAGGCGGTACATCTGGAGCTAGTGTCAGACCTAACAACAGCCAGTTTTATTGGAGCCCTTAAACGGTTTATCGCTAGAAGAGGATGTCCAACGAAGATTTTTTGTGATAACGCTACAAATTTCATTGGAGCCCGCTCTGAAACCCAGAACCTGTATGAGCTATTCCAGAGCGAGCATCATGAATCAGAGGTTAAGAAAGAATGCTCTCGTCAAGGGATTCAGTGGCATCATATTCCACCTCGCTCACCACACTTCGGAGGTCTATGGGAGGCTGCAGTAAAATCAGCTAAATACCACCTAAAGAGAATTACCAGTGCAGCAACTCTTACTTACGAAGAATTGGCTACTATTATTACCGAGATCGAAGCCGCATTGAATTCTCGCCCGTTAACACCGCTATCAGCCGACCCTAACGACGTACAAGCCCTAACACCTGGGCATTTTCTAATTGGTGAGCCATTAAGAGCTATGGAAGATGCCTATAGGAAGGAGCGCAATATCAATAGCTTACATCGGTGGGAATTAGTAAGTCGGCTACGTCACGAATTTTGGGACAGATGGTCGAAGGAATATCTTCAGGAGCTTCAGATCAGAGCTAAATGGAAAGATGGAACCTGCTCGGTCAAGGTTGGCAGTCTGGTACTGTTAAAAGATTCAAATCTACCTCCATTACAATGGGTCATGGCACGTGTCATCAAAGCAATACCCGGAGATGACGGTCGAATTCGAGTGGTAGACTTAAAAACTTCCACAGGAACATTTACTCGTGCCATACATAACGTTTGTCCGTTGCCAGACGTGGATCAATTAGATGCAGTTAGAACCAACCCGCAGTAAGGACATCAAATGAAACCAGCACGCAACAAGAGGCGAATACAGAAACCAAAACGGACCAAAAAAATAAGAAGGTCGACAGAACAGCAGCTACCAATCCAAAGGGTCAACCCAGATACAAGATCCCTAAGTTAACTACAGCAGTTACGACTCTATTGTTGTTAACGTCACTCGTCATGCCATCGTTCGCGGTTGATCCAGTTGAGGTAGTCCCATTTAACAACACACCTGGCTTGTATTTTGAAAATTTAGGGAAGGTGCACCTCATAGCTGACGAATGGAAAATAGATGTCTACTACGATCTGAAAACATACTGGAATGAAATCGAGGGACTGAGACAATGTATTTGGGCCTTAGATGAAATTTGCAGTATCACGGAAGAACATAAGAGCCATTGCAAGGCTGTCGCAGCACACCTATCACATCAGTTTGAGGTTATTAAACACATCGACGATCTCATACTGACTGGACATGCAGTTGATCGAAAGCGCTCCAAGCGTTCACCATTTGATTTTATAGGTAGCCTAGCAAATGGATTATTTGGTATATTAGATCAGAAATATGCTGACAAGCTCCAACAAGAAATTATAAGAAGTCAGAACAACCAAGAGCATCTATTGAACCTTATTAAAAATCAAACATCGCTGATAGACGCTACTTCCAATATACTACACAAGGTTGAAGATGATATTAACCAGCAGTTCGAGAATATTTACAGTCTACTAAGCAATATTACAAATCAGTTGAATAAACAACAAGATGTAACGCAGGCATTCAATATTCTATCAACTCAAACTATGGCAGTAGCAAATGATTGTCGCAACATGCAGAATGCATTCATTGATCTACTAACGGATACGCATCATGGTCGAATAAATCCATTGCTAGTAACACCCGATCAGCTCAAAAATGAGGTTTCTGTTATAAGAGAGAATCTCCCTGCTAATACAATAATACCAGGAGGCGCAAGCGGTACAGAACTATTAACATTGTACACATTGATGAAGGCTAGAGGAAGGATGACTCTCCAATATTTAATCATTACCATAGATCTTCCTTTAGTGAACATAGAGCGTTATGAGATGTTTGCAATAACACCATTTCCAATGCGTCACCAAGGCGCACTCTTATTCATACAGACTTCACTCAGATATTTGGTTTTAAATATACATCAAGACAGCTACTTCGCTTTAACGGAACAACAATTCGGTGGATGCGTCACTGTGTCCGAAGGGAACCTATTCTGCAATCAGCAATACCCGATATTCAAAAAGGGATCGCAGGCTTATCTGTGCGAAACGTCGCTCTTATTTCAAGAAAACGACCTTTCTCATTGTGAAGTTGCGCAAACGAAACTAGCAAACTGGTGGAAAGCATTACACAGTGGAAAGGAATGGTTGTTTTCATTAACAGAAGAAATATCATTCACGGCTATCTGCGAAGAAGCCACAATACGAAAAAGCATCAAGGAGGATGGGATACTCAAGCTGAATGCTCCATGCGTTATAAGGCATCCATCGCTCAGCATCGACTCACCAGCGAATAAGACTAGCAGCCTGAAACTACCAATAATAACATCGAATATCAGTAAAGGATTCACTATCAAGAAACATCAGCAAGTAAACCTACACCCACTGACAATAAACAACAGTGCAGACATCAGCACACTGAAGGACGCCATACAAAATCTCCAAAATAAGGAACAACTGTCTACTGGTCTAAACTCACATGATATACATCAGTACATTGTAAGCTACTCGACAGCAGCACTATTTTGTCTGTGCGCAGCAGGTTTTGTTATATGGAAATGTTGGATAAAATTTCAAAGTCCGACACCAGCACCACGGAGATTACAGCACTCACACCCTACCACCACATCGAGAGATGACTTATTTGAGTTACACGAAATTGTTTAAATCCCTAGCAGCTTTTAAGGTGGGGGAGGATGTTTAATTCCCACAATAATAATTAGTATAGGTTTTAGATATAATTTTATTATTCCCACAATAATAAGTAATGCATTTTTTAGATATAATTTTACATAATTTAAAATTAATATTTTGCAAATAAATTAAATTTGGGGGTTTCAAATATCCGTAATTTTAGTGTAACATGATACAAATTTAAATCAAATAATATAATTTTTTTTTATTATAATATTAATTAGATTGATGGGAAAACTATTTCAAGAATTTATGTATGCAAATTAATATTATGGGAATTATATTTAAGGTTGCATTCTTGCATTCTAGAAATTAGAACTAAGTACATTATGTGAATTATATTTTTTGGTAGTATTAAGTGCCAGCTTGCAAATTTAGGATATAAAAGAAGCAAAATTTGTAATTAATAAATCATTCTATTTAGAACTGTTCCAAGACTTACTTATTGTTTTATTTCTGTCTTTGAGTTTGAAGACAGACAGTTCTACAGTTTTATTAAACTTTACAGGTCCGACCGCGACAAGTATAATTAATCTAAGTTCCTAGTAGGAACCAATTTATTCATCAACGAATACTCACGCGGTAGAACAAAAGAGTTCTATCGCTCTACAAAAAACAAATATTTCTACTTAATTATCATTAAAAAAAATTCTACTTCCGTTCAAGAATAATATGTAACATGATCTAAATTAATTTACTTTTCTAAAACTTTTGGTAATTTCTAGGGTCAATAAATTGATTCGGATGCACGTGCATTAATATTGTTTTTTCACGTTTAAAATTTAGCATAACCAGATAATTAATTAAAAAATTTCAAAATATTAGAAATAAAATCCATACCACATTCAAAATAATGCGCATTTTGCTCATTTTTGCACATTTTAATAGTTTATATGAAATAAGTAATTCTTCGTAAATGTGCAAAATATTGAAAATAAATCCCATACCCCATACAAAATAATGTGCATTTTGCTCATTTTCGCACATTTTAATAGTTTATATGAATTAAGTAACTCTTCGCAAATGGGCAAAATATTGAAAATAAATTCCTACCCCATACAAAATAACGCACATTTTGCTCATTTTTGAACATTTTAATAGTTTATATGAATTAAGTAATTCTTCGCAAATGGTCAAAATATTGAAAATAAATCCCATACCCCCCATACAAAATAATGCGCATTTTGCTTATTTCTACACATTTTAATAGTTTATATGAATTAAGTAATTTTTCGCAAATGGGCAAAATATTGAAAATAAATACCTACCCCATGCAAAATACCGCACATTTTGCTAATTTTTGAACATTTTAATAGTTTATATGAATTAAGTAATTCTTCGCAAATGGGCAAAATATTGAAAATAAATCTCATACCCCATACAAAATATGTGCATTTTGGTTCATTTTCGCACATTTTAATAGTTTATATGAATTAAGTAACTCTTCGCAAATGGGCAAAATATTGAAAATAAATTCCTACCCCATACAAAATAATGCACGTTTTGCTCATTTTTGAACATTTTAATACCTTATATGAATTAAGTAATTCTTCGCAAGGCAAAATATTGAAAATAAATCCCATACCCCATACAAAATAATGTGCATTTTGCTCATTTTCGCACATTTTAATAGTTTATATGAATTAAGCAATTCTTCGCAAATGGGCAAAATATTGAAAATAAATACCTACCCCATACAAAATAACGCGCATTTTGCTTATTTTTGAACATTTTAATAGTTTATATGAATGAAATGAGTAATTCTTCGAAAATGGGTAAAAATAAATCCCAAACTCCATATAAAATTATAAACATTTCTTTCATTTGTGAACGCATTAAGTTTCGATTAAAATTATTTATACTTAATCGTAATTTTAAATGTTTTTTTTATTTCCGGCTAAGGATAATATATTACATGATCAAAATGGATTTTTTTTTACTTTTCCAAAAGTTTTGGGAATTTTAAGGGTCAATTAATTCGGATTCAGTTGAAATGGTCAAATGAAATGGGTGAAATATTGAAAATAAATTCCATACTCCATATAAAATAATGAACATTTTATTCATTTTTGCACATTTCATATAAATTATTGAAATTAATTCGTATAAAATATTGAAAATAAAAAAATAGACATCGCATTAACTTTCGATTAAAAATATTTCTCTGGCTGAGGGGCAAAAGCACTTAAGTCATGATTCATAGTTTGCCAGAAAAGCATTTTTATCGAATATGTTCTGCTACTTTTACATTTGACAATTGTATTATATTAAAAAAATTTTATCCATTCAGAATTTCAATTAATTCTAAACTTCCTGGCAACCCTTTTTTGGCCCGCAATTAATTTTAGTAATTTGGCTTGGTTGATCAATGTAGAATTGTATAAAATATTACATTCAGATCGAGTTAGATGATTTAGCTGAAATATGCGTTTGTCATTGAACTTGGCTTAGGCGAAGTAATTTTTTTTTTGGTTGGTTGGGTTGGTTTAAGTGGCGAGTCCCAGCAGCTTGCCCGGCGACTCCAATTAGCGCAAATGCGCCGTTTTGGTACCACTCATACTCTTGAAACCGGCTTGGTTACGCGGTGGAAAAAAGGATTTAGATCCACCTCGTGTTATTCAAGAAGCGAACCGTATCTCTGGGTTGCTTCGTGGCTATGTCGTTGAGATCGTTAAGGAATGGACTGCCGAAAGAGTTGTGTCTGGCTCTAGCCAGTGCAGGGCACTTGCAAATGAAGTGCGTTATGGTCTCTTTCTCATGCGGTATTTTACAGCTGCGGCATGTTTGGTTGAATGGGATGCCCATTCTGGCCGCATGTTCACCAATTGGCCAGTGCCCCGTGTATGTAGCTATGGTTCTAGCTATATCTTTGCGGGGTAGTTTTAGAAGGTGGTCTGTTTTCCTTTTTTCGTAAGACGGCCATGTTTTCCTGGCCGTTCTACACGTGGTTAAATTCTTCCATCTTAGGTTGGCTAATGACAGGAAGTATAGATGGATGTCTCTTTTTATGGTGTTTATTGGGAGGTCAACTTGCTCTGCAAGAGATACATTCAGATCGGAGCCCCTCCTTGCTAGTTCGTCAGCATATTCGTTCCCTGGGATGTTCCTATGACCCGGAACCCACAGTAGGGTTACATTATACTGGCTACCAATGAGTGCGAGCTCGTTCGAGCATTTCTGCACCAGTTTAGATGAAATAATGGCTGAGTGGAGAGCCAAGATAGCGGCTTGGCTGTCCGTAACTATTGCTACGTTGTTTTTAGGAGAAGTGTCATTTCTCACCAGTATACATGCTTTCCATATTGCTAGCATTTCAGCCTGGAAAACACTAGATCTGTCTGGAAGTCTATACGATTGAGCCAATCCTAGAGTTTCTGAATAAACACCGGCGCCAACACCACAGTCCATCTTTGAACCATCGGTGTATAGTACAGTGTCGATTCCGCCCAAGGGATTTCCATTCTTCCAATCCCTCCTTGTTGGTATCTTAACTATAAATTTCTTGTCAATCTCCAACTTGGGAGTGGTGTAGTCAGTAGATTTGGGCACCAATGTCCTGGTGACAGTACTAAGGATATTACTATGTCCATAGGGTTTTTCCAGCCAGTACCCGTTTTCTTTGAGTCTGACTGCACTGCAAGTGGCTAGCTGTTTAATGTGTAGATCCGGTGGGAGAAGATAGAGAATTGCATCCAAAGCATCCCTCGGCGTAGATCTTAACGCCCCTGTGATGCTTATACATGCACTCCTCTGCACTCTGCCTAGCATGGTACGAATATATTCCTTTCCCACAGCTGGCCACCATACTACTGATCCATATGTGAGAATCGGGCGTACTATGGCGGTGTACATCCACAAAGCCATGCTCGGCTTTAATCCCCACTTTTTTCCAAGCATTTTTTTACAGGAGTACAAGGCGATACATGCCTTCCTGGCTCTTTCTTCGATGTTAGATCTCCAATTCAGTTTCGGGTCAAGTATTACACCCAAGTATTTCACTTTGGAGGATAGTTCAAGCGTTACACCTTCCAGTCTTGGTCGGATGAACGTTGGTATCTTTGTTCTCGTTGTAAACAGCATGAGTTCTGTTTTAGCCGGGTTAGCTCGGAGGCCGCAATCTTTGGACCATTTGCTGACCATGCCCAGAGCCCTTTCCATAATCTCGCTGATTATGTTAAGATACTTTCCAGAAACTAAGATCACAAGATCGTCAGCATATGCGACCGCTATAATACCTTCCTCTTGGAGTTTTTTCAGAATTTTGTTCATTACCAATAACCACAGTAGGGGAGACAGCACACCACCTTGCGGAGTTCCCCTGCTTACCTGCCTGGTAATCTGATGATTGCCGAGATCAGCCTGGATCTCCCTAGTCAGAAGCATGCTAGCTATCCATTGGCTAAGTGTGCCTTCGACACCTAATTCGGCCAGCGAGTCTTGGATGGCTGATACATGAATATTGTTAAAAGCACCCTCTATGTCCAGAAAGGTGGCTAAAGTGAATTCTTTATATTGTATCGACTGCTCGACAGTTCGCACTACCTCACTCAGTGCCGTTTCCGTTGACTTGCCCTTACAGTAGGCGTGCTGATATTTGCACAATGGAGTTCTCTCCAAGGATTTCCTTAAGTCCACTTCGAGTATGCGCTCTAAGGTCTTTAACATGAAAGATGAAAGACTTATTGGCCTGAAATCTTTAGCCATTTCGTGTCCTCTCTTTCCAGCTTTCGGTATAAAAACAACCTTCACCCGTCTCCACAGCTGCGGAATGTGTCCAAGTGTTAGGCTACCTTTGAATAACTTCATCATTACCGGAACAGCTAGTTCTTTAGCTTCCTGTAACATCTTCGGAAAAATTCCATCCAGACCAGCAGATTTGTATGGAAGGAAATTGTCAATTGCCCAGGCAATTTTCTTTTCTGTGATAAGTGAACTAGCCCACTCCCCTGAACTCCCTTGGTTTTGGTTGCCATGATCTCCCGTCTGGGTCATCCGGCCAATAACCTCTGTGTTTCCAGGGAAATGTGTGTCCACCAGTAAATTCAATGTTTCTGAGGACGACTCCGTCCAAGCTCCCTCCGTAGTCTTTAGGAAGCACGGGTTGGAGTGCTCTTTGGATAAGACCCTGCTTAGTCTGGCAGAGTCTCTTGTGCTTTCGATGGATTCGCAGTATTCTTGCCAACCCTGGTTTTTGGCTGACCTGATGGCTTTTTTGTACTCTCTAAGATGGTCCTTGTAGGGTTGCCACGAGTTCTGTTTATAACAGACATTATAAGCCTCCCTAGTCACCTTCCTTAGATTCGTAAGGTTTTCATTCCACCACACGGGGAATGTTTTTTTGCTACGCTTAATGGGACATGACACTTCAAAAGAGACCCTCATGGCCTTAGTGAACATCTCTGTCCCCTCTTCTAGTTCGGCGATCGTTACTATATCGGTTTCGGAGCTACCTATGACTGGTAGCTTTTGCTTCAGCACTGATCTGAATTTTGTCCAGTCAGTGTTTTTCGGGTTTCTATAAGGTTTTGGCTTACCGAATAGGAGATTGACTTTGAAGAGTATCCAGCTATGATCCGAGAAGGATCTTTTCTCGGACACTCTCCAATTTTCTACTTTTAGGCTTTCATCATTACCAATACAGGTAATGTCAATAACATCCTCCCAGCCAGGAAATCTTTCTGAACTGGGAAAAGTAAATGTAGGGGTGTTACCCCTATTGCATATTAGTAGGTTAGTATTCAAGATAAAATCAAATAATGACTCACCTCTTTCATTAGTTTCCGAGCTGCCCCATAGGGTGTGCCTAGCATTAGCGTCGCAGCCGACAAGCAATCTGCGTCCTTTGGCGTGGACCAACTGCTGGAATTTCGATGGTGTTGCCGGTTCGTCGTGAGCCATATACATTGAGCTAATGTATAATTCCTTACCCTCCGAACCCTCCACCTTTACCACTGTTAAATCTTCATAGCTATAATTGGGACAAAGATGCGCATTAATGTGTTTTTTTACTAAGATACACGTTCTTGGCTTACCTTGATCTGTGTCTACTGTCTTGTAGAACAGGTTATAATCTTTGGATTTGAGACCTCTGATCCTGGAGGTGTTAATCCAGGGTTCTTGGATCAGGGCGATGTCGAGGTCTTCCTCACTTAGGAAGACCATCAGGTTATCCGAGGCACTCTTAGAGTGCTTTAGGTTAACCTGTACTACCTTCATCACCATGTCTTTTTTCAACTGCTCCGGTCTCTTTAGCAAGAGACATCTCCTCGAGCAGATCGCTGGCTTCATCAAGGTCATCCACTTCCGGACTTCCTGACTGGAATATCTTCAGCTTGGCTAGGCGAATACCAAATCGCAGCTTGTAATCGAGCTTTTCTAGAGGCTGAAGGCTTTTCTCGTTTATTAGCAGAAGGAACGATATACTGTTCTTTGGCTGGTCAGACATATCCGTTTCCTTTTTTATTACAGCCCAGTTTTCCATTGGAACTCCTGGATTGTGAATCCTCAAGCACGCAAGGAGCTTCTCTCCCTCGATCTCCATCCTAGGTAACCAGATGCGGGCTGTAGGTCTCCTAGGGATTTCCTGAGCCGGGATGAGGCCAATCTTGGCTTCGTCCCAAGCGTCACTAATCTTAGCGACACTCTTCCTAAGGAAATCCATCGAGAACTGATCCTCGCATCTAATTACCCGGTAGCCCCTGACTACCTCGGACGAATCGAAACAAAGAAGTGGCCCCCCTGGCTTTCTAGGACGAAATCCATCACAAGTTCCGACAGTTTTGCTTCGAGCTGTACCCACAGATCGGCCGTGACTTGCCGATTGCTGGACTTTTCATTGACTATGGCAAGTCGCAAGTGATCTTTAGCTATATCACTGAATTTTAGTTGCGCTGTGGGTTTAATCAATTTACTACTGGTCTCAGTTCTAGCGACCTTTGATTTCGGCATGGCCCCACAGGACTCTTCTTGAGACCTGTCTCTCTTGCTGTTCATACCGGCTTTTTCTGAGTTATGTGTCTCAAACTGTCGCACTATCTCAGAGTATCTCTCTTTATCTACCTTGTCCCTCTCATTTACCTTACCTTCGGCTTCGTTCCGAGCTATCTTGCCCAATATGAACTTGGCTTTCAGTAGCCGTCTCTTGAGGAGGGAGCCGGAGCTTCTCGTAGAGGTTTTTGCTTTCTTAATCGGTTTTGCAGCACTTTGTCTGGTACTGGATTTACCTGGATGTTTTGGCGTACTGTGGCTGGTACTATCGCTGCATCCAGGAATGGTGTTGTTGGTACTCTTACCTGTACCTGCTTTCGTTGCAGCACTTGGAGTACTATGGCTGGTACTAGTGCCGTCTATAATCGTCTCCTGACTGGAGAGGAGCAGATCATCTTCAGAAGATGATCCAATATCATGTTGTTGTTGATTGTTGTTGTTGATTGTTGTTGTTGTTGTTGTTGTTTGTAAATTGTTGTTCATTGTTGTTCCCACGAGTATGTCCGGATAAACGGTCCATCCTGGCAGAGCCGACATACCAGGATAAGGCAATTATACAACCTCGCCTGGGCATCGGAGGGAGCTCGCTAGCGACTGGTTTAACCCCCAGCCTTTCAGTCCTCGGCACGGTGCTCACACCACCTTGACATTAGGTTTGGATAGGGTAGATGGATATTGGAAAGGAACTATGAGGAGGGATGGGAGGGGATTTGGGGAAGGTATTGCGACTGTTGGCTACGTAGAAACGCATTGCCCAGGACGAACCAGCATGGTTGACGTGTCATGCATACTTGGAGGTCGCCGCAACTCGCCCCATTTTTTTTTTTTGAAAATCTGAATTAAATGGTTTTGCCTCGTAGTCTGAAATTTATACTTAAGCGTAATATTCATTTTCTTTTTACTTCAGGCTAAGAATAATATATTATAACATGATCTAAATTGTTCTAATTTTTTTACTTTTCCAGAAGTTTTATGAATTTTATGAGTCCATAAATTGAATTGATGCATTATATATTGTTTTTTTCTCACTTTTAAATTTCGCATAAGTCATTACTTAAATTTTTAAACTATAAATTTTAGTGATTTAATTATAATTTAACGGGAATGAATACGTTTTTTGTGAAATTAATTATTATTGGAACAATAATATGATGCGGCAAAGAATTTAATTATAAATATATTTTATTAAAATCCTGATTTTTTGGTAATTTTATTAATTAAGTAATAAGAAATTATTATTAACGTAAATTTGATAACATATCGCAAATAATTTTAAAAATAAATATTTTATTTTTCTTAATTAAATTTGTTAATTCATCAATTAATAATTCATTATTACTGAAAAATCAAATATTTATGCTTAAGTTGAAGTTTAATTTTTTTTACTTCCTAAATTCAATCCAATAATTATTATTAATTATTAAGCATAATACATTATTTCATTAATGACGATTTCGATGGCCTGCATATATGAATCCAAAATTAAAATATAAATCCGAATCCTCAAAGTATAATATTTTTATTTAGGAAACTTCAGCGGGATCATTCTGAAATTTCATAAGAAAATGTTATAAGTTCAAAAAATCATTTAAAGTAAGTTTTACCCGTTTTCAAATAAATTTGATACTAAGATTTAGTTACGCGATATATCTGCTGATCTTAAATTAGCACTTTCAGCAGATTCATGAGCCTGTATAAAGTACATTCATATATTTTTTTAAACTTATTGATACTTCTTTATAAAATTGATTGTTTTTCAATAAAACAAATTATATAATATTTTATAAGCAAATTCTAATATTTTTTATTTTCTATCCTTCACACTTCAAATTATGTTATTATTGAATTTATAATCCGCGTTTCATACTATTTAATGAATTTTATTTTCTTTGCAATGGATTTTCTTGCGATGAATTTTCTGCGAGGAATTTTTTATGGGTATGAAGTTTTCTTGCGAAGTATTTTCTTGTGATGAGTTTTCCTAGAGATTAATTTTCAGCGATGAAGTTTTACTGCGATGAATTTTCCTAACGATTAATTTTCCGTGATGAAATTTACTTGTACGAATTTTGCTAACGATTAATTTTCAGCTATGATTTTTTCTTGGCTACGAATTTTTCTTGTGATGGATTTTCTGCATTGAAATTTCCTGCGATGAATTTTCCTAGTGATTAATTTTCTACAATGAATTTTTCTTGGCGATGAATTTTCTTAGTGATTAATTTTTGTGATGAATTTTTTATGAGTATGAAGTTTTCTTGCGAAGGATTTTCTTGTGATGAATTTTCATAGCGATTAATTTTCAGCGATGAAGTTTTCTTGCGTTGAATTTTTATAACGATTAATTTTCTGCGATGAATTTTTTATGAGAATAAAGTTTTCTTGCGAATTTTGTACGAATTTTGCTAACGATTAATTTTCTGCTATGATTTTTTCTTGGCTACGAATTTTTCTTGCGATCAATTTTCCTAGCGATTAATTTTCTGCAATGAAATTTCCTGCGATGAATTTTTTCAGCGATTAATGTTGTGCGACGAATTTTCCTAGTGATTAATTTTCTGCAATGAATTTTTCTTGGTTATAAATTTTCTCAGCGATTAGTTTTCAGCGATGAAATTTCCTGCGACGAATTTTCCCAGCAATCACTTTTGTGCGATGAATTTTTCTTGCATTTTCTTGCTTTAGATTTTCTGCGATCAATTTTCCAAAAACCTTAAAAAAGACCTGAGTTAAAAACATTTGAGCCAATTAACGGTAATAAAAATGTTTAATGATGAAAAATCTTTTGCAGATCATAAAATCGTTTTGCTTCTCGCGCTTAAAATTTTGTATAAATGATTATTTTTTTTTTGCTTTTGACTTTTCATGCGATTACTTTTAAACGTCGGCCCCATAAAAATCATGCCATTACTTTTAGTGAATTTAGCGGCGCTACTTTTGACTTTTAATGCGATTACTTGTAAACGTCTAAAGATCATGGCATTACTTTTAGCGAATTACTTTAAGCGGCGCTACTTCCGACTTTTAAAGCGATTACTTGTAATCGTCTAAAAATCATGCCTTTACTTTTAGTGAACTAAGCGGCGCTACTTTTGACTTTGAATGCGATTACTTTTAAACGTCTAAAAATAATGGCATTATTTTTAGTGAACTACTTTTGACTTTGTATGCGATTACTTTTAAACGTCTGCTTTTGACTTTGAATGCGATTACTTTTAAACGTCTAAAAATAATGGCATTACTTTAATTTTATTTTATTTTATTCATTAACCAAACAAGGCATTACAAAGATAAATTAAATTTACAATACTTTAACAAATAATTAAGACTAGATAATATATAAAACTAAAATTATATACAGAATACTTATTCATATAATATGTAATTATTATGTAATGTAAAGCTAAACTATACTATACAATAACATATAAAAATTTCAAATTATATTTTACAATAAAAAAGTGCATATACCATGTGTGTGTTCATTTTAATATAGATTGTAGGTGTTTTTTGTAATTGAATTTCGAAATAGAGGATGAGTAAAATGCCCCAAATTTGTTGAAAACCTTACAGCATCTATTTATTGGTTCATTTTTACCATATTCCGTACGATGAAAATATTCTAGTAATGGTTTAGTTACTCTCGTATGTCTAGTATCTTCATTTAATTTTATTTTGTTTGATATGAAATTAACTTGAATGTTATTTTTTAATACATCAAAAGTAAAACACGAAGATAAAATGATTCTCCTAGACGATAGAGATGAAAGATTTATTAGTGAAAGTCTGTGTGTATAGGATGGTAAATTAGTGAACTACTTTTGACTTTGTATGCGATTACTGTCATACTGTTATTAATCGTTATAAAAATTCAACGCAAGAAAACTTCATCGCTGAAAATTAATCGCTATGAAAATTCATCACAAGAAAATCCTTCGCAAGAAAACTTCATACTCATAAAAAATTCATCACAAAAAATTAATCACTAAGAAAATTCATCGCCAAGAAAAATTCATTGTAGAAAATTAATCACTAGGAAAATTCATCGCAGGAAATTTCATTGCAGAAAATCCATCACAAGAAAAATTCGTAGCCAAGAAAAAATCATAGCTGAAAATTAATCGTTAGCAAAATTCGTACAAGTAAATTTCATCACGGAAAATTAATCGTTAGGAAAATTCATCGCCGCAAAACTTCATCGCTGAAAATTAATCTCTAGGAAAACTCATCACAAGAAAATACTTCGCAAGAAAACTTCATATCCATAAAAAATTCCTCGCAGAAAATTCATCGCAAGAAAATCCATTGCAAAGAAAATAAAATTCATTAAATAGTATGAAACGCGGATTATAAATTCAATAATAACATAATTTGAAGTGTGATGGATAGAAAATAAAAAATATTAGAATTTGCTTATAAAATATTATATAATTTGTTTTATTGAAAAACAATCAATTTTATAAAGAAGTATCAATAAGTTTAAAAAAATATATGAATGTACTTTATACAGGCTCATGAATCTGCTGAATGTGCTAATTTAAGATCAGCAGATATATCGCGTAACTAATCTTAGTATCAAATTTATTTGAAAACGGGTAAAACTTACTTTAAATGATTTTTTGAACTTATAACATTTTCTTATGAAATTTCAGAATGATCCCGCTGAAGTTTCCTAAATAAAAATATTATACTTTGAGGATTCGGATTTATATTTTAATTTTGGATTCATATATGCAGGCCATCGAAATCGTCATTAATGAAATATGTAATGTATTATGCTTAATAATTAATAATAATTATTGGATTGAATTTAGGGAGTAAAAAAAATTAAACTTCAACTTAAGCATAAATATTTGATTTTTCAGTAATCATGAATTATTAATTGATGAATTAACAAATTTAATTGATAAAAATAAAATATTTATCTTTAAAATTATTTGCAATATGTTATCAAATTTACGTTAATAATAATTTCTTATTACTTAATTAATTACCAAAAAATCAGGATTTTAATAAAATATATTTATAATTAAATTCTTTGCCGCATCATATTATTGTTCCGATAATAATTGATTTCACAAAAAACGAATTCATTCCCGTTAAATTATAATTAAATCGCTAAAATTGATAGTTTAAAAATTTAAGTAATGACTTATGCGAAATTTAAAAGTGAGAAAAAAACAATATATAATGCACCAATTTATGGACTCATAAAATTCATAAAACTTCTGGAAAAGTAAAAAAATTAGAACAATTTAGATCATGTTATAATATATTATTCTTAGCCTGAAGTGAAAAGAAAATGAATATTACGCTTAAGTATAAATTTCAGACTACGGGACAAAACCATTTAATTCAGAATTTCAAAAAAAAATACTACGCCTAATCCAAGTTCAATGACAATCGAATATTTTAGCTAAAACATCTAACTCGATCTGAATGTAATATTTTAAACAATTCTACATTGATCAACCAAGCCAAATTACTAAAATTAATTGCGGACCAAAAAAAGGGTTGTCAGGAAGTTTAGAATTAATTGTAAAACTTGAAATTCTGAATGGATAAAAAATCTTAATATAATACTATTGTCAAATGTAAAAGTAGCAGAACATATTCGATAAAATTAGCCGATATATTAGCCTTAGCCGGAAGTAAAAAAACATTTAAAATTATGATTAAGTATAAATATTTTTAATCTAAACTTAATGCGTTCACAAATGAAAGAAATGTTTATAATTTTGTATGGAGTATGGAATTTATTTTCGTCAATTTTCGAAGAATTACTCATTTCATTCATATAAACTATTAAAATGTTCAAAAATGAGCAAAATGCTTGTTATTTTGTATGGGGTAGGTATTTATTTTAATATTTTGCCCATTTGCAAAGAAGTATTTAATTCATATAAACTATTAAAATGTGCGAAAATGGGCAAAATGCACATTATTTTGTATGGGGTATGGGATTTATTTTCAATAATTTACTCATTTGCGAAAAATTACTTAATTCATATAAACTATTAAAATGTTCAAAAATGAGCAAAATGTGAGTTATTTTGTATGGGGTAGGAATTTATTTTCAATATTTTGCCCATTTGCGAAGAATTACGTAATTCATATAAACTCTTGAAATGTGCGAAAATAGCCAAAATGCGCATTATTTTGTATAGGGTATAGGATTTATTTTCAATATTTTGCCCATTTGCGAAGAATTAATTATTTCATATAAGGTATTAAAATGTGCAAAAATAAGCAAAATGGGCATTATTTTGTATGGGGTATGGGATTTATTTTCAATATTTTGCCCATTTGCGAAGAATTATTCATTTCATATAAGCTATTAAAATGTACAAAAATGAGCAAAATGTACACTATTTTGTATGGGGTATGGTATTTATTTTCAATATTTTACCCATTTGCGAAGAATTACTTAATTCATATGCCATGATTTGATCGCCAAGAAAAAAATCATTGTAGAAAATTAATCACTAGCAAAATTCATTGCAGGAAATTTCATTGCAGAATATCCATCACAAGAAAAATTCGTAGCCAAGAAAAAATCATAGCTGAAAATTAATCGTTAGCAAAATTCGTACAAGTAAATTTCATCACGGAAAATTAATCGTTATGAAAATTCATCGCAGCAAAACTTCATCGCTGAAAATTAATCGCTAGGAAAACTCATCACAAGAAAATACTTCGCAAGAAAACTTCGTACCCATAAAAAATTCCTCGCAGAAAATTCATCGCAAGAAAATCCATTGCAAAGAAAATAAAATTCATTAAATAGTATGAGACGCGGATTATAAATGCAATAATAACATAATTTGAAGTGTGATGGATAGAAAATAAGAAAAAATATTGGAATTTGCTTATAAAATATTATATATTTAGTTTTATTGAAAAACAATCAATTTTATAAAGAAGTATCAATAAGTTTAATTGAGAAAAATAAAATATTTATCTTTAAAATTATTTGCGATATGTTATCAAATTTACGTTAATAATAATTTCTTATTACTTAATTAATAAAATTAACAAAAAATCAGGATTTTAATAAAATGTATTTATAATTAAATTCTTTGCCGCATCATATTATTGTTCCGATAATAATTGATTTGACAAAAAACGAATTCATTCCCGTTAAATTATAATTAAATCGCTAAAATTGATAGTTTAAAAATTTAAGTAATGACTTATGCGAAATTTAAAAGTGAGAAAAAAACAAAATATAATGCATCAATTCAATTTATGGACTCATAAAATTCATAAAACTTCTGGAAAAGTAAAAAAATTAGAACAATTTAGATCATGTTATAATATATTATTCTTAGCCTGAAGTAAAAAGAAAATGAATATTACGCTTAAGTATAAATTTCAGACTACGGGGCAAAACCATTAAATTCAGAATTTCAAAAAAAAAAAAATTACTTCGCCTAAGCCAAGTTCAATGACAATCGAATATTTCAGCTAAAACATCTAACTCGATCTGAATGTAATATTTTATACAATTCTACATTGATCAACCAAGCCAAATTACTGAAATTAATTGCGGGCCAAAAAAGTGTTGCCAGGAAGTTTAGAATTAATTGAAATTCTGAATGGATAAAATTTTTTTAATATAATACAATTGTCAAATGCAAAAGTAGCAGAACATATTCGATAAAAATGCTTTTCTGGCAAACTATAAATCATGACTTAAGTCTTTTGCCCCTCAGCCAGAGAAATATTTTTAATCGAAAGTTAATGCGATATCAATTTTTTTATTTTCAATATTTTATACGAATTAATTTCAATAATTTATATGAAATGTGCAAAAATGAATAAAATGTTCATTATTTTATATGGAGTATGGAATTTATTTTCAATATTTCACCCATTTCATTTGACCATTTCAACTGAATCCGAATTAATTGACGCTTAAAATTCCCAAAACTTTTGGAAAAGTAAAAAAAAATCAATTTTGATCATGTAATATATTAGCCTTAGCCGGAAATAAAAAACATTTAAAATTATGCTTAAGTATAAATATTTTTAATCGAAACTTAATGCGTTCACAAATGAAAGAAATGTTTATAATTTTATATGGAGTTGGGATTTATTTTTACCCATTTTCGAAGAATTACTCATTCCATTCATATAAACTATTAAAATGTTCAAAAATAAGCAAAATGCGTGTTATTTTGTATGGGGTAGGTATTTATTTTCAATATTTTGCCCATTGCGAAGAATTACTTAATTCATATAAACTATTAAAATGTGCGAAAATGAGCAAAATGCACATTATTTTGTATGGGGTATGGGATTTATTTTCAATATTTTGCCTTGCGAAGAATTACTTAATTCATATAAACTATTAAAATGTTCAAAAATGAGCAAAATGTGCATTATTTTGTATGGGGTAGGAATTTATTTTCAATATTTTGCCCATTTGCGAAGAGTTACTTAATTCATATAAACTATTCAAATGTGCGAAAATGAGCAAAATGCACATTATTTTGTATGGGGTATGGGTTTTATTTTCAATATTTTGCACATTTACGAAGAATTACTTATTTCATATAAACTATTAAAATGTGCAAAAATGAGCAAAATGCGCATTATTTTGTATGTGGTATGGATTTTATTTCTAATATTTTGACCTTTTTTAATTAATTATCTGGTTATGCTAAATTTTAAACGTGAAAAAACAATATTAATGCACGTGCATCCGAATCAATTCATTGACCCTTGAAATTACCAAAAGTTTTAGAAAAGTAAATTAATTTAGATCATGTTACATATTATTCTTGACCGGAAGTAGAAATTTTTTTTTTAATTATAATTAAGTATAAATATTTTTAATTAAATTAAAGCGGTGTCGAATTTCATTAAAGTGAAAATTACTTAATAACTAATGTGCAAAAATTCTTAAAATGCTTATTTATTTGTATGCAGTATAGAATTTATTTTCAATATTTTGCACATTTTATTTGCACATTTCCTTTGTCCCAGAACCTATATAAATACATTACTGACAAATTACAGTGAATTAAAATTAAATATAGTAATTGGATAAAATAGACAAAATACAGTGATTTTACAGTGTGGAAGACATAAAAACGTTTAAATAAAATTGTAATTTTCCATTTTCTAAATAAAAAAAATGTAAAATTTTTCATATAAAAAACACATGGATTTTTTTTAAAGAAAAGAAATAAGATTTTAAAAATCATTTTTTTGTATGTAAAAAAAAACATGAAGCTATAAATTACATAGAGCATTTCATATTTAACACACAAAATAAATTTGAGTGCGTAAAACATTTTTTTTCATCGAATTCAACATTTCATCAAAATCATCATTTGATCAATTTGCCGATTGCTACACTACATCAAATCATCATCATTTTCATCGTTGATTCAACGGATCGGATGTTCAAGTAGGATTTACGATTTAGGTGTTCGAGTGGACGACTAACCGCCCAAGTCACTGCAGCCTAATGGCTTATTGTGACGCCCCTTTCAATTTGTATCACGTCTGTATCAGTCCTGTACTGCATAAAAAGCTGTACAGCTGATTGAGTGATAATGTTTGTGTTTCTGAGGGAGATTTCACATACCCGCCAAGGTACCTTATGCGTTTTTTACATTAAGGTATCACACTGGCAGATTATATGTTCTGCAGTTTCCTCCTCAAATTCACGGAATCTGCACACACTGGTATCTGATATCCCTAGTGTGTTCATATGTTTTCTCAAACAACAGTGGCCTGTTAGGAATCCTACTATAGTTTTGGTTCTTCTTTTGCTACCTGCAAGCAGTTCTTTCGTTTTATTTTTTGAAGGGCCTGAAATGAATAGTTTTGCTTGCCGCATACCTTCACTTCTACGCCATTCTTCTTCGTGGGAGCGGGAGATTTCGTTTTTCAGTAGCGATTTAAAATGGCATTTGGAGACACCGCAAAATGGCTCTGGTCCTATAAATGCGGTGCTAGCCCTCCTCTTCGCTAGATCGTCAGTTTCCTCATTTCCCTCGATGCCTACATGAGCTGGTACCCATGATAGTGTTACTCTATTGTTGTAGCTGAGAGTAATCAAATTTTGAAGACATTCCCATCCCAGCTCAGAGCGAATCTGATATGAGTTCAGGGCTTTTAATGGCGCTTAGTATATGTTAATTGTTTTATTAACATATTTTCTTCGCAAGTTCTCTTTTATACAGAGAATCAGAGCGAATATTTCTGCCTGGAATACCGTTGCTAGTGATCCCATGCTTCTACACATCTTGAATCTGGGTTTTTTGCCACATACACCAGATCCCACACCATGTTCAGTTTTAGAACCATCAGTAAACCATTCTATTTCTGCTTCCTCCGGAGTTCCAGTTCCCCAGCTTTCTCTCTCGAAGATTTTGATGGTAAATGGTTTATTGAAGTTATATTTTGCAATGCAGTCATCTTTGGGCATGTCTAGGTAAGTTGCATTTACCGTTGCTTCCACAATTGCAGGATGACTCCCTAAATACTGGGACTCGCAGCTACTTGAGCCTGCCATCCTCAGTGCCCCTAGCCTGGCTTCCGCTTCAAAAACCTTGTGAAGTGGGGCCAGGTTTAACATTACCTCCATTGCTGATGTTGGGGTTGTCTTCATAGCACCAGTAATGCCCAGACAAGCTACTCTTTGTAGCTTCGTTAGTTTTTTCCGGACACTAGTTTGAGAAGTCTTCCTCAACCAAACCACTGCTGCATATGTTATTGTCGGACGTACTATCGCGAGATACATCCAATTTGCTATCTTTGGGCATAGTCCCCAGGTCTTCCCACAGACTCTTCTACATGTCCACAATGATAGCTGTGCTTTTTTAATAGTCTTCTCTAACTGTGAATTCCAGTTGAGCTTCTTATCCAGGATTATTCCCAGAAATTTCGCCTCATTAGAGAAGTTGATCGTCTCACCGAAGAGGGTAGGACGTTTTAGTGTATCCATTTTCCGTTTGTGTGTAAATGGTACAATTGTTGCTTTTGTGGGATTTACGAGCAGACCTTCATCCTCACACCATTTCTGTACTATCTTACAAGAGCCCTGTAGTAGGTCCCCTAGTACACTTGCATACTTTCCTCTTATGACAATCGCCAGATCGTCCGCGTAGCCTTGGCAGTCAAACCCGGCGTTATGTAGTTTCACCAACAGTTTGTCAACCACCAAAGACCACAAAAGGGGTGACATTACACCTCCTTGTGGACATCCATTTGTTGTCATTGCAGTGATCTTTTCGCTACCAAGAGTCATTTCTAACTTCCTAGTTGCTAGCATTGTTTTTGTCCATCTGCAGATTGAGTGTTGTATTCCTTTGTTTCGCATGGCATCTATAACTGACCTATGCGATGTATTATTGAAGGCACCTTCAATGTCCACGAAAGCGACCACCGCTATTTCTTTCTGGCTCAATGATTTTTCAATTTTGCCCGTTAGATTTAGCAGCGCCATCTCTGTGGATTTTCCGGCTTGGTAAGCGTATTGATGTGCATGTAGAGGGCTTGTTGTTAGTGCCTTGTCTCTTATAAACCTCTCTAGCACCTTTTCCATCGTCTTTAGTATGAATGATGATAAACTGATTCACGTGGTTTTGTTTTGAAAAATATGATACATTTGTTCACTATACGACGGGCGAGATTTTTACCATCAATGGGCCAAAACTTTTGACGAACGAGTGCCAGAAGGGTTTGTGGTGCCGCATGCTTGTGTTTTGTGTGATAAGACATCATGATGAGATTTGATAGTATATTGTTTTTTGGTAAAAGTAATTGATGCTTGGCATTGAATACTGCAATTGCATTTTTCAATCTACCACCAACACGTATGAGTCTTCGTATCTTACTAGCTTTATCGAGATTTGAGCCGTTGACGAGTTTTTTGTAATCTACATTGAATGATTCGAGTTGAATGTGTCGAATTAAGAGTTGGAATCCTGCTTCAATTTCGAAAGTTGTTAATGGACCAATCGTTCGTTGCATACCGTCAGACAATTGGCTGTTGTATATGAATCGATGACAATAAGCGAAGCTACGTTCAAGTGTAGATAGCGATGACGTGTGATGTAGATTTCGAAATATATCGTTGTTGATGGTTGTTGTTAAGACGAGTGTTGTGTGCCTTTTCTCAAGGACTTCATGATACGATAATTGTGTTGCGATTTCACCTAAAGTTGTGACATTTTGAAGTTGATTTGGTCCATGGAACCATAACGATGATAAAATTAACGTATTTGGAAGAACTCCCCGCGAGATAAGATCTGCTGGGTTTTCTGTCGTATTGATATATTTCCATTGTTCGTTTTTAGTGAGATCTTGGATTTTCGCAACTCTATTTGCGACGAATATTTGCCACGTGTGCGATGGTGAAGAAATCCATGCTAGAACGTCTTTTGAATCAGAGTAGTATGTGACAATGTTAATTTTAATTGGTAGTAAATTTAGCAATCTGTCGACGAGTTCTACCATCAATAAAGCTGCGCACAACTCCAAACGTGGAATAGATGTGGTTTTAGTTGGTGCAACTCTCGATTTGGAGCAAATAAGATGAACGCAGACATGTCCAAATTCATCCTGGGACCGAAGGTAGCACACGCTTCCATAAGCCAGTTCACTGCTGTCACAAAAGGCATGTAATTCAATTGAGGTCGCATGGTTTGGAGTTAGCATATGACGATTGATTTCTAACGAATTTAGATTTTGTAACTGACCTATGTATTTCATCCATCGGTTTTGGAGATCTGGTGGCAATGCATCATCCCACGCGAACTTGCGTTTCCAAAGCTGCTGGAAATAAATTTTTCCTAAAACAACAGCTGGACCAACTAATCCTAACGGATCAAATAATCGACCAAGGTCCGATAAAACTGATCTTTTGGTGATGAAGTCAGTTGAGTTGTTTGGTGAAACAAGAAATTGAAAAACGTCGCGTTCAGGTTGCCAAATTAGCCCTAGCGCTTTTATCGCATCATTGCCATGAATTGTTAGATATTTCTCTCGATCAGTGACTGAAATATTTTCTAACAATCTTTTGTCATTCGCACAGAATTTTCTGAGTTCAAACATTCCCCTTTTTAGCAGAGCAATTATATTTGTTTGTAGAAGTTTAGCCGTGCATATATCGTTTGCTCCAGTCATGCAATCGTCGACGTACACATTTTATAAGATTGCATGGGATGCATCAGGAAAATTTGATTGTTCGTCATATGCTAATTGGTTAAGACACCGAGTTGCCAAAAATGGAGCAGCTGATGTGCCATAAGTAACAGTATTTAATTGAAATGTTTCGATCGATTCGTCAAGATTATTACGCCAAAGTACCAGTTGATAATTTCGATCAGAAGGATCGACTATGATTTGCCGATACATTTTCGAAATGTCGGCTGTAAAAACATACCTATGTAAACGGAAACGAAGGATAATCGCAAACAATTCGGGTTGAACTGTTGGACCAACCATGAGAATGTCATTTAATGATTTACCTGATGATGACCTTGCGGAACCGTCAAAAACTATCCGTAGCTTTGTCGTCGAACTGTCCGACTTGATGACACAATGATGTGGAAAAACGTAGTTTGGACGAGGCGTAATGCTCAATTTGGTCATGTGTTTCAGGTCAATATATTTGTTGATGAATTCTGAATATGATTTTTGCAGATTGGAGTCTCGTGAAAGTTTCCTTTCCAACGCTAAGAGTCGCTTGTGGGCGGCGGAAATTGAGTCGCCTAGCTGAGCTGGATCCTCTCGAAATGGTAGTCGTACAACGAACTGACCTGAAGACAGCCGCTTGTGTGTGCTTAAAAAATGAGTTTCAGCTTGTTGTTCTTCAATTGTAAAAACCTTTGTAGGTGAGTCGTGACGTTCGATTTCCCAAAATTGCTGCACTAGCTTTTCAAGAGATGAAATCGACGATCTTGTTGCAATATTACATTGATATGTTGGTGTGGGGTGTATGCTGACACGGCCAGTTATAATCAACCCTAATTTTGTATTTTGTAATATTGGTAGATTAGGATTGATTTGTATTTGACCTTGGTCTAAGAGTTTGCAATAAAGCTCTGCACCAAGCAACAAATCAATCTTGTGAGGAGTGTTAAAATCGGGATCTGCTAATCGGATGTTTGTAGGAATTTTCCAATTCCGTATGTCAATATATCGATCAGGCTGAGATTCGCTGATGTTTGGTAGAATATGGACCTTCAAATTGGGTACCATGAATGAATTTGATAATGATTTAAATGTGATGAAAGTTTTTGATTGTACCGTGGTAGTTACGTTTCCTATACCACCAATTGGCATATTTACACGTGTAGTTTTAATACCTAGCTCAATTGCTAGGCGTTTTGATAAAAAATGAAGCTGTGAACCGGAATCTAGCATCGCTCTGCATACGATTGGTTCGCCATTCTTATTAAACACATGCACCAAAGCTGTAGCAAGAAATACATAAGATTTTGAGTTCTGTGAGTTATGATCTACTATATTTTTTGATGAATGATAAGAAACTGCAGTACTTTCAATGGGTGTGGTTGATTCTTGAACATGATTGATTGGTTTACTGTCAGTGCTTCTAATGAAGTACAATAGTGTATGATGTGCAGCTGAACATGTATGGCATTTATGCGCTGAGTTGCAACTGCTCGAATTATGACCGGGATGTAGGCAATTAATACAATACTTCTTTTGTTTAATGATATTGAAACGATTTTGAGGCGATAACCTTTTAAATGTTTGACATTGATATATTGCATGTGCTGCGTTATTGCAGTGCGCACATGCCTTAGCATTTTTTGTTGTAGTAAATGCCGCTTTTTGAAATGATGATTTCTTATTATTTACAGCATTACCTGAATCAGGATTCTTTGATTGACTAGGACCTTCTAAATGGTGACATCGCTTTTCTAAAAAGTTTATAAATTGGTCTAAAGTTGGCATTTTGTCAACTTGACACTCCTCATTTCATCTTTCCATGGTTAAATTATCAATTTTTGATGAAAGTATGTGTATAATGATGTCATCCCAATGATTTACTGGACGACCAAGTGACTTCAATGCACGTAAGTGTGATTGAGCTGTATCAATTAAATTGCGTAATAAAGATGCAATACCTCTTGACGCATTCGGTAAACTAAATAATTTTTTAATGTGTTCTTGAAAAATAAACACCTTTCTATCATAGCGCGATGATAGTAACGATAATGCCACCTCATAGTTATCAGCCGTGACTTCGATCGATTCGATTCTTTTTAATGCTAGCCCAGTAAGTGACGATCGTAAATAATGAAAGCGAGCGTTGTCATCTAAAGCTTTGTTTTTACGCACTAAATTCGTAAAGGTTTCAAAAAACGTCAACCAGTTCGTATATTCACCAGCAAAAATTGGTAATTGTACTTTCGACAGTCTGACGTTACTTGAAGACACTGAAGTTATACTTGTATCATTTGAAGTTGACTTTTGAGATGATGCATTTTTTATAAATGTTGTCAAAAAAACGAATACGAATATAGATTTTTACTGGACCACAAAAATCAATTCCAGTGATGGTGAATGGTCTTGATGGGGTAATTCTGTCAATGGGTAAGTCTCCCATGAGCTGGTGAATTCCACGTGGTTTTGTTTTGAAAAATATGATACATTTGTTGACTATACGACGGGCGAGATTTTCACCATCAATGGGCCAAAACTTTTGACGAACGAGTGCCAGAAGGGTTTGTGGTGCCGCATGCTTGTGTTTTGTGTGATAAGACATCATGATGAAATTTGATAGTATATTGTTTTTTGGTAAAATTATTTGATGCTTGGCATTGAATGCTGCAATTGCATTTTTCAATCTACCACCAACACGTATGAGTCTTCGTATCTTACTAGCTTTATCGAGATCTGAGCCGTTGACGAGTTTTTTGTAATCTACATTGAATGACTCGAGTTGAATGTGTCGAATTAAGAGTTGGAATCCTGCTTCAATTTCGAAAGTTGTTAATGGACCAATCGTTCGTTGCATACCGTCAGACAATTGGATGTTGTATATGAATCGATGACATTAAGCGAAGCTACGTTCAAGTGTAGATAGCGATGACGTGTGATGTAGATTTCGAAATATATCGTTGTTGATGGTTGTTGTTAAGACGAGTGTTGTGTCCCTTTTTTCAAGGACTTCATGATACGATAATTGTGTTGCGATTTCACCTAAAGTTGTGACATTTTGAAGTTGATTTGGTCCATGGAACCATAACGATGATAAAATTAACGTATTTGGAAGAACTCCCCGCGAGATAAGATCTGCTGGGTTTTCTGTTGTATTGATATATTTCCATTGTTCGTTTTTAGTGAGATTTTGGATTTTCGCGACTCTATTTGCGACGAATGTTTGCCACGTGTGCGATGGTGAAGAAATCCATGCTAGAACGTCTTTTGAATCAGAGTAGTATGTGACAATGTTAATTTTAATTGGTAGTAAATTTAGCAATCTGTCGACGAGTTCTACCATCAATAAAGCTGCGCACAACTCCAAACGTGGAATAGATGTGGTTTTAGTTGGTGCAACTCTCGATTTGGAGCAAATAAGATGAACGCAGACTTGTCCAAATTCATCCTGGGACAGCACACGCTTCCATAAGCCAGTTCACTGCTGTCACAAAAGGCATGTAATTCAATTGAGGTCGCATGGTTTGGAGTTAGCATATGACGATTGATTTCTAACGAATTTAGATTTTGTAACTGACCTATGTATTTCATCCATCGGTTTTGGAGATCTGGTGGCAATGCATCATCCCACGTGAACTTGCGTTTCCAAAGCTGCTGGAAATAAATTTTTCCTAAAACAACAGCTGGACCAACTAATCCTAACGGATCTAATAATCGACCAAGGTCCGATAAAACTGATCTTTTGGTGATGATGTCAGTTGAGTTGTTTGGTGAAACAAGAAATTGAAAAACGTCGCGTTCAGGTTGCCAAATTAGCCCTAGCGCTTTTACCACATCATTGCCATGAATTGTTAGATATTTCTCTCGATCAGTGACTGAAATATTTTCTAACAATCTTTTCTCATTCGCACAGAATTTTCTGAGTTCAAACATTCCCCTTTTTAGCAGAGCAATTATATTTGTTTGTAGAAGTTTAGCCGTGCATTTATCGTTTGCTCCAGTCATGCAATCGTCGACGAACACATTTTGCAAGATTGCATGGGATGCATCAGGAAAATTTGATTGTTCGTCATATGCTAATTGGTTAAGACACCGAGTTGCCAAAAATGGAGCAGCTGATGTGCCATAAGTAACAGTATTTAATTGAAATGTTTCGATCGATTCGTCAGGATTATTACGCCAAAGTACCAGTTGATAATTTCGATCAGAAGGATCGACTATGATTTGCCGATACATTTTCGAAATGTCGGCTGTAAAAACATACCTATGTAAACGGAAACGAAGGATAATCGCAAACAATTCGGGTTGAACTGTTGGACCAACCATGAGAATGTCATTTAATGATTTACCTGATGATGACCTTGCGGAACCGTCAAAAACTATCCGTAGCTTTGTCGTCGAACTGTCCGACTTGATGACACAATGATGTGGAAAAACGTAGTTTGGACGAGGCGTAATGCTCAATTTGGTCATGTGTTTCAGGTCAATATATTCGTTGATGAATTCTGAATATGATTTTTGCAGATTGGAGTCTCGTGAAAGTTTCCTTTCCAACGCTAAGAGTCGCTTGTGGGCGGCGGAAATTGAGTCGCCTAGCTGAGCTGGATCCTCTCGAAATGGTAGTCGTACAAGGAACTGACCTGAAGACAGCCGCTTGTGTGTGCTTAAAAAATGAGTTTCAGCTTGTTGTTCTTCAATTGTAAAAACCTTTGTAGGTGAGTCGTGAGGTTCGATTTCCCAAAATTGCTGCACTAGCTTTTCAAGAGATGAAATCGACGATCTTGTTGCAATATTACATTGATATGTTGGTGTGGGGTGTATGCTGACACGGCCAGTTATAATCAACCCTAATTTTGTATTTTGTAATATTGGTAGATTAGGATTGATTTGTATTTGACCTTGGTCTAAGAGTTTGCAATAAAGCTCTGCACCAAGCAACAAATCAATCTTGTGAGGAGTGTTAAAATCGGGATCTGCTAATCGGATGTTTGTAGGAATTTTCCAATTCCGTATGTCAATATATAGATCAGGCTGAGATTCGCTGATGTTTGGTAGAATATGGACCTCCAAATTGGGTACCATGAATGAATTTGATAATGATTTAAATGTGATGAAAGTTTTTGATTGTACCGTGGTAGTTACGTTTCCTATACCACCAATTGGCATATTTACACGTGTAGTTTTAATACCTAGCTCAATTGCTAGGCGTTTTGATAAAAAATGAAGCTGTGAACCGGAATCTAGCATCGCTCTGCATACGATTGGTTCGCCATTCTTATTAAACACATGCACCAAAGCTGTAGCAAGAAATACATAAGATTTTGAGTTCTGTGAGTTATGATCTACTATATTTTTTGATGAATGATAAGAAACTGCAGTACTTTCAATGGGTGTGGTTGATTCTTGAACATGATTGATTGGTTTACTGTCAGTGCTTCTAATGAAGTACAATAGTGTATGATGTGCAGCTGAACATGTATGGCATTTATGCGCTGAGTTGCAACTGCTCGAATTATGACCGGGATGTAGGCAATTAATACAATACTTCTTTTGTTTAATGATATTGAAACGATTTTGAGGCGATAACCTTTTAAATGTTTGACATTGATATATTGCATGTGCTGCGTTATTGCAGTGCGCACATGCCTTAGCATTTTTTGTTGTAGTAAATGCCGCTTTTTGAAATGATGATTTCTTATTATTAACAGCATTACCTGAATCAGGATTCTTTGATTGACTAGGACCTTCTAAATGGTGACATCGCTTTTCTAAAAAGTTTATAAATTGGTCTAAAGTTGGCATTTTGTCAACTTGACACTCCTCATTTCATCTTTCCATGGTTAAATTATCAATTTTTGATGAAAGTATGTGTATAATGATGTCATCCCAATGATTTACTGGACGACCAAGTGACTTCAATGCACGTAAGTGTGATTGAGCTGTATCAATTAAATTGCGTAATAAAGATGCAATACCTCTTGACGCATTCGGTAAACTAAATAATTTTTTAATGTGTTCTTGAAAAATAAACACCTTTCTATCATAGCGCGATGATTTTTTTTTTTTTTTTCGTAGGATGGTGGGGAAATCTTTTAGAGACGCTGAGGAAGGGTCCGCACTCCTTCAGGGTGTCGGAGTCCATGATGTTGAGATGTTATTTGGCTACCGACTAAAACCCCACCCTCCTTGTCCCACGATGAATGCCAACTCGGGACCACTTTCGTATTACTTCGAGTTGGATCGTGCTGTTCTTCCTTTTCTACTAATATTGTATCTCGTTCCTAGTTGTTGTGTTGTTGTGCTTGTGGATCTTCTGGATCTTCTAGGTGCTTCAACCTCTTCTTCTTGCGAAGTATTGTTTCAATGAATACAGCTATCGCGTTCCATTTGTATTCACTGTCTAGCATGACGCTTATGATGTTTTCAGGTGTCACGTGACCAACTTCAGCGACAAGTGCGCTTCTTTCCGTTGTAGCCATCTCACATTCGAAGAATGTATGATAGGCGGTGTCTTCTATTGTCTCGCAGTTTCGACATTGAGGGCTAGCTACTTTTCCCATTTTGTGTAGGTAGGTACGGAAATACCCATGACCTGACAAGAATTGTGTAATATAAAAATTAACCTCTCCGTGTTTTCGGTCAGCCCAATCTTGCAGCTGTGGGATCAGTCTAGCCGTCCATCTTCCTCTCTGGTCGTTGGTCCCTCGTTCCTGCCATATATTTAAGCTACGCTTACTTGCTTCTGTAGCTGCTTCTTTTCTACTTACTTCTGGAGCTCTTGTGTATATTTGTTTTCTTTCTTGTGCGAGCAAATCGATCGGGATAACGTTCGCGATTACATTTACCGCCGGGTACGAGACCGACCGATATGAGCACGCGACACGGAGAGCTCCCTTCCGTTGCACCGCTGCTACGCGCCTTCTACAGTATCCTTTATTAAGTGCGTCTGCCCAGATTTCTGCTCCATACAGTAGAATGGACTGCATTGCCATCATTATCAGTCTTCTTTTTGTTGGTGTTGGGCCACCGATGTTTGCCATAATCCTGCTTAACTGATTTGTGATTGCTGCCGCTTTGTTGGACGCTTCCTCAATCTGTCGCCGATAGTTCAGCTTGGAATCTAGCATAATTCCAAGATATTTTGTTGCCTCCTTTGTTTGTATAATTTCCGCTCCCACTTGCACCGGAATTATAGTTGGAATTCTCTTTTTTGTCAGCAAAACTATTTCAGTTTTGGCTTCCGCTAGTTCTAGCCCGTGAATATTCATCCAGTTGCTTACTCTTCTCATAACCTGGTTTAGTTTCATCTGTGCTTCTTCTGTTGTTCTCGTTACAATCATAGCTCCTAAGTCATCTGCATACCCTGATAGCCATGTATTTAGTGGCATTTCTATGCGGAGAAGGCTGTCGTACAGCGCGTTCCATAAGTCTGGTCCCAGTATTGAGCCTTGTGCTGCCCCTGCTGTTATCTCTTTTCTTCTTCTTCCGCTTTCGGTGTTATATATCAGGCTGCGATCGTTCAGGTAATCTGCTACCATTCTCAGGAGGAATTCTGGTATGCGAAAGTTGTTCTTCAGCGCATCAATCATATCACTCCATCTTGCTGAGTTGAAAGCATTCTTGACATCTAGTGTTACGAACATGACGATTTTCCTAGAGTGATGATTACCTGATTCCGCCATATCTACTTTTTTTACCAGTACCTGGATTGCATCTAGTGTTGATCTCCCTTGCCGAAAACCGAACTGCATGTGTGACAGGTCGCCAGCTCTTCTTATTGCATCTCCCATTCTTGGCTTTATTAGTTTTTCGAGTAATTTTCCTGCTGTGTCTAGCATGCATAGTGGTCTGTAAGATGATGCTGAGAGTTGTCCTCCTTTACCTTTGTCGATTAAGACCAGGCGCGCTACCTTCCACCTTTGGCTGAAAACCCCTTCCTTCAAACACGTATTATACATGTTCAGCATCATTTGTGGGCAAGCAGCTACCGCTATTTTAATAGCCTCCGCTGGAATTCCATCAGGTCCCGGTGCCTTCCTGTTTTTCATTGACCTTGCTGCTTCATCTAGTTCCTTTTGTGTGAACTCTGGAATTTCCTCGTCTGCTTCTATCTCACTGCTGTAATTTCTTATTTGATGCGTTGGAAAGAGAGTATCAACGATATTCTGTGCTATTTCTGCTGGCATTTCGTTTGCAGCTGCTGGTGCTCTTATCTTTTTCATGACTATTTTGTATCCCAACCCCCAGGGATCGTTGTTGACGTCATTACATAGCTCCTTCCATCTGATGTTCTTACTCTTCTTAATAGCGTCGCGTAGGCTTTTCCTGGATGTTGTATACTCCGCTGATGTAGTTGCTGCTTCTGGTCTACTTCTGGATCTTTGTGCGACTCTGCGTAGGTGCAAGCATTTCCTTCTTAATTCAGCGATTTCTTCCGTCCACCAATATACTGCCGGCCTGTTTACCCTTCTACTTTTCCGCGGCATTGATGCTTCGCAAGCTTGCGTGATAGCGTTCATTGTAACTTGTACCACTGCCTCCGCTCTCGCTCTGCCTTCAACTCCTTGCATCGCTTGTGTTGTCTCGTCCAAGTTGTTTCTTAATGAATCTGCAAATTTTGTGGTGTCGAGTTTAGCTGCGTTCCATTTTGTGTTTCCTTCGATATTCTCTGCGTGTCTTCTTTCTGCGCTGCTTATCTTGAATGTAATATACTGATGATCGCTTGCTGTATAATCTTCTAGAACTGCCCACTCCTGTATGTGTTCAGCTATGTTTTCTGTGGCTAGCGAAATATCTGGTATCGTTTCTGCGTATCCCGGTCTTCTAAACGTCGTTGTGTTTCCAGTATTTAATATTATTAGGCTTTGTCTGGCTGCCATCTCTAGTATTTGTGATCCTCTGCTATTTGTTTGTGGCATACCCCACTCAACGGCTCTGGCGTTGAAGTCTCCTGCGACAATTTTGCTGCCATCTATGTCCGCTATTGTGTCCTCTAGATGCTCGATCATTTCACAATACTCTTGCGCCGTCTGATTCGGTGTGAGGTAGCAGCTTATTATGGTGAACCTGCTGCATTTAACCCAGACAAAACCTCTTGCAGCCCCGTGTCTTTCGACGTGTATCCTCCTTTGATTTGCGATCCAAATGGCTGCTGTATTTGTCTCATCCGTATACCATTTGCTATTGTCCTTATTTTTGTACTGTTCGCTAATTATCAGTATATCAATCCCTTTTTCTTGTACGACCTGCGTTAGTAGATCATCTGCTACTCTGCTTCTGTGTAAATTAACTTGCATTACTTTGATCATCTATGCCGTCTTTTGGCCTCCTCGAGAGCAATCCTGAAAGCTCTACATGACCCTGATCCAGATATGTGATCTACTTCCCTTATGTTGAGTTCGGCGCACAGTACACACTTGGCGGCTTGTGTGCAGTTCTTGACTGTGTGTCCTTTTTGTCCGCATTTATAACACAGGTCTCCTCTTTCATTTTCTTTGCAGTGTCTCTTTACATGTCCAAATTTGAGGCATCTAAAGCACCGTACCACTTCTGTTCTTCTCCTTATTCTGCTTCTTATTAGGCCGACTTTTATTTTTGCAGTCTTCAGGAGTACTCTTGCATCTGCTTCCTCCATTTCTATAATTGCCATCCTTTGCTCTCTGCCGTTTGCTTTTGTGAGAGACAGTCTGCAACTTACTTTCTTTTCTAGGTCTCTGTCCAAGGCCTCTTGCACCTCTTTCACTGTTGTGAAGCAGTCCAAGTCGCGGATTTCCACTGTTGTTTTGGCCGTTAGGTCTTTGACATTTGCTGTTGTCCCTAGCATCTCTTTTAGGTCTGAGGTGAGTTTCTCTTTATCCGCCGATTTCTTGTCAAATTCCACTAGAACATCGCCCTGCTGCGTTCTGCGAATTCCTTTTATTTCAGCTGTTGTTGTTGCTGGATCGACTCTGCCCCTAATCTCTTTAAGGATGTCCGCGTACGTTTTTCCTTCCGCTGGTTTAATAAGGATGGCCTCGGATCTTGGCTTATCCGCTCTCCCCTTTCTTCTGTTTTTTCCTCTTTTATCCTCCTGTTTGGCTGTTTTCGTACTTGCTTCACTCACTTGTCGCGCTCTTTGTGTTCTTACGCTCATTCTTCCTGCTGGTATTTGTCCACTGTTTGAACTTGTATCGTTTCTTGTACTGGCGTTAGTTCTTTTTGTGACCAGCGTCCACTCGCTTTCTCCTTCCCCTCTACCCTTCTTCTGTGCAGGCGACGTAATCGTTCCTTTGGGTGTGACCTCCTGCTCCCTGGCTCTTTTCCCTGGAGTCTTCGGTGTTACTGCCTCTCCACTTTTGTGCTCTGCTTGTCTGCCGCTTGTTGTTCCTACCTGTTTGCTGTTTACTGTTGCACGACTTCTATCTTTCTTCTCTTTTTTACATAGCCATATCACCTCTATGGCTTCCTGTAGTTTCATTAGCCCGTTCTTAATATCCACACTAGTGGTCTTTTGTTTCATTGATACCTGTATCATATTCCTAGTTATTTCTTGGATTTTCAGTAGCTCTTTTTCCTCTGTAGCATCCGGATCCTCTATTTTACGTTGAAATTTGCTACGTATCGTCTGCAAATTCCATCCTTCCTTTTCTGGCTTCTTACCTGTGTTTTTCTTCTCCGAGGTGGTTACTAGGTCAATAACCATTTCTTCGGTCTGTCTTTCTGCCTCTGCTGACGGTGTTCTAGGTATCTTTCTACTTTTCTGGAACGGGTTATCTGGTGTGTTGCAACCCTTTGTAGCTGATTCTCCTTCCGCTTGCTCTTTCCGCTGGCCGCTGGCTGTCTCGGTAACATATTTAACACTTAGAGGCCCGGATACCCCTAAGCGCCGGTTGCTAGCCGGTTCACTTGGCGATGTTATTAACTCTGCTACTAAAGGCGTAGCCCCTGGTTGCTCGTTGTTCATAAAATTTAGTAATAAACGATCCCCCCCAGAATCCGTGGGATCGGTCTCCGTAGAGAGTGGATTCTCCATACTGGATGGATTACCACCTGGGGTAATATTTTTGTTTTGTGTTACTACCATTTTTTATCTTTTGTTGTCTTTTTGTTTCGAAGTTTCCATCTCCGCCTAGCCGATAGCTAATTACGTACCCGCCGTGAACGTAAGTCCGCGCCGCGCCCGTAAGCCTAACTGATGTTCGTTTACCTAGTTATTGCGCTAGGAGTTCGCATTCACCCACTCTCGTTAGCCTTACCGAAGTAAGTTACCAGGGGGCTCCCGGCAGATAACTATGTTACCTACCTTCTAGGAGGTGAGAGTTGGATTTGTTGGCAGATCTGTAGGTGTTATCCAGAAGGCATTCCCTAGTTTTTATCAGAGTACATGTTAGGAATATACCCTGTCTAGGGCCAGTACCAACCTTTGCCCCCCATCATAGCGCGATGATAGTAACGATAATGCCACCTCATAGTTATCAGCCGTGACTTCGATCGATTCGATTCTTTTTAATGCTAGCCCAGTAAGTGACGATCGTAAATAATGAAAGCGAGCGTTGTCATCTAAAGCTTTGTTTTTACGCACTAAATTCGTAAAGGTTTCAAAAAACGTCAACCAGTTCGTATATTCACCAGCAAAAATTGGTAATTGTACTTTCGACAGTCTGACGTTACTTGAAGACACTGAAGTTATACTTGTATCATTTGAAGTTGACTTTTGAGATGATGCATTTTTTATAAATGTTGTCAAAAAAACGAATACGAATATAGATTTTTACTGGACCACAAAAATCAATTCCAGTGATGGTGAATGGTCTTGATGGGGTAATTCTGTCAATGGGTAAGTCTCCCATGAGCTGGTGAATTCCACGTGGTTTTGTTTTGAAAAATATGATACATTTGTTGACTATACGACGGGCGAGATTTTCACCATCAATGGGCCAAAACTTTTGACGAACGAGTGCCAGAAGGGTTTGTGGTGCCGCATGCTTGTGTTTTGTGTGATAAGACATCATGATGAAATTTGATAGTATATTGTTTTTTGGTAAAAGTATTTGATGCTTGGCATTGAATGCTGCAATTGCATTTTTCAATCTACCACCAACACGTATGAGTCTTCGTATCTTACTAGCTTTATCGAGATCTGAGTCGTTGACGAGTTTTTTGTAATCTACATTGAATGACTCGAGTTGAATGTGTCGAATTAAGAGTTGGAATCCTGCTTCAATTTCGAAAGTTGTTAATGGACCAATCGTTCGTTGCATACCGTCAGACAATTGGATGTTGTATATGAATCGATGACATTAAGCGAAGCTACGTTCAAGTGTAGATAGCGATGACGTGTGATGTAGATTTCGAAATATATCGTTGTTGATGGTTGTTGTTAAGACGAGTGTTGTGTGCCTTTTTTCAAGGACTTCATGATACGATAATTGTGTTGCGATTTCACCTAAAGTTGTGACATTTTGAAGTTGATTTGGTCCATGGAACCATAACGATGATAAAATTAACGTATTTGGAAGAACTCCCCGCGAGATAAGATCTGCTGGGTTTTCTGTTGTATTGATATATTTCCATTGTTCGTTTTTAGTGAGATTTTGGATTTTCGCGACTCTATTTGCGACGAATGTTTGCCACGTGTGCGATGGTGAAGAAATCCATGCTAGAACGTCTTTTGAATCAGAGTAGTATGTGACAATGTTAATTTTAATTGGTAGTAAATTTAGCAATCTGTCGACGAGTTCTACCATCAATAAAGCTGCGCACAACTCCAAACGTGGAATAGATGTGGTTTTAGTTGGTGCAACTCTCGATTTGGAGCAAATAAGATGAACGCAGACTTGTCCAAATTCATCCTGGGACCGAAGGTAGCACACGCTTCCATAAGCCAGTTCACTGCTGTCACAAAAGGCATGTAATTCAATTGAGGTCGCATGGTTTGGAGTTAGCATATGACGATTGATTTCTAACGAATTTAGATTTTGTAACTGATCTATGTATTTCATCCATCGGTTTTGGAGATCTGGTGGCAATGCATCATCCCCCGCGAACTTGCGTTTCCAAAGCTGCTGGAAATAAATTTTTCCTAAAACAACAGCTGGACCAAGTAATCCTAACGGATCTAATAATCGACCAAGGTCCGATAAAACTGATCTTTTGGTGATGATGTCAGTTGAGTTGTTTGGTGAAACAAGAAATTGAAAAACGTCGCGTTCAGGTAGCCAAATTAGCCCTAGCGCTTTTACCACATCATTGCCATGAATTGTTAGATATTTCTCTCGATCAGTGACTGAAATATTTTCTAACAATCTTTTCTCATTCGCACAGAATTTTCTGAGTTCAAACATTCCCCTTTTTAGCAGAGCAATTATATTTGTTTGTAGAAGTTTAGCCGTGCATTTATCGTTTGCTCCAGTCATGCAATCGTCGACGTACACATTTTGCAAGATTGCATGGGATGCATCAGGAAAATTTGATTGTTCGTCATATGCTAATTGGTTAAGACACCGAGTTGCCAAAAATGGAGCAGCTGATGTGCCATAAGTAACAGTATTTAATTGAAATGTTTCGATCGATTCGTCAGGATTATTACGCCAAAGTACCAGTTGATAATTTCGATCAGAAGGATCGACTATGATTTGCCGATACATTTTCGAAATGTCGGCTGTAAAAACATACCTATGTAAACGGAAACGAAGGATAATCGCAAACAATTCGGGTTGAACTGTTGGACCAACCATGAGAATGTCATTTAATGATTTACCTGATGATGACCTTGCGGAACCGTCAAAAACTATCCGTAGCTTTGTCGTCGAACTGTCCGACTTGATGACACAATGATGTGGAAAAACGTAGTTTGGACGAGGCGTAATGCTCAATTTGGTCATGTGTTTCAGGTCAATATATTCGTTGATGAATTCTGAATATGATTTTTGCAGATTGGAGTCTCGTGAAAGTTTCCTTTCCAACGCTAAGAGTCGCTTGTGGGCGGCGGAAATTGAGTCGCCTAGCTGAGCTGGATCCTCTCGAAATGGTAGTCGTACAACGAACTGACCTGAAGACAGCTTAAAAAATGAGTTTCAGCTTGTTGTTCTTCAATTGTAAAAACCTTTGTAGGTGAGTCGTGACGTTCGATTTCCCAAAATTGCTGCACTAGCTTTTCAAGAGATGAAATCGACGATCTTGTTGCAATATTACATTGATATGTTGGTGTGGGGTGTATGCTGGCACGGCCAGTTATAATCCACCCTAATTTTGTATTTTGTAATATTGGTAGATTAGGATTGATTTGTATTTGACCTTGGTCTAAGAGTTTCCAATAAAGCTCTGCACCAAGCAACAAATCAATCTTGTGAGGAGTGTTAAAATCGGGATCTGCTAATCGGATGTTTGTAGGAATTTTCCAATTCCGTATGTCAATATATCGATCAGGCTGAGATTCGCTGATGTCTGGTAGAATATGGACCTCCAAATTGGGTACCATGAATGAATTTGATAATGATTTAAATGTGATGAAAGTTTTTGATTGTACCGTGGTAGTTACGTTTCCTATACCACCAATTGGCATATTTACACGTGTAGTTTTAATACCTAGCTCAATTGCTAGGCGTTTTGATAAAAAATGAAGCTGTGAACCGGAATCTAGCATCGCTCTGCATACGATTGGTTCGCCATTCTTATTAAACACATGCACCAAAGCTGTAGCAAGAAATACATAAGATTTTGAGTTCTGTGAGTTATGATCTACTATATTTTTTGATGAATGATAAGAAACTGCAGTACTTTCAATGGGTGTGGTTGATTCTTGAACATGATTGATTGGTTTACTGTCAGTGCTTCTAACGAAGTACATTAGTGTATGATGTGCAGCTGAACATGTATGGCATTTATGCGCTGAGTTGCAACTGCTCGAATTATGACCGGGACGTAAGCAATTAATATAATACTTCTTTTGTTTAATGATATTGAAACGATTTTGAGGCGATAACCTTTTAAATGTTTGACATTGATATATTGCATGTGCTGCGTTATTGCAGTGCGCACATGCCTTAGCATTTTTTGTTGTAGTAAATGCCGCTTTTTGAAATGATGATTTCTTATTATTTACAGCATTACCTGAATCAGGATTCTTTGATTGACTAGGACCTTCTAAATGGTGACATCGCTTTTCTAAAAAGTTTATAAATTGGTCTAAAGTTGGCATTTTGTCAACTTGACACTCCTCATTTCATCTTTCCATGGTTAAATTATCAATTTTTGATGAAAGTATGTGTATAATGATGTCATCCCAATGATTTACTGGACGACCAAGTGACTTCAATGCATGTAAGTGTGATTGAGCTGTATCAATTAAATTGAGTAATAAAGATGCAATACCTCTTGACGCATTCGGTAAACTAAATAATTTTAATTTTAATTGGTAGTAAATTTAGCAATCTGTCGACAAGTTCTACCATCAATAAAGCTGCGCACAACTCCAAACGTGGAATATATGTGGTTTTAGTTGGTGCAACTCTCGATTTGGAGCAAATAAGATGAACGCAGACTTGTTAATTTTAATTGGTAGTAAATTTAGCAATCTGTCGACGAGTTCTACCATCAATAAAGCTGCGCACAACTCCAAACGTGGAATAGATGTGGTTTTAGTTGGTGCAACTCTCGATTTGGAGCAAATAAGATGAACGCAGACTTGTCCAAATTCATCCTGGGACCGAAGGTAGCACACGCTTCCATAAGCCAGTTCACTGCTGTCACAAAAGGCATGTAATTCAATTGAGGTCGCATGGTTTGGAGTTAGCATATGACGATTGATTTCTAACGAATTTAGATTTTGTAACTGATCTATGTATTTCATCCATCGGTTTTGGAGATCTGGTGGCAATGCATCATCCCACGCGAACTTGCGTTTCCAAAGCTGCTGGAAATAAATTTTTCCTAAAACAACAGCTGGACCAACTAATCCTAACGGATCTAATAATCGACTAAGGTCCGATAAAACTGATCTTTTGGTGATGATGTCAGTTGAGTTGTTTGGTGAAACAAGAAATTGAAAAACGTCGCGTTCAGGTTGCCAAATTAGCCCTAGCGCTTTTACCACATCATTGCCATGAATTGTTAGATATTTCTCTCGATCAGTGACTGAAATATTTTCTAACAATCTTTTCTCATTCGCACAGAATTTTCTGAGTTCAAACATTCCCCTTTTTAGCAGAGCAATTATATTTGTTTGTAGAAGTTTAGCCGTGCATTTATCGTTTGCTCCAGTCATGCAATCGTCGACGTACACATTTTGCAAGATTGCATGGGATGCATCAGGAAAATTTGATTGTTCGTCATATGCTAATTGATTAAGACACCGAGTTGCCAAAAATGGAGCAGCTGATGTGCCATAAGTAACAGTATTTAATTGAAATGTTTCGATCGATTCGTCAGGATTATTACGCCAAAGTACCAGTTGATAATTTCGATCAGAAGGATCGACTATGATTTGCCGATACATTTTCGAAATGTCGGCTGTAAAAACATACCTATGTAGACGGAAACGAAGGATAATCGCAAACAATTTGGGTTGAACTGTTGGACCAACCATGAGAATGTCATTTAATGATTTACCTGATGATGACCTTGCGGAACCGTCAAAAACTACCCGTAGCTTTGTCGTCGAACTGTCTGGCTTGATGACACAATGATGTGGAAAAACGTAGTTTGGACGAGGCGTAATGCTCAATTTGGTCATGTGTTTCAGGTCAATATATTCGTTGATGAATTCTGAATATGATTTTTGCAGATTGGAGTCTCGTGAAAGTTTCCTTTCCAACGCTAAGAGTCGCTTGTGGGCGGCGGAAATTGAGTCGCCTACCTGAGCTGGATCCTCTCGAAATGGTAGTCGTACAACGAACTGACCTGAAGACAGCCGCTTGTGTGTGCTTAAAAAATGAGTTTCAGCTTGTTGTTCTTCAATTGTAAAAACCTTTGTAGGTGAGTCGTGACGTTCGATTTCCCAAAATTGCTGCACTAGCTTTGCAAGAGATGAAATCGACGATCTTGTTGCAATATTACATTGATATGTTGGTGTGGGGTGTATGCTGGCACGGCCAGTTATAATCCACCCTAATTTTGTATTTTGTAATATTGGTAGATTAGGATTGATTTGTATTTGACCTTGGTCTAAGAGTTTGCAATAAAGCTCTGCAACAAGCAACAAATCAATCTTGTGAGGAGTTAAAATCGGGATCTGCTAATCGGATGTTTGTAGAAATTTTCCAATTCCGTATGTCAATATATCGATCAGGCTGAGATTCGCTGATGTTTGGTAGAATATGGACCTCCAAATTGGGTACCATGAATGAATTTGATAATGATTTAAATGTGATGAAAGTTTTTGATTGTACCGTGGTAGTTACGTTTCCTATACCACCAATTGGCATATTTACACGTGTAGTTTTAATACCTAGCTCAATTGCTAGGCGTTTTGATAAAAAATGAAGCTGTGAACCGGAATCTAGCATCGCTCTGCATACGATTGGTTCGCCATTCTTATTAAACACATGCACCAAAGCTGTAGCAAGAAATACATAAGATTTTGAGTTCTGTGAGTTATGATCTACTATATTTTTTGATGAATGATAAGAAACTGCAGTACTTTCAATGGGTGTGGTTGATTCTTGAACATGATTGATTGGTTTACTGTCAGTGCTTTGAACGAAGTGCAATAGTGTATGATGTGCAGCTGAACATGTATGGCATTTATGCACTGAGTTGCAACTGCTCGAATTATGACCGGGACGTAGGCAATTAATACAATACTTCTTTTGTTTAATGATATTGAAACGATTTTGAGGCGATAACCTTTTAAATGTTTGACATTGATATATTGAATATGCTGCATTATTGCAGTGCGCACATGCCTTAGCATTTTTTGTTGTAGTAAATGCCGCTTTTTGAAATGATGATTTCTTATTATTTACAGCATTACCTGAATCAGGATTCTTTGATTGACTAGGACCTTCTAAATGGTGACATCGCTTTTCTAAAAAGTTTATAAATTGGTCTAAAGTTGGCATTTTGTCAACTTGACACTCCTCATTCCATCTTTCCATGGTTAAATTATCAATTTTTGATGAAAGTATGTGTATAATGATGTCATACCAATGATTTACTGGACCACCAAGTGACTTCAATGCACGTAAGTGTGATTGAGCTGTATCAATTAAATTGCGTAATAAAGATGCAATACCTCTTGACGCATTCGGTAAACTAAATAATTTTTTAATGTGTTCTTGAATAATAAACACCTTTCTATCATAGCGCGATGATAGTAACGATAATGCCACCTCATAGTTATCAGCCGAGACTTCGATCGATTCGATTCTTTTTAATGCTAGCCCAGTAAGTGACGATCGTAAATAATGAAAGCGAGCGATGTCATCTAAAGCTTTGTTTTTATGCACTAAATTCGTAAAGGTTTCAAAAAACGTCAACCAGTTCGTATATTCACCAGCAAAAATTGGTAATTGTACTTTCGGCAGTCTGACGTTACTTGAAGACACTGAAGTTATATACTTGTATCATTTGAAGTTGACTTTTGAGGTGATGCATTTATTATAAATGTTGTCAAAATCGGCTTGAGAGTGAAATAATATTCTTCAAACTCCGATCTACTAGTTGAATCTACTTTTGTGACATCTAAATCTTCTAACGTACTTTGAACTCTGTCAAAGTTTTCAAAACATGTATTCAGTGCTTCTAATCGTAACTCTGCTTCAGCTAATCTTGATGTATTTATTTTTGTATTTATGTAATCTTTAATTCGCACCATTTGCTTTACATATGTTGTGCGCCTAGTTTTCGCTTTTGTGATTTTTTGATCAGCCATTATTATTTATTTCGGTAAGAATTTAAACTTATAATGATTCGGTTGAATTACGAAACCAATTACGAAACAGCGTTTCGTTACTATTTACTGATGTTTCGAAAAAATAAAAATAAAAAATAGTTATCGATAGCGACGGTTCAAAATATATTTGATGATACAGATTCAAACTATATTTAATGATAATGATGATTCAAACAATTTATTTGACGATAAAGATTAAAAATATATATTTGGCAATAATGTTTATTAAATGTTAATAAATTGTATAATAATTTATGAAATTAATGTTTAATAATTTATTAATTAATGTTTGCATAATAATTTGTGAAATTAATTTTGATTCAAATTATTTTTAATTTAATATGATTTTTGCAGATTGGAGTCTCGTGAAAGTTTCCTTTCCAACGCTAAGAGTCGCTTGTGGGCGGCGGAAATTGAGTCGCCTAGCTGAGCTGGATCCTCTCGAAATGGTAGTCGTACAACGAACTGACCTGAAGACAGCTTAAAAAATGAGTTTCAGCTTGTTGTTCTTCAATTGTAAAAACGTTTGTAGGTGAGTCGTGACGTTCGATTTCCCAAAATTGCTGCACTAGCTTTTCAAGAGATGAAATCGACGATCTTGTTGCAATATTACATTGATATGTTGGTGTGGGGTGTATGCTGGCACGGCCAGTTATAATCCACCCTAATTTTGTATTTTGTAATATTGGTAGATTAGGATTGATTTGTATTTGACCTTGGTCTAAGAGTTTCCAATAAAGCTCTGCACCAAGCAACAAATCAATCTTGTGAGGAGTGTTAAAATCGGGATCTGCTAATCGGATGTTTGTAGGAATTTTCCAATTCCGTATGTCAATATATCGATCAGGCTGAGATTCGCTGATGTTTGGTAGAATATGGACCTTCAAATTGGGTACCATGTATGAATTTGATAATGATTTAAATGTGATGAAAGTTTTTGATTGTACCGTGGTAGTTACGTTTCCTATACCACCAATTGGCATATTTACACGTGTAGTTTTAATACCTAGCTCAATTGCTAGGCGTTTTGATAAAAAATGAAGCTGTGAACCGGAATCTAGCATCGCTCTGCATACGATTGGTTCGCCATTCTTATTAAACACATGCACCAAAGCTGTAGCAAGAAATACATAAGATTTTGAGTTCTGTGAGTTATGATCTACTATATTTTTTGATGAATGATAAGAAACTGCAGTACTTTCAATGGGTGTGGTTGATTCTTGAACATGATTGATTGGTTTACTGTCAGTGCTTTGAACGAAGTGCAATAGTGTATGATGTGCAGCTGAACATGTATGGCATTTATGCACTGAGTTGCAACTGCTCGAATTATGACCGGGACGTAGGCAATTAATACAATACTTCTTTTGTTTAATGATATTGAAACGATTTTGAGGCGATAACCTTTTAAATGTTTGACATTGATATATTGCATGTGCTGCGTTATTGCAGTGCGCACATGCCTTAGCATTTTTTGTTGTAGTAAATGCCGCTTTTTGAAATGATGATTTCTTATTATTTACAGCATTACCTGCATCAGGATTCTTTGATTGACTTGGACCTTCTAAATGGTGACATCGCTTTTCTAAAAAGTTTATAAATTGGTCTAAAGTTGGCATTTTGTCAACTTGACACCATTCATTCCATCTTTCCATGGTTAAATTATCAATTTTTGATGAAAGTATGTGTATAATGATGTAATCCAAATGATTTACTGGACGACCAAGTGACTTCAATGCACGTAAGTGTGATTGAGCTGTATCAATTAAATTGCGTAATAAAGATGCAATACCTCTTGAAGCATTCGGTAAACTAAATAATTTTTTAATGTGTTCTTGAATAATAAACACCTTTCTATCATAGCGCGATGATAGTAACGATAATGCCACCTCATAGTTATCAGCCGTGACTTCGATCGATTCGATTCTTTTTAATGCTAGCCCAGTAAGTGACGATCGTAAATAATGAAAGCGAGCGATGTCATCTAAAGCTTTGTTTTTATGCACTAAATTCGTAAAGGTTTCAAAAAACGTCAACCAGTTCGTATATTCACCAGCAAAAATTGGTAATTGTACTTTCGGCAGTCTGACGTTACTTGAAGACACTGAAGTTATACTTGTATCATTTGAAGTTGACTTTTGAGGTGATGCATTTTTTATAAATGTTGTCAAAATCGGCTTGAGAGTGACATAATATTCTTCAAACTCCGATCTACTAGTTGAATCTACTTTTGTGACATCTAAATCTTCTAACGTACTTTGAACTCTGTCAAAGTTTTCAAAACATGTATTCAGTGCTTCTAATCGTAACTCTGCTTCAGCTGATCTTGATGTATTCATTTTTGTATTTATGTAATCTTTAATTCGCACCATTTGCTTTACATATGTTGTGCGCCTAGTTTGCGCTTTTGTGATTTTTTGATCAGCCATTATTATTTATTTCGGTAAGAATTTAAACTTATAATGATTCGGTTGAATTACGAAACCAATTACGGAACAGCGTTTCGTTACTATTTACTGATGTTTCGAAAAAATAAAAATAAAAAATAATTATCGATAGCGACGGTTCAAAATATATTTGATGATACAGATTCAAACTATATTTAATGATAATGATGATTCAAACAATTTATTTGACGATAAAGATTAAAAATATATATTTGGCAATAATGTTTATTAAATGTTAATAAATTGTATAATAATTTATGAAATTAATGTTTAATAATTTATTAATTAATGTTTGCATAATAATTTGTGAAATTAATTTTGATTCAAATTATTTTTAATTTAATATGATTTTTGCAGATTGGAGTCTCGTTAAAGTTTCCTTTCCAACGCTAAGAGTCGCTTGTGGGCGGCGGAAATTGAGTCGCCTAGCTGAGCTGGATCCTCTCGAAATGGTAGTCGTACAACGAACTGACCTGAAGACAGCCGCTTGTGTGTGCTTAAAAAATGAGTTTCAGCTTGTTGTTCTTCAATTGTAAAAACCTTTGTAGGTGAGTCGTGACGTTCGATTTCCCAAAATTGCTGCACTAGCTTTTCAAGAGATGAAATCGACGATCTTGTTGCAATATTACATTGATATGTTGGTGTGGGGTGTATGCTGGCACGGCCAGTTATAATCCACCCTAATTTTGTATTTTGTAATATTGGTATATTAGGATTGATTTGTATTTGACCTTGGTCTAAGAGTTTCCAATAAAGCTCTGCACCAAGCAACAAATCAATCTTGTGAGGAGTGTTAAAATCGGGATCTGCTAATCGGATGTTTGTAGGAATTTTCCAATTCCGTATGTCAATATATCGATCAGGCTGAGATTCGCTGATGTTTGGTAGAATATGGACCTCCAAATTGGGTACCATGAATGAATTTGATAATGATTTAAATGTGATGAAAGTTTTTGATTGTACCGTGGTAGTTACGTTTCCTATACCACCAATTGGCATATTTACACGTGTAGTTTTAATACCTAGCTCAATTGCTAGGCGTTTTGATAAAAAATGAAGCTGTGAACCGGAATCTAGCATCGCTCTGCATACGATTGGTTCGCCATTCTTATTAAACACATGCACCAAAGCTGTAGCAAGAAATACATAAGATTTTGAGTTCTGTGAGTTATGATCTACTATATTTTTTGATGAATGATAAGAAACTGCAGTACTTTCAATGGGTGTGGTTGATTCTTTAACATGATTGATTGGTTTACTGTCAGTGCTTTGAACGAAGTGCAATAGTGTATGATGTGCAGCTGAACATGTATGGCATTTATGCACTGAGTTGCAACTGCTCGAATTATGACCGGGATGTAGGCAATTAATACAATACTTCTTTTGTTTAATGATATTGAAACGATTTTGAGGCGATAACCTTTTAAATGTTTGACATTGATATATTGCATGTGCTGCGTTATTGCAGTGCGCACATGCCTTAGCATTTTTTGTTGTAATAAATGTCGCTTTTTGAAATGATGATTTCTTATTATTTACAGCATTACCTGAATCAGGATTCTTTGATTGACTAGGACCTTCTAAATGGTGACATCGCTTTTCTAAAAAGTTTATAAATTGGTCTCAAGTTGGCATTTTGTCAACTTGACACTCCTCATTCCATCTTTCCATGGTTAAATTATCAATTTTTGATGAAAGTATGTGTATAATGATGTCATACCAATGATTTACTGGACGACCAAGTGACTTCAATGCACGTAAGTGTGATTGAGCTGTATCAATTAAATTGCGTAATAAAGATGCAATACCTCTTGACGCATTCGGTAAACTAAATAATTTTTTAATGTGTTCTTGAATAATAAACACCTTTCTATCATAGCGCGATGATAGTAACGATAATGCCACCTCATAGTTATCAGCCGTGACTTCGATCGATTCGATTCTTTTTAATGCTAGCCCAGTAAGTGACGATCGTAAATAATGAAAGCGAGCGATGTCATCTAAAGTTTTGTTTTTATGCACTAAATTCGTAAAGGTTTCAAAAAACGTCAACCAGTTCGTATATTCACCAGCAAAAATTGGTAATTGTACTTTCGGCAGTCTGACGTTACTTGAAGACACTGAAGTTATACTTGTATCATTTGAAGTTGACTTTTGAGGTGATGCATTTTTTATAAATGTTGTCAAAATCGGCTTGAGAGTGAAATAATATTCTTCAAACTCCGATCTACTAGTTGAATCTACTTCTGTGACATCTAAATCTTCTAACGTTCTTTGAACTCTGTCAAAGTTTTCAAAACATGTATTCAGTGCTTCTAATCGTAACTCTGCTTCAGCTAATCTTGATGTATTCATTTTTGTATTTATGTAATCTTTAATTCGCACCATTTGCTTTACATATGTTGTGCGCCTAGTTTTCGCTTTTGTGATTTTTTGATCAATCATTATTATTTATTTCGGTAAGAATTTAAACTTATAATGATTCGGTTGAATTACGAAACCAATTACGAAACAGCGTTTCGTTACTATTAACTGATGTTTCGAAAAAATAAAAATAAAAAATAGTTATCGATAGCGACAGTTCAAAATATATTTGATGATACAGATTCAAACTATATTTAATGATAATGATGATTCAAACAATTTATTTGACGATAAAGATTAAAAATATATATTTGGCAATAATGTTTATTAAATGTTAATAAATTGTATAATAATTTATGAAATTAATGTTTAATAATTTATTAATTAATGTTTGCATAATAATTTGTGAAATTAATTTTGATTCAAATTATTTTTAATTTAATATGATTTTTGCAGATTGGAGTCTCGTTAAAGTTTCCTTTCCAACGCTAAGAGTCGCTTGTGGGCGGCGGAAATTGAGTCGCCTAGCTGAGCTGGATCCTCTCGAAATGGTAGTCGTACAACGAACTGACCTGAAGACAGCCGCTTGTGTGTGCTTAAAAAATGAGTTTCAGCTTGTTGTTCTTCAATTGTAAAAACCTTTGTAGGTGAGTCGTGACGTTCGATTTCCCAAAATTGCTGCACTAGCTTTTCAAGAGATGAAATCGACGATCTTGTTGCAATATTACATTGATATGTTGGTGTGGGGTGTATGCTGGCACGGCCAGTTATAATCCACCCTAATTTTGTATTTTGTAATATTGGTAGATTAGGATTGATTTGTATTTGACCTTGGTCTAAGAGTTTGCAATAAAGCTCTGCACCAAGCAACAAATCAATCTTGTGAGGAGTGTTAAAATCGGGATCTGCTAATCGGATGTTTGTAGGAATTTTCCAATTCCGTATGTCAATATATCGATCAGGCTGAGATTGGCTGATGTTTGGTAGAATATGGACCTCCAAATTGGGTACCATGAATGAATTTGATAATGATTTAAATGTGATGAAAGTTTTTGATTGTACCGTGGTAGTTACGTTTCCTATACCACCAATTGGCATATTTACACGTGTAGTTTTAATACCTAGCTCAATTGCTAGGTGTTTTGATAAAAAATGAAGCTGTGAACCGGAATCTAGCATCGCTCTGCATACGATTGGTTCGCCATTCTTATTAAACACATGCACCAAAGCTGTAGCAAGAAATACATAAGATTTTGAGTTCTGTGAGTTATGATCTACTATATTTTTTGATGAATGATAAGAAACTGCAGTACTTTCAATGGGTGTAGTTGATTCTTGAACATGATTGATTGGTTTACTGTCAGTGCTTTGAACGAAGTGCAATAGTGTATGATGTGCAGCTGAACATGTATGGCATTTATGCACTGAGTTGCAACTGCTCGAATTATGACCGGGATGTAGGCAATTAATACAATACTTCTTTTGTTTAATGATATTGAAACGATTTTGAGGCGATAACCTTTTAAATGTTTGACATTGATATATTGCATGTGCTGCGTTATTGCAGTGCGCACATGCCTTAGCATTTTTTGTTGTAGTAAATGCCGCTTTTTGAAATGATGATTTCTTATTATTTACAGCATTACCTGAATCAGGATTCTTTGATTGACTAGGACCTTCTAAATGGTGACATCGCTTTTCTAAAAAGTTTATAAATTTGTCTCAAGTTGGCATTTTGTCAACTTGACACTCCTCATTCCATCTTTCCATGGTTAAATTATCAATTTTTGATGAAAGTATGTGTATAATGATGTCATACCAATGATTTACTGGACGACCAAGTGACTTCAATGCACGTAAGTGTGATTGAGCTGTATCAATTAAATTGCGTAATAAAGATGCAATACCTCTTGACGCATTCGGTAAACTAAATAATTTTTTAATGTGTTCTTGAATAATAAACACCTTTCTATCATAGCGCGATGATAGTAACGATAATGCCACCTCATAGTTATCAGCCGTGACTTCGATCGATTCGATTCTTTTTAATGCTAGCCCAGTAAGTGACGATCGTAAATAATGAAAGCGAGCGATGTCATCTAAAGCTTTGTTTTTATGCACTAAATTCGTAAAGGTTTCAAAAAACGTCAACCAGTTCGTATATTCACCAGCAAAAATTGGTAATTGTACTTTCGGCAGTCTGACGTTATTTGAAGACACTGAAGTTATACTTGTATCATTTGAAGTTGACTTTTGAGGTGATGCATTTTTTATAAATGTTGTCAAAATCGGCTTGAGAGTGAAATAATATTCTTCAAACTCCGATCTACTAGTTGAATCTACTTCTGTGACATCTAAATCTTCTAACGTACTTTGAACTCTGTCAAAGTTTTCAAAACATGTATTCAGTGCTTCTAATCGTAACTCTGCTTCAGCTAATCTTGATGTATTCATTTTTGTATTTATGTAATCTTTAATTCGCACCATTTGCTTTACATATGTTGTGCGCCTAGTTTGCGCTTTTGTGATTTTTTGATCAGCCATTATTATTTATTTCGGTAAGAATTTAAACTTATAATGATTCGGTTGAATTACGAAACCAATTACGAAACAGCGTTTCGTTACTATTTACTGATGTGTCGAAAAAATAAAAATAAAAAATAGTTATCGATAGCGACGGTTCAAAATATATTTGATGATACAGATTCAAACTATATTTAATGATAATGATGATTCAAACAATTTATTTGACGATAAAGATTAAAAATATATATTTGGCAATAATGTTTATTAAATGTTAATAAATTGTATAATAATTTATGAAATTAATGTTTAATAATTTATTAATTAATGTTTGTATAATAATTTGTGAAATTAATTTTGATTCAAATTATTTTTAATTTGATAAATGTGTTGGGCTGGTATATTTGAGTGATACGCGCACCAAATGTTGTATGCCTCTGAACGATGTAGCTTATGATAATTTTATTTATCCCCAAAAAAATACATGTGCGCAACTCGATTTATTAAAATTGGCCCGCACACAATTGTGGTATACCACCGGCAAATTATTTTGGAAATTTATAATTATTGTAATTGCCAAAATTGATGATTGTATTATGTAATTATTGATAATAGAAATTTCTCTCACACAATATTTGAGACGATGACGATTTTGATCGAATTGTTGCTATTGTGTGTGTGTGTAGAAATTGCTAGATGTATAATTTTACGAATTGTATAAATTTGTTTACTGGACCATTTAAATTAAATTGTATATAAAATAAATATAGAAATATAATTTTTATATATATCAACATATAATGAGTATATAAGCTTATGGGGTGATATCTGGTATTACACCATGTAGTTTTATATTATGAAAATTTTATATAGTATATTTATAATTTATATGTGTAGAAATGTATATGTAATGTTATATATATTTATATGTAATTAAATGTAAAATTAGGCAATTATCGCTGAAATAATTTGCCGGTTAATGTTTTTATATAATTTTTTTTATTATTATTAGTAGAATAATGAAAAGGTACAACCTGAAATTCTGGAACTGATACCTACATGATGAACTCTGGAAACTTCGTTAATTGTCCACGTACAATTTCACGTTTCTCTCGCGACGGTAATCACGTCGGGGTCACCAAAAATGTTAACTAGAATTTGAAGTTAACTTTTGTATATCACGCCGCGGATGAAAAAGGTGGATCGCACAAGATATGGACAAAATGAAATTTTTACCTTTGTTCGCAACCACAAAAAACACTAACAAAATCTTATTGGATTGAATAATAGCCACAGGTTTTTCTTTAAATAATCACCAGTCATTTATTTATAAAATTTATTTTAAATGGTATAAAATTGAATATTATTATATTGTATATTTTTACCAACTGAATTTATTTATTTAAAACCAGACAAAATCTAATTCATAAAATTTACTATTTATTTATTTTTTCTCTTTAATATATATTTAATATTTTACTATTATTTTAATACCAAACTATTTTTACAACAAAAAATGATTCACCATGAAGGTATTACAAATTTTAACAGATAAAAATTTAATTGAAAATTACACCAAAAAAAATCTTTTAATATTCGTTAGAACTGTTTTGAATCCACTAAGTTTAGTTATAATTTAAACAATCACCACCTTTTCACATAAGTTTTTAGCGGCACAAGATAAGAACACGTTTTCCTTTTATATATTTGCGAATTTTTAGGATTTAACCTTTACGTCCGATCATTACGATTAATTAAACAAGAAGAAAGTTAATTGACAATTTAATATATAATTGCTTATGCATTTTGCAGAGAAGCTGCATGTGTATGTAAATTGAGAGAAGGTAGCGGTTGTTTAAATTATAATTAATATTAGTTGTAATATAATATGGATGAACGAGATCAACCTCTTCAGGGCTGAACAATAAATTTATAATCTTTGTCTGCTTGTGATTGCATATCAATCAAATCAACCTGGCATGTATGATTTTCGTGAATGATTTGGAAAGTTTCTTCTAAAAATGTGTAATATATAATCGGTTGATTTTCATTTACAACAGGTTGGATGAGTTTTTCAACATTTCCAATTTTTATAATATCATATCTTGTTAATCGTTGATATTCTTCAGGAGTTTTACCACATTTTTTCTTTTTAGTTTCTTTAACTTTCAACAGAAATGAATTATACTCTTCTCTTGAAAATAACTGATGGTTTTTTCCCTTGGTTGCTTTTAAAATGTTGATCTTATCATCAAATCGCGTCTTAAAATTATATATTTTTTGCATTTTAAAAAACATTGAAAAATCAAATTTTTGTCATCTGTAAAAAATACTTGAATATAAATATAAGAATACTTTTTTATATATCGTTATGTTACGATTGAATTATCTTGGTATACTTTGTCTGTGCTATGACTAAAGCGGGAATTTCCATTTGTTTATATGAATTATTTTTTTAATTCTTCAATAATATGTTTAATTTAGGAAAGAAAAATATTTTCTTAATTAAATATTTTTATTTAGATACAATTCCTATAAATCTTTCATAATGCGCATTTTTCAGTTTGCTCTTTTTTCGTCTAAATTATTCATTGTGCTGACGGTAAAATTCCTAAAAAAAAAATAAAAAAAATTAAACTTAAGATAAACACTAACTAATTTAAAGACAATAAAGCACTGAATGTGCAGAACTTACAATTTTTTAACACTTTTTTGATAGTTCTGCTCACGTTATGACACTATTCACTTATGAATTAATTGTAATATTTAACTAGCTTTATATACTTTTTTTATACCTTCTCACAAAGCATTTGAATTATCAATAAAAAAGATGAATTCCCCGTTTTTTATATAAAATCTTTTTGAAATATTTAGCTATAATTAATTTCTAAAAATTCTTTGTTCTTTCCTAGTGCGGTTTTTTCTGTAGAAATATTTAAAACTGACTTTTTTCTTTTTTTCTACCTTCACACAAAGGATTAGAATTACCAACGAGAAAAGCAGGATGCCTACTTTTTTATTTAAAATTAACAAATTCATTCATGAGTTGTAATAAGAGGTAATAACTACATACCTAGTTTGTTTTGATAAAACCCAAATCTAATATTTTTCTTTCTATATATTTTTTTTTTATTAATAATATTTATTGCATTAAAGAACTTGCAATTTTCCATAAACAAAGTAATTATGTATAACAAAACAAATTAGGTAGATGAAGTTGATGAAAAATTTCCAAATTTTGTATAGATAATTCCTATACATCTTCATCTACCTAAAATTTCATTGTAATTTATATTAAAATTTTTGAATATGAATCAGAAAAAATGATATCTTAATTGTAAATCCTAAAATTATATATTTTTTGCATTTTAAAAAACATTGAAAAATCAAATTTTTGTCATCTGTAAAAAATACTTGAATATAAATATAAGAATACTTTTTTATATATCGTTATGTTACGATTGAATTATCTTGGTATACTTTGTCTGTGCTATGACTAAAGCGGGAATTTCCATTTGTTTATATGAATTATTTTTTTAATTCTTCAATAATATGTTTAATTTAGGAAAGAAAAATATTTTCTTAATTAAATATTTTTATTTAGATACAATTCCTATAAATCTTTCATAATGCGCATTTTTCAGTTTGCTCTTTTTTCTGTGTGCGCAATTTTCCTGTACGCAATTTTCGTGTACGCATTTATCACTGACCCACTATGTAGATACAATGAATAATGTATAAGTTTTTTTTATTTATTTAAAATATTACATTTACCTAAGATGGGTGGGAATTATTAATAATTACCGGCTTATGTGATAAATTTAATAAATTCTGTCCAAATTAATCACTTTGACTTTTCTATATTGGTTATTATTAATAATGGCCGGTTATTATTAATAATAACCAATTCATTACTTAAACCGTAACATATATATTATATGGTTTTTGTAATCCGTTACCCAGCATATGTAAAAGAAAACCAGAACCACTATACAATCATGACAATTTCTGTTTGATTACCAAAACTAAATTACAAATTATTCATCAATTAGCCAGGGAAAATTTAATAAAAAGTAAAATGGGATCAAAGAAATATTACGACCAAACTGCGAAAAAAGAAAATTACAAAATCGTAGACAAGGTATTACTTGTTAATGCGAATAAAGCAAATACATTAAGTTTAGGTTGGTTAGGAACTTATGAAGTTATAGAAATACCTAATTCCCTAAATACCACCATTAAAATAGGCAATAAAATGCGACGGGTTCACAACAATCGAATAAAAAACTGGACACACTACGAACAGAATATTATATATATATATATTTTAGTTAGTAATTAAATTTAATAAAACATTGGTTTTTTTTTATTTTTTTTAGTAATAGTATCATTAAAAATTTATTAGTTGATAGTTTTTGTTTTTGTTTTTAGAATGTTACTAGCGAGCATAATATGGTTGCTTATGTTAGCAAAACTTGGAGAAGGAAGTCCAGTCGTAATCGAGGAAGTAAAAAATACGGAAATTTTATTCCAACATATAGGCAAAATAATAGAATATCGAGATTCTCTTCACATCTATACCAAGTTGCAATTAACCTCGGAGGATGAAATGTTGGATTTTTTAGACTCTATAATAAGTAAAGTAGATACTACATACAATTACTAACTCATGTGAAATCACAAACATGTAATACATTTAAAAATGAAATTAACCTTTTTTACGAATAAAATCAAAAAGACAACGGAAGGGGCAAATCACTATATTAGAAGACGACAAAGAGGGGCGTTAAATATAATCGGAATAGTTTCAAAAATGTTATTCGGAACAATGGACGAGGGAGACGCAGACCAAATTTACAATAGTTTAGAAAAATTAAGTAAAAACGGAGACAAAGTAATGGATTTATTGGACAAACAAACTGCGGTGGTAGCTTCCAATTTTGAATTTGTTAGAGAAGTTACGGGTAAATTAACAATACGTGCACTAGAAGTAGACGACAAATTTGGGAAACTAGAACAGAAATTACAAAAGAATTTTAAAGGAATGCAGACTGACATAGACGAACTATGGGCAGAAATTGAATTACATATAGGGTTACCATATTTTGAATTGGCCATCTTGGGGCAAACCACAAACGTAACGAAAACAATAAGAAAACCAATATGAATAAAAAATATTTTTTTATTAACAAAAAACAATGCTTTTTAAAATTCAACGCATTATAAAACAAAATACTTATCAAAGTATATGATAATTATTGTACTATGTATCTAATCTGTATATCTATAAAAACAAAAATTTTAATCACATATTTATACTCTTTTTTTGGCGTTATTAATTTGAAATATTTTTTAAATATTTTTCTGAAGATTTTACTTTTACGCCATGCAGTGGTCATCAAACTAAAAATTCGTTCTGAAGGAGCATTTGAATGTGGAATGGGAAAAATAAAACACACTATTTTAAAAATATAAGGGCATTGCGGATATTTTAAGAAAAATTCTACCCATTTTTGGTCGTAACTTATCATTTTTTGTTTTTCATTCATACTGGAAATAAAAGATTTTAGTATTATAATTTCTTCATAAAGAAGGTCCAAATCAATTCCAGGAATTTTAAATTTATCAACGATATCAGAAAAACTTTTAAAATTGTTAATTTCAGTTAATTTTAAAGGATTCAAAATATTAAATATATTATTATTGAATTCATACCACTTTTCCAGGTAAGTTATAGCTGTTTCAAAAAAGTTTTCAGTGTGGATTTCAAATCTAGTAACTGCTTGTGAATCTAGACAATTTTGTAGTCGGCGATGACCGATGACCAATACTACCGTAGAATTTATCTCGTTGTTTTTCTTTTAATGACTGCCTAACTGTGTTCATTATATCGTAGGTTTCAAGAATCAGAACTTCATGGCTTTGTAATTTTTTTAGAGCTGGTTCAAATGCTGTACAACAAACGTTCATTACAAATCCTAAGTAAGCTTCAGCTAATTCAAATTCAAAAAACATACGTAGTGTCGGCGAAAGTGTTTTTTGGTTGAAGTATGATTTTACTGGTTCAAAACTGGACAGCAATCGAATTATTGCTGGCAGAAGTGTTAACCAACGGGTAGGAACATGTCGCAATAATTCCCTCCATTCAATATCGATCCATTCAAAAAATTCCTTTAGTGCTGATATTTTTTTCGTAGATGCGAATATAAATTCATTATATATTTTGATGACAATTAATTCAATATCGAATCTTAGAACCGAAAATGCTTTTTTTGCAGTATTGTGAATTATATGATTATTACAGCCAATAGCAATTATATTTTGGTTACTTTTGAGAAGTTCTGTGAATACGATATTGTGCTTTCCAAAATTTACTGCAGTATTGTCAGCACAAAATGATGTTACATTTGAAGCTAAAAGTTCACAAGCTTCCAATTTTTGTTCAGGGATTCAGCTATAGCTACTGCGTTTTCCTGTTCAAGCGAATAAAATGAAAGTAAAGAAGTTTGAATACTTTTTTCTTTGTCGAAATTTTTTACAAGTAATGCTTCAGACAGTCTCGCCGCGCGTGCCGTTGCCGGTTTGGAATGTCAAAAGACGCTGGTGACGTTGGTGACGACTTTGCGTAGACAGACTCGCCGCATTGAATCATTTAATTAAAAGTATATTGGTTGATGTTAAAAAACAATTTTTATTAAATATTGTGAATTAAATATATCAAATATTGTGTTAAAAATAATTTACAATAATATATGCCTTCAAATTATTATTATATTTTTAACTTTAATTACATGTTATTTAGTTAAAATTACATTTTCTCTCACAAATGGAATTAACTTTTTTATAATAATACAATATACATATAAATAATTATATAAATAACATATAAATATCCACCACATTTTTTGTTGTACAAAATTTCATTTTTTTAAATTATTTCTATTAATTCTACAACAAATCTCATTTTTAAAAAATGATTTTTCATAAATAAAAAAAAAATCAACAAAACAATATTTTTATGTCATACAACAATTTTCATATCAATTAGACATTTGGAAACGGCAACGATTTCAAAAGTTGAAATCGATTGAATTTTCTTACGGCACGAGCGTCCCCGGCGTCATGATGGCGGCGAGTTTGTCTGCTTTCATATATTTCTATATATTTTAACTTTTGTTTGATATTCCAAGCCTTCAACGGCAACGGCGCAGACTTCTTCAACGGCGAGACTATCTCTGGGGTAAAGGAAAACATTTGATGTTTCCTTTATTTGAAGCGTCAGTCATAATAGAAAAATATTGCGAGCTCATCAAACTTTCTTTCACAACATTTTTTGAAAATGGTCCTAAAACTTTAGTAACGATTGCATTTAATTTTGTTCTTCCGCAACTATATTTACTAGCAATTTTAGAATCATTGAATAAATCGTCAAATAAAGAACCTCCACATCCACTTGAAATGTAACTATGAGAATGGTAACTAAATGCAGTCTCTGCTATAATAACTTGTTCTTCAGCCTAGGTATTTGGCGTTACAAAATATTTCGATAGTGTTGATGATTCAGTAGATGCATTTAAACTTAGTATATGTTTCCTTGACGACATATGACGTCTAATATCATTCTCACCCCCGTGACTTATAGAAAAATAAAAATTGTTACAAATCTTGCACTTAGCTGAATAATCGTCGTCACGTCCTTTATAAAGCCAGTCAAACTTCTTTGTCCAATCATTTTTAAATTTAACTAACCGTTTAGTTTTTTTCTTTGGAGTTGGGCATGCGGACGTTGTTGAAGTTGGTGACTCGATTTCATTTTGAAGATATTCAACTTCATTTTCTGCTCCTGATATGTTTTCTAATTCTGCCATGGTCTAATAATTATTATGTAATGTAATTATAATAAAGTAAATGATCTGCAAAATTATAATATAAATTTTCTTACTAATTTTAATATATTTTTTCGGCTAGGTAGCTAGAGCACCAAACAACCTTCCTACTTCCTATCCTAACCTTAAATGCAAGGAGACAGTTTACAGTAAAGCTGTCAACTCAAACAATAACTTTAAAAATATTTCCCTATAAACACTTCTCATGAAAATAAATTCCCACCAAAAGATTATCATTCATATTATTGCATAATAAAAAAGTAAATTGTATTTTTTTTTAATTTTTACGATGTTGCGAGATTTTTTGAACACAAATCGGGACGCGGGACTTTGGCATTTAAATCGGGACTGTCCCGAGTAAATCCGGACGGATGGTAGCCCTGATTACATAGAATAGCAATATTTGTTTTGGCAGAATTAGAAAGAATACAGGATTACATGTTAGAACAGGGTGAAATAATTAATTCATTGCAACAGCACAAAATACATCCGTTAGTAGTAGATTCATAATTATTAGTGGACATTATCAAGAGCATGACAAATCAGGAAGGACATTCATATTTATATTCGACAGAAATACTAAATCAGTTAGCACAAATAGATTTAGGTTACTGGGAAAATGAGATAGGAGTTAGGATTTCCATTAATATTTTAAATAAAGAGGAAATTGATTTGTACAAAAATTATCCTCTTCCAAAATTGAGTAGTAATAATCAGCTCACGGTTATAAAAAGTGACTGGCACTACATTGCTAACAATTCGGCAAATCAATTTATTTATTATACAACAGTTGAATTTAATATCGCGTGTCAAACTATTAGTGGAGCAACGAATGAAATGGTTAGAGTATGTAGGCAACTTCACCCTAAATCATTATTACACACATCTAACAATTGTATTCTAAACAAATTTTTAGTTCATGAAAACAGGGACAAACAGAACAGTTGTCAATACCTTGCCGTTAAACAACTGACAAATTATGTAGTATACCGTTGCAAACTTTAAGCACATGGTTGTTTATATTCTTTGACAAACAAGATGTGACAAGTTTTTGTAATCCAAATACATACAAACATACAGTAGTGGGGACAGGCATTCTTAGATTAACTAAGAAATATTCATTTATATTAGGACATCTGTAAATGCCTTATTTTGCAGAAAGGACAGACAACCAAAAATACCGTTGCCCAAAATTCCAACAACAAATATATCGAAAATTAGAACTAATGAAAAAAGAAACAAATCCTATTCAACCCAACTAGGAATCAATGACTCCGCAAACGTTATCTTTTAGAAGTTGTTATAAAGAGGCAGTAATATTTGTTTAAAACAGTATAATTCACTCCAGTACTGCGAGCTGAAGTGATTTGAAAATAAATAGTATTATGGAAAAGTAGTAAATAAAACCTAACATATTATGAATTATCAATATGTACAATTTTATATTGATAATGCGAATTGATATTTTACCGAGTATTTTAAATTTAAATTAAAGAACAAACAAGTTTACATGATAAAACATGTTATTAAGAAAAATAGTGAGTAAAGAAAGAGTAAAAAAAGTAACATACATTTTTTATGGTGAATAACATTTCCATATTATTTCCATATTTTTTGGGATTAACGTTTCCAACAGCTATTTTCTTCCATAGTGATTTAACCCTAAAAAAACATAAAAAAGATTAGAAAATTATTTAAAATGTGTACTTTTGTTGAAAATAAACAACCAACACTAAATTGTTTATATTATTTTTTGTTATCAACAGCATAATTCCATTCTGGCATTATGACATTCTGTAAACCACCCTTTTCAATTAAATGTAACTGATCATCATTTAATGTTTTAAATTCAATAATAATATCAATTTTAATTAAACATGGTGTACAAAATTTACTAGCTGGCACTAAATGCATATCAATTGAATTAACAAATTCTGAAAATGTTGGATATTTTCTTTAGTGTTTATTATCACCATTTTGTTTATTTTTTTTTATATTTACGAACTATTGAATATCCTAGGATATCGTTAAATGAATGTGGTATAGCATTAACAAATTTATCTCTATAAGCACTCAAAAGTCTGTCAAATGGATGCCGTACTATCATAAAAGTAATAGATTCATTTTGCGTTTCCTGCAATTTAACTAAATGTTACTCTAGCATATTTTTTCCGAGCTAAATTTAAAGCTATATCATTTGTTTTTTTTTGTAAAAAAAAATATTTACTATAATCAGCTAAAATATTAAAATTATACATCCAAAATGATGATGTTGCTTTAAATACATTACACCAAATAAGAGGATATTTACGATTTACCAAATATTCCCATGGATTTGGTTTATGATAAGATTCATTTCCTCTTTTGTTTTTATCAGCTAGCGTCTATACTGTATCAAGCGGGATTGTTTGTAATTTTGTGTCATTTTGATATTGGTATCCTTTAGTTTTATGTAGTTCAGTTTTTTTTTCTCTCAAGATTTCCCTTTCAATTTTTTTTGTGTTATTTTGATGTAGCCTAAAAAGTAAATAATAGGTTGTAAATTTTTTTTAATAGAATATATTTTAGAGTAAATATACAGGAGACGCTATATCAATAAAATCGTGTCGCCGTTTTTTGTGGGGGGAAAAGAGATGTTATTTATAGTGACGGCTTCAGAAACTGAAGCTAGTGTATAAAAGCTCTTTTTATTTAAGGAAAGCTCATTTTATTTTAGTAAAGCTTTTTTTTATTAATTTAATAACCAAATGATAGATTTGAATAAATATTTTTATATTTTTGAAATGAGTTATGAAAATGAAATATATAACATATATTTCATAATAAAAACTATTTTATTGTTGTTTTGTAATAAATAATAATATTAAAATGGTATGTTGAATTGTTTCTGTCAACATATTTACTTCAAAAAATCATATAATTTTCGTTTCCATATCATTATGGAATTTAAAATATATATTTTTAAATAATTCCGTCTGAAATAATAAGTGCCTCAAAAAAGAAAATCCTGATTACGACACTGTTACAAAAATTTTGCTAATTGAAAGCTGTTTTGAATTTCATACATAGCTCTCTTGTTTATGAACAAAAACATATATGTACTTTTTTTTCGGCACAAAAGTAAATTTTTTTTCGTAAATTTATTTCTTTAAAAAAAGCATGGTACACTACATTTTTTTCATAATGAGCAACAACACTTCAAGGAAGGGAAGTTTTTTTTAAGTAAGGAAATTTTATGCTAACTTTCGAGCAATAATTAGGGTTTAAATATTAGATAATAAAATTTGTAGTGAGTTATTTTTGAAAACGCCTAAAAGTAGTCTATATATATATAATTTTTGAAAATTTGTTGTGTGTGAAATCTTTTATATATATATAACGTTTACATATCGGTTTGTTGGCTACTTGTAGTTTTAAATAGTTTTAAATTATTAGACCATTGTAGATTTTCAATTAAGGATATTTTTTTTTAGAATACATAAAATAGTTAGAATGGTAGTTAATAAAATAGATAATGTTAAGTATTTTAGAGGTTGAATTAGGTAATTTACAAGGTATAATTAAAAACTTTAAGAAAACACCTAATAGACAATATAGTTCAAGGTATATATTAAGGAAATTAGCTTATGTTAAGGAAGTTAGGGATACTTTCTCTAAAACTTGGCAGACATTATATCCGTTAAATAAGGATTTAGCGTTACAATACAAAGAAAAATTTGAAAGAACATATGGAGAAGTAAAAAGCATACTAGATTCAAAATCAGTAGAATTATTAAATACAACAGTAAGAGAAGACAACGAAAGCGACGAAGAAGATTATAAAGAAGCTGAAACAACTGATAATATTGAAGCTGCAAGTACTGAAGAAATAAAAGGAGACATTCCAATACCAACAACTGAAACTGATGATATTGAGGAAACAAAACCAGATAATAATATTCCAATAACCCCAATTTCAACAACAGAAATGGCTAGTTTTGATTTTAATGTAGCTCAAAAGTTACCAACTTTAACTTTTGATAAGGATGAAACCCGTGAAGAAAAAATTCGAGATTTTGTGAACAGCATAGAATTTTATCACGATATTTTAAAAACGGAAGATAAAGCTATTTTAGTAAAATTTCTGATCAAATGCAAAATACAGGGAAAAGCATTGACAGAATTAGGAAATACCGAACCAACAAATTTTGCGGAATTAAAACAATTACTAAAAACAAAATGCGGAAGTAAAGATTCCATAGAGATAATTCAAACAAAACTAAGTAACATCAAACAAGGAAATAGACCATTAAGAGAATTTACCAATGATGTGGAAAATTTAATTGCACGAATGACGGATCTAGAAGTCAGTGCACAAAGCGAAACAGAAAGAGCTGCTTTAACAACTGCCAACAATCGTAGAGGATTGGCATTCTTGAAAAAAGGAGTAAATGAGAGATACAGAATTATCTTGGATAGTGCGCGTCACAAGGATTTTAAGGACGCAATTCAACATTTATTAGAATTAGATCCAGGGACAACAGAAATAGTGAGATATATTGGAAATAATAATCGGCTAAATAACGAAAATAATAATAACAGGTTTAATCAAAATAATAACAGATTTAATAATTTTAATCGGAATAATTATAATTATAATAATAATAATAATAATAGTAATAATAATAATATAAGAAGAAATAATAATTATAATAATAATAATAGATTCAACAATAATAGAAACAATAATAATAACAATAATAGATCTTTGGGAAATAATAATTTTAACAGTAATAATAACAGAAATTACAACAACAATAACACAAATTTTAATAGAAATAATAATAATAATAATAACAATTTTAATAGAAATTACAATAACAATACCAATAATAATAATAATTATAACAATAATTATAACAGGAACAGAAGTTATTCTGGAAATAGACATCAAATTGGACACAATAATTCAAATAATACAAATAATATCAATTCCGAAAATTCAAGGATTTTGGCGATTACAGAAAAGGGAAACGAGCAACCCACCGAGGGGGAAGCCAACCAATCGGTAGGGGAATACAACATGTAGGCGAAGAAAATGAAATTGTTTTGACATTAAATATTTCAAACGGACTGTACGTAAACATAAATATAAATAACATTAAAACAACATTTTTAGTAGACACAGGAGCGTCAATTTGCGCTATTAAAGAAAAATTTTTAAAAAACAGTACTTTAAATACAAATAACGTAACTATAATTCATGGTATTTCAGGACATTTGGAAACATTAGGAACTGCTATTAACCAATTAGACTTTCGATCAATAAATATTGATTACGAATTCCACGTAGTTAAAGATGACTTTCCCGTACCTGTAGATGGTATTTTGGGAGCAAATTTCTTAAAAACTTATCAAGCTAAAATAAATCTGGAAAAATTTATCTTAGAACTTGCGATAAATAATAAACAAATTATTTTACCTATATTAAGTAAAGACAATATTAATACAATCACAATCGCACCGCGATGTGAATCAACATATTGGTTAAGTACAGAATTAGAAGACGAACGCATATTTTATCAAACCGAATTATGCGAGGGGGTTTTTATGGCTGGATCAATATCCAAAGCCATAAATGGTAAAATACCTATTAAAATACTAAATACAAGAGACAGTGACGTAAAATTAAACTGGGTTGAACCAGAATCATTTAGTCTTAACGACCATTATATTTTAAACTACGAAAAATCAGACATAAAACCACAAAATAGAGTAGAAAAACTATTAAAAGAAATCAATTACAATACATTAAACAAAGACGAGAAAGATTGTGTACAGAAAATTTGTACTAAATTTAACGACATATTTCATTTAGATGGAGATCAACTGACAATTACCAATATTGGCAGTGCAAAAATTCAAATAAAGGAAGGAGTAACACCTTCGTATACAAAACCATACAGAGTACCACACTCACAGAAAAATGACATACAGGAAGAAATCCAGAAAATGGTAAAGGATAAAATAGCAGAACCATCAATTTCAGCATGGAACTCACCAGTGTTAATCGTACCAAAGAAAAAAGATCCAGTTACAGGTTTACAAAAATTCCGGATGGTAATAGATTACCGAAAAGTTAATGACATAATCGAAGATGATAAATTTCCACTACCAAATATCACCGATATATATGATATGGTAGGAGGTGCTAAATATTTTTCTTGTATAGATCTTAGTCAAGGTTATTATCAGATGGAATTGGACAAAGACAGTAGACCATGTACGGCATTTTCCACGGAAAATGGACATTATCAATTGACAAGGTTACCAATGGGTTTAAAAATTTCACCCAGCGCATTTTCACGAATGATGTCAATAGCGATGTCAGGGTTAACGTATTCTAGATGTTTTGTTTACTTAGATGACTTAATAATATTCGGGAATAGTTTAGAATCCCATAATAAGAATTTAATTGAAGTATTTCAAAGACTCAGGGAAGTAAATTTAAAAATTCACCCAGGTAAATGTAATTTTCTAAGGAAAGAAGTTTTGTATTTGGGCCATATAATTTCGGAGAAAGGCATTTGGCCTGATCCTTCAAAATCTGATGCAATTAAAAAGTTTCCACAACCACAAAATGCAGATGAAGTACGGAGATTCGTTGCATTTGCAAACTATTATAGAAAATTCATTCCGAATTTCGCTTCTATAACAATTCCACTAAATAAATTATTAAAAAAAGATGTTAAATTTAATTTTACCAAAGACTGTATCGAAGCTTTTCAGACAATTAAAGAATTTTTAATTAGCCCAAAAATTTTGCAATTTCCAAATTTTGAACAAGAATTCATATTAAGAACAGACGCATCGGGTTTTGCTCTTGGAGCAGTACTTTCTAATAATGACGACAGACCAATCGCATACGCTAGTAAGACATTAAACAGTGCAGAGAAAAATTATAGTACAATAGAGAAAGAATTATTAGCTATAGTATGGGCCATTAAACATTATAGACCATATTTATTCGGGAGACGTTTTAAAATTTTGACAGACCATAGACCGTTAGTTTATTTGTTTTCGCTAAAGGAACCGTCTTCAAGATTGACGAAATTTCGGTTATTACTAGAAGAATACAATTTTTATGTTGAATATTCACCGGGAAAAGAAAATTGCACGGCAGATGCACTAAGTAGAATAAAAATATCATCAGACGACTTAAAAATTTTATTTATTGGTATAACAACACGATCGAAATCAAAAGAGGATGAAGAAAAGGAACAGGTAATAGGAAAAGACGACGAAATTATAAAAACATTGTTAAAACCACTACCAGCAGGATTAAAACTCATTGAGTTAAAAATAGTAAACAGTTTTGAGGAGGAAATTGAGAAGTTAAAGGGGCAGAATGATATTGTTTTAGGTCCAAACAAAGTTTTGGCTTACATTCCGAAAAGGAATTGTATTGTAATGGTTAAACCAAAAGATAGCACTACATACCTAACCACAGCATTCGGCAGATTGCTAGGGGGGGATGTGCAGAAAATCATGGTTCCATTAAAATTAGATAAAATTTATATAACGAAAGGAGAATTATTAAAATTAGCAGACGGCCGTCAACAAAATAATTTAAATAATTTAAAGAAATTAATAAATGAGATGTTTAAGGATATTCAAGTGCACATGATGAAGGATTTAATTAGAGTTACCGACCCCGTGATGAAAAAACTTTTACTAAATGATTACCATATATTACCAACTAGTGGACATGCTGGAATCAACAGAATGATGAAGAATATAAAATGTAAATATTTCTGGACAGGAATGCAGGAGGATATAACAGCATTTGTAAAACACTGCGAATCATGTCAAAGGAATAAACATATGAATCAGAAAAAACATCCTATGATAGTAACTTCAACGAGTGAAACAAGTTTCGAAAAAATCTACATAGATCTTGTGGGTCCATTGGAAGAAACATCAGATGGATATAAATACATTTTAACAATACAAGATGAGCTGACAAAATTTGTAGAAAATATACCACTTAAAAACAAAGAAGCAAATACCGTAGCTGAAGGACTCGTAGAATATTATATATTAAAATATGGAGTGCCAAAAAGAATTGCTTCGGATCAAGGAACAGAATTTATGAGTAATGTTTTTAAGGATGTGTGCAAAATGCTGAAAATAGAACAACTGTTCGCTACAGCATATCACCATGAGAGTATAGGAGCTTTAGAAAACTCACATAAAGTTTTAGGAGCATATCTAAGAACATATGCTGCAGAAAATCATTCAGATTGGAATAAATGGATACCATATTATACATTTTGTTATAATACATCGGTACATTCGGAAACGGAATATACACCTTACGAACTTGTATATGGTAAACAATGTAAACTACCATCAAATTTAATAAAAACAATACAACCAGTATACAATTATGAAGATTATAGCATCGATTTAAAAAATAAACTACAAATAGTACATAGAGATGCGAGAGAAATATTATGTAAAAAGAAATTAGAGAGGAAAAATAGATTCGACAGGGATTATAAAGTAAAAGATAGTAATTATGAAATAGGCAGTTTAGTTTTACTTAGAAATGAAAATAGAAGGAAGTTGGATCCAATATATATTGGTCCATATGAAGTAATAGGCAATGAAGGTGTGAATTGCGAGATTAAATCAGATAAAAAGAAAATGATAGTACATAGAAATAGGATTAAACCATATTACGCGTATTTAATGGTAATAACAGAAAATTAAATGTTTTTTTTTAAAAAAAAAAATATTTTTAGGGGGAAGGGGACGCCTGGAAACCTATAGATTTTAAGTTATAATAGTATAAATAATAAGTAGAATAGTATATTTTAGGTAAACAGTTAAACAAGAGTGAAAAGAGGGGATGTTAAAGATTTATAATTTTAACATTTTATCGGTAAACATAAAAATATATATATATGTATAAACGAAATAATAATAAAAAAAAAAAAAAAAGAAATAAATACTACGTTGAAAATAATGTTTTATTATTTTAATAAAAAAAAAAAAAATTTTTCTTTACTTATTTTTATTACATTATTTACATAAATTTTACATACACTTTGTATTCACTTTTATTTTTCATTAAGTTTTATATTTTACTTTTATTACATTACTTATAAAAATTTTATTACATAATATTAATTATTACATTATTTTTATTAGTTTACTTGAAGTTAAATTTTTACATTTTTACATTACTTTTGATAAAAATAAGTTGTACTCTAGATAAAATGTCATAAACATAATAAATTATAAACTTAAGAAAATTTTGGATAATTATGATAATTTGTAACTTTAAAAAATCTTTCTGAAAATTATAATAATTTTTTAAATTTAGAAATTGACAATATATGTAAGGGAATAATATCTGTTAACGCTAGAAAGCAGGAATTTACTTAGGGTAAGATTCCTCCTTTTCCGCCAGGAGGGGTGGTGTGGTGTATGCCACTAAACACATATGCTTAAACACGTGTTTGGTACCGTAGGTCAGTTTTATTTTGTAAACACTTTGTTTACATAACAAACTACAGCATAGCATACGAAAATACCACACAACAAAAAAGATCAAAATATTGAACCCTAAAATATGTCACGATAATGTAAATATATATATATGTATATTAATTCATATGCACATATATATATTTACATGTGCAGTACTAACTGCATACGGAATACATTAAAGAAATTCTTAAGAAATATTGAATTCTAAAGAATTCAATATTAAAGGATATAAATTGCTAGCGTTAGCAAATATCGCCCAATATTACTAATATAGAATATTGGAAATATTTATAATTAGTATTAAGAAAAGTATGTGTAATTAAAATAAGAGTAGGGGTAATTTTAGGGTATAAAAGAAGAAGAATTAAAATAAAGAATTTACTTTTTAATTAACATTCAAAGTCAAAACAACCTTGTTTTATTTAACTTACAGGCTTCTATGCCAAGTAATAAATTATAACAATTTACAACTATACCAAACTAAAAGGGCTTGTGCCATTTTAGAAACATCAAGGCATAAACGCCACGATTATTGGTAAAATATATATATGGAATTGTTTTAATATAGATTTAACATTTGAACCATATGTACAGCGACCTGGTCACCGTTGGACATTAGACGTGCCAACATTACAGTAGGTAATGTATAATTTTTTAATGAAAATTCTGTGAATTCATATTTCTTGTAAGGCAATACTATTATAATTAGAAATTAGAGCAGTCTGTTGTGTTTAAAAATAGTAAAAAATATATTATCGGTTGTAAAATAATTTAAACTTAAAAAATATTATCGAATGGAAAAATTATTTAAACTTAATCGAAATACCGCAGCACACTCACGGATGAACATTTAAAAATGTGTCTACATTTAGCAGTAACGAGTTACAAAATGCAATGCCATGCATCAATATCTAAAGACAAATATTAAATTAATTTTAAATTATTACATATGTCTGTAGTATTTATGAAACGAATAAAATATAAATATTGCGAAAAATGCGAAAATTTTTGGTCGATTTTTCATTCTAATTTTCAGGTTGGATCGATCTTCATCAACAAAAATCTGGCCGAACCTGATATATATATATAAATATATATATATATATATATATATGATATTCTCATTTTAATTTTGTTCCATATGTCACAATAAATATGAAACATCAATAATGGAACGAATAAATAAAGATTTGGTGTTTTGAAAAATTCTATGCACACCAATTTTTTTTCTGGTGCAAAATTCTAGTTTAAATTTTCAAATAGGAAGGATTGTAGGAAGACGGTACGGACATAATAACAGCGTACATTACGGACAGATAGATAGTCTATAGTATCAATAATACAGAGAAAGGAAATATATATAAAAAAAAGAAAATAACAAAAGGTTTAATTGTAATTATTTATTTATTATATAATGTAAAATTAAAATTATTTATTTATTAACAATTAAAAAAATATTTTTGAATTTATTTATTAGTTATTAATAATAATAATAATAAATTTTTAATAATAATATTTTTTATAATTACAAATTTTTTTTTTTTTTTTTCATAGTTGATGTATACAGTTTAGATGGTTGATGACGTATTGGTCTAAAAAAAAATAATAATAAAATATATAAATAAAAAGTAGATAGATTTAAAAAATTAATAAATATTACCATTGTTATATCTACTCTTTTGTGGCCTGTTTCGGCATAATGTTTTGCACGGTCTGTTAGCGTCCGATGCGATCGTTTCTTCCATTAGCAAAACAAGAGACCGTAACAATTATGGTTAAACAATTTTTTTAAATTTTTTTTATGTTAAAGTTTTGATTAAGTTTTTAAAGGATTTTTTTAAACAAATAAAATCTAGACCTTACAATTTCTGTAGTTGGAATTATAATAAATAATAATTTATGTAAATTTTGTGTCTTAAAGATTTTTTTTTGCACATACGGCATTTTTAATAAAAAATTAATTGTAATGTTTTAAAAAAAAATATATATATATCGGGTTACAGAATAAAATTTGAATTATAAAAAATATAATTTCTTTTTTAATAAAGGGGAAGAAAGTAGTATGTGTAGATAAGGAAATGTAGTTAAATGATAATTAATAGAAGGTAGATAATTTATATAAAATAATACATATATATAAGAATGAAATTGTAAGAGTAATTCTATATTGTATAATTTTTTTTTTAATATATATATGCAAAAAGACATAAAAAACAAATTGTAAACAATCTTTTACGAAAATAGGAAATTTTGTACTGTTCTAAAAATTTTTTTTTTTTTTTTCAAATTTTAGTTAATAGATGGAATTAAATTATTGCAATACACTGTAAAAAATCATTTGGGATTATAATTATTTGAAAAATGTTTGAATTATTAAATATTTGTTTTGTAAAATTATTTGTAAAGGTAAATGACCGAGCCTATTCTATTAAGGGAAGGTTCTATATTTGTATGAATTAACGATGACGACACAAGTTGAAATCATGTATAAATGGTTGTTCTGAATTGGAAAAGACACTTGGAATCAGCTTTCTAATTGGAAACATAGTAAAATTGTATTAAGATTTTATAGCTTTTAACGATTTTTACAACAAAAAACAATTAGTAAAACAACAACCAAGTCTTCAACATTTCCAATACAGGTATCTTTTAGTTCACCCCCTACACAAAGTAAGGTGAATTGTACGATCAACCAACATTGTACCTAAGGCAGGCTACAACATTGTTTGACGCTCACTTTGATTGAACAGGCACATTGTCCACCTACCACATCACATGGTGGTTGTAATATTATGTTTGCTTTTATAAATAAAACACCATAATGATTCGTTATAATTTTATATTTATTCTTTAATTATTATTATTAGCATTCCCTTTGAATGCTAAGTCTTCCAAACTCACAACAAGACTGATTTACACCACCCATAAAACTACAAAACTACAAAACTATTGCAAGCCTCAAAACCACGTTCATGTATCCATGACATCTCGTTTTTTTATAATAACAAAATAAAAATTAAATTCTTCAGTATAAAAGTAAAAATAGTTAATCCAAGTTATTATTATAATAATAATACTATTCAACAAAATTAATAATCTTAAAATTTTTAAATTCTTTAATATATATTAAATACATACTACTATGTTTTTTTTTTTTTTTAAATCTTTATAACATAAATACATATTACTATGTATATCTCTTTTTTTTTTTAATTTAGTTTAATTCATAATTTTGAAATCTTTCTGGCATTTTAATTTTTCTACCATATCTGGTAGTTTTTCCATTATTATTTTTATTTTTATCTAATTGATCAACAATATTTGATTCTACATTAACCATTTCATTTTCAACATCAATTGCATTATTTTCATTACAATTATTATTATTTGAATTAAGTTCATTACCAAAAGATTGTGAATTTTCTATATCGAGATTTAAGTCAAACTGGATATCATTTTTTGATGCGTGAGTGATAAGATGTTTATTTCGTTTTATCAATCTTCCATTATCCTGTAGAATCTGATATGTTCTAGGATTTCTCGGACTTTCATCATTTACAATAAGACCATTTCGACTATACTTTTTTGTATCATCATCCCATATTTTTATTTGTTCACCAGTTTCAAAATTTCTTAAATTTTTTGCTTTTCTGTCGTGATAATATTTTTGTTCAACTTGTCTTTTTTCTAATTGACCATGTACATATTTATTCGAATTAAGTCCCCTTTCCATAAAATTTGGTAATATACCTTTTACATTTTCCCCAAACATAATTGTATTAGGTGAACTTATTTTCGCTGATATTGGAGTATTTCTTAATTCCAATAATGACATAAACGGATCTTTTCCATCTGCTAACGCTTTTTTCAACATTAATTTAACTGTTTGAATGTGTCTTTCTACCATTCCGTTGCTTCTTGAATAATGTGGTGAAGAAATTATATGATCAAAACCCCATTCAGATGAAATTTTTTTGAATTTATGTGAAGTAAATTGTGTACCACCATCTGAATGTACTGTATTTGGAATTCCATATCTCGCAAAATTTGATTTCAAACAATATATAACCGATTCTGATTTCATTGACCTTAATTGGTTTACTTCCAGATATTTACTAAAATAATATACTAATATTAGATAATTTTTATTACCAAAATGAAATATATCAGTTCCTAATTTCAACCATGGACCATCTGGTACTTCATGTGGTATTAATGGTTCTACGAAATTTTTCCTTTTGTGCTGAATACATATTGTACAGTTGTTAATTAAATTTTCGATTTCCGTATTCATACCAATCCAGAACTATATTTCTCGAGCTCTATTCTTTGTTTTTTCTAAACCCCAATGGTTATAATGTAGTTTATTTAACATTTCTTTTCTCAACACTTTTGGTACTACCACAGCATTATTTTTAAACAGTAATTCATCATCTACCAAATATAAATCTTCTTTAAAATTATAATATTTTTTCAAAATTTCCGGTAGTTCTTCTTTTGTATTCGGCCAACCACTTTTAACTACTTTAATTACGTTTTGGATTTCGTAATCTTTAAGAGTTTCTTCTTTAAATCGTTTTAATGTTTTATCTGTCATTGAATTTTTTAATTCTACCATCATTATATGAGCATTGCAATCAATATCATCTTCAGCTTCTAACTGAAATTTCGGAAGCCTTGATAACGCATCAGCTATCATTAAAAATTTACCTGGTTTATATTCTACCTGTAAATTATATGGTTGTAACCTCAATCTCATTTTTTGTAATCTTAGTGGTATTTCTGACAATGCTTTTTTAAAAATTGGCTCAAGTGATTTATGATCACTTTCTATTTTTACCGGTCTACCTAGTATATATTGCCTGAATCTTTCACACCCAAATACAATTGCATAACATGCCTTTTCTATTTGTGCCCAAGCTTTTTGAGTAATAGTAAAAGCTTTTGATGCATATGCTACTGGTAGATTATTCTGAAGAAGTACCGCTCCCATTCCCACACTTGATGCATCTACACTCACAGTGCACTTTTATGATTTGGATCATAAAACTGTAATATTGGACAATTCGACAACATATTTTTCAAATTTTCAAATATTTTTTGGTGATGATTAGTCCATTTAAATATTGAATTTTTCTTAACTACTTCCCTTAGTGGATCAGTTACCAATGAAATGTTTGGTAGAAATTTTGATACATAAGAAATCATTCCCAAAAAAGTTTCTACATCTTTTATTTTGTGGTATTTGTAAACTTTTTATTGCCTCTACTTTAGCTTGATCTATTTCAATTCCTTTCTCAGTGAATGAATGACCCAAAAACTGAACTTCTGTTTTTGCTATTTGACATTTTGCTTTATTAAATTTAATTACATTAACTTCTGCTTTTTCAAATATTTGCTTAAGTATTTCTTTATGTTCTTCTATAGTTTCCGTACCAACTATCAAATCATCTATATAAACTTTTGTATTTTTTATATCACCAAATATTTCATTAGCTTTTCTTTGAAAAATTTCTGGTGCTGTATTTAATCCGTACGGCATTCTTTGAAAACAATAACTACCAAATGGTGTATTAAATGTCGTAAATTTACAGCTTTCTTTTTTTAATTTAACTTGATAAAATGCTTTACTACAATCAAGAATTGAAAATATTTTTGCTTTGCACATTCTTGATGATATTTCTTCGAAAGTGGGTAATTTAAAATGTTCTCTTAATAAACACGAGTTTAAATTTTGTGGATCTAAACAGATTCTTAAACTATTATCTGATTTTTTTACAATTACCACTACATTTACAAATTCTGTTGGTTCAACTATTCTTTTAATTATTCCATCTTTTTCCATTTTATTCAATTCATTCTCAAATTTATTTAGTAATTTGAATGGAATTTTACGGCATGGTATTATTTTACCATTATAATCAGGTTTTAATTTTAATTCATATTCAAAAATTTTTAATTCACCAATACCTTCAAAAACATAATTGTATTCTTTTAACAAATCACCCATTACTTTAATTTCAGCAATTCTTAATACCAAGTTAAATTTTCGTATAGTTGGTAGCCCTATTATTGGTAACACACCATCGGATACAACAATAAATTCAATTTCTTCTTCTCTTCCATCAATTTTACAAATTAAATTAACTTTTCCTTTGACATTAATTTTTGTATTATTAAAATTTACCAGCCTCATATTGCTTGGTTGTAATAATTTTTTATCACCGCAAACATCAAAAAATAATTTTTCATTAATAGCATTACAATCTGCTCCGGTGTCTATTTTAAATTTTACCATTTTTCCACATTCTACAACTTGGATATCAATTTCAAAACAATCTTTTGGTATTACATTAGTATTTGCAACACTTAACATACATTTTTCTTCTCTTAACCTAAAATTATAATTATGATTATCCTCATCATTATTATTTACATTGCGATCTACAGTTACAAAATTAACAAATTTTTTATTTCTACAAGCTTTAGAAAAATGATTATATTTTTTGCAAATATTACATTTCTTACCAATTGCTGGACATTTACCATATGAATGATTACCTGAACACCTGTTACAATTTTTTACCAAATTATCTTGTACTTGTTTAAATTTCCTGTCTTGTTGATTTTTCCTGTTATTTGATTGTTGTTGTTGTTCATGTTGATATTGTTGATGTTCTTTTTGGTTATTATTATTACCTCTATAACTCTTTTGACGTTCATTTGATGTTCTGCTTCTGACATAATTAATAGAATTGGGTTGCACCAACTGCTTAATTCTGATCTCTGCCATCTCTGACGCCTTACCAATTTCAATACACTTTTTTAAGGTTAGGTCTTCAGCTCTCAATAGCCTTTCTTTTAGATTATTATTAATAATTCCTCCGATTATTCTATCTTTAATTAACTGTTCTTTTAACTCATCACATGGTGGTTGTAATATTATGTTTGCTTTTATAAATAAAACACCATAATGATTCGTTATAATTTTATATTTATTCTTTAATTATTATTATTAGCATTCCCTTTGAATGCTAAGTCTTCCAAACTCACAACAAGACTGATTTACACCACCCATAAAACTACAAAACTACAAAACTATTGCAAGCCTCAAAACCACGTTCATGTATCCATGACATCTCGTTTTTTTATAATAACAAAATAAAAATTAAATTCTTCAGTATAAAAGTAAAAATAGTTAATCCAAGTTATTATTATAATAATAATACTATTCAACAAAATTAATAATCTTAAAATTTTTAAATTCTTTAATATATATTAAATACATACTACTATGTTTTTTTTTTTTTTTAAATCTTTATAACATAAATACATATTACTATGTATATCTCTTTTTTTTTTTTAATTTAGTTTAATTCATAATTTTGAAATCTTTCTGGCATTTTAATTTTTCTACCATATCTGGTAGTTTTTCCATTATTATTTTTATTTTTATCTAATTGATCAACAATATTTGATTCTACATTAACCATTTCATTTTCAACATCAATTGCATTATTTTCATTACAATTATTATTATTTGAATTAAGTTCATTACCAAAAGATTGTGAATTTTCTATATCGAGATTTAAGTCAAACTGGATATCATTTTTTGATGCGTGAGTGATAAGATGTTTATTTCGTTTTATCAATCTTCCATTATCCTGTAGAATCTGATATGTTCTAGGATTTCTCGGACTTTCATCATTTACAATAAGACCATTTCGACTATACTTTTTTGTATCATCATCCCATATTTTTATTTGTTCACCAGTTTCAAAATTTCTTAAATTTTTTGCTTTTCTGTCGTGATAATATTTTTGTTCAACTTGTCTTTTTTCTAATTGACCATGTACATATTTATTCGAATTAAGTCCCCTTTCCATAAAATTTGGTAATATACCTTTTACATTTTCCCCAAACATAATTGTATTAGGTGAACTTATTTTCGCTGATATTGGAGTATTTCTTAATTCCAATAATGACATAAACGGATCTTTTCCATCTGCTAACGCTTTTTTCAACATTAATTTAACTGTTTGAATGTGTCTTTCTACCATTCCGTTGCTTCTTGAATAATGTGGTGAAGAAATTATATGATCAAAACCCCATTCAGATGAAATTTTTTTGAATTTATGTGAAGTAAATTGTGTACCACCATCTGAATGTACTGTATTTGGAATTCCATATCTCGCAAAATTTGATTTCAAACAATATATAACCGATTCTGATTTCATTGACCTTAATTGGTTTACTTCCAGATATTTACTAAAATAATATACTAATATTAGATAATTTTTATTACCAAAATGAAATATATCAGTTCCTAATTTCAACCATGGACCATCTGGTACTTCATGTGGTATTAATGGTTCTACGAAATTTTTCCTTTTGTGCTGAATACATATTGTACAGTTGTTAATTAAATTTTCGATTTCCGTATTCATACCAATCCAGAACTATATTTCTCGAGCTCTATTCTTTGTTTTTTCTAAACCCCAATGGTTATAATGTAGTTTATTTAACATTTCTTTTCTCAACACTTTTGGTACTACCACAGCATTATTTTTAAACAGTAATTCATCATCTACCAAATATAAATCTTCTTTAAAATTATAATATTTTTTCAAAATTTCCGGTAGTTCTTCTTTTGTATTCGGCCAACCACTTTTAACTACTTTAATTACGTTTTGGATTTCGTAATCTTTAAGAGTTTCTTCTTTAAATCGTTTTAATGTTTTATCTGTCATTGAATTTTTTAATTCTACCATCATTATATGAGCATTGCAATCAATATCATCTTCAGCTTCTAACTGAAATTTCGGAAGCCTTGATAACGCATCAGCTATCATTAAAAATTTACCTGGTTTATATTCTACCTGTAAATTATATGGTTGTAACCTCAATCTCATTTTTTGTAATCTTAGTGGTATTTCTGACAATGCTTTTTTAAAAATTGGCTCAAGTGATTTATGATCACTTTCTATTTTTACCGGTCTACCTAGTATATATTGCCTGAATCTTTCACACCCAAATACAATTGCATAACATGCCTTTTCTATTTGTGCCCAAGCTTTTTGAGTAATAGTAAAAGCTTTTGATGCATATGCTACTGGTAGATTATTCTGAAGAAGTACCGCTCCCATTCCCACACTTGATGCATCTACACTCACAGTGCACTTTTATGATTTGGATCATAAAACTGTAATATTGGACAATTCGACAACATATTTTTCAAATTTTCAAATATTTTTTGGTGATGATTAGTCCATTTAAATATTGAATTTTTCTTAACTACTTCCCTTAGTGGATCAGTTACCAATGAAATGTTTGGTAGAAATTTTGATACATAAGAAATCATTCCCAAAAAAGTTTCTACATCTTTTATTTTGTGGTATTTGTAAACTTTTTATTGCCTCTACTTTAGCTTGATCTATTTCAATTCCTTTCTCAGTGAATGAATGACCCAAAAACTGAACTTCTGTTTTTGCTATTTGACATTTTGCTTTATTAAATTTAATTACATTAACTTCTGCTTTTTCAAATATTTGCTTAAGTATTTCTTTATGTTCTTCTATAGTTTCCGTACCAACTATCAAATCATCTATATAAACTTTTGTATTTTTTATATCACCAAATATTTCATTAGCTTTTCTTTGAAAAATTTCTGGTGCTGTATTTAATCCGTACGGCATTCTTTGAAAACAATAACTACCAAATGGTGTATTAAATGTCGTAAATTTACAGCTTTCTTTTTTTAATTTAACTTGATAAAATGCTTTACTACAATCAAGAATTGAAAATATTTTTGCTTTGCACATTCTTGATGATATTTCTTCGAAAGTGGGTAATTTAAAATGTTCTCTTAATAAACACGAGTTTAAATTTTGTGGATCTAAACAGATTCTTAAACTATTATCTGATTTTTTTACAATTACCACTACATTTACAAATTCTGTTGGTTCAACTATTCTTTTAATTATTCCATCTTTTTCCATTTTATTCAATTCATTCTCAAATTTATTTAGTAATTTGAATGGAATTTTACGGCATGGTATTATTTTACCATTATAATCAGGTTTTAATTTTAATTCATATTCAAAATTTTTTAATTCACCAATACCTTCAAAAACATAATTGTATTCTTTTAACAAATCACCCATTACTTTAATTTCAGCAATTCTTAATACCAAGTTAAATTTTCGTATAGTTGGTAGCCCTATTATTGGTAACACACCATCGGATACAACAATAAATTCAATTTCTTCTTCTCTTCCATCAATTTTACAAATTAAATTAACTTTTCCTTTGACATTAATTTTTGTATTATTAAAATTTACCAGCCTCATATTGCTTGGTTGTAATAATTTTTTATCACCGCAAACATCAAAAAATAATTTTTCATTAATAGCATTACAATCTGCTCCGGTGTCTATTTTAAATTTTACCATTTTTCCACATTCTACAACTTGGATATCAATTTCAAAACAATCTTTTGGTATTACATTAGTATTTGCAACACTTAACATACATTTTTCTTCTCTTAACCTAAAATTATAATTATGATTATCCTCATCATTATTATTTACATTGCGATCTACAGTTACAAAATTAACAAATTTTTTATTTCTACAAGCTTTAGAAAAATGATTATATTTTTTGCAAATATTACATTTCTTACCAATTGCTGGACATTTACCATATGAATGATTACCTGAACACCTGTTACAATTTTTTACCAAATTATCTTGTACTTGTTTAAATTTCCTGTCTTGTTGATTTTTCCTGTTATTTGATTGTTGTTGTTGTTCATGTTGATATTGTTGATGTTCTTTTTGGTTATTATTATTACCTCTATAACTCTTTTGACGTTCATTTGATGTTCTGCTTCTGACATAATTAATAGAATTGGGTTGCACCAACTGCTTAATTCTGATCTCTGCCATCTCTGACGCCTTACCAATTTCAATACACTTTTTTAAGGTTAGGTCTTCAGCTCTCAATAGCCTTTCTTTTAGATTATTATTAATAATTCCTCCGATTATTCTATCTTTAATTAACTGTTCTTTTAACTCATCACATGGTGGTTGTAATATTATGTTTGCTTTTATAAATAAAACACCATAATGATTCGTTATAATTTTATATTTATTCTTTAATTATTATTATTAGCATTCCCTTTGAATGCTAAGTCTTCCAAACTCACAACAAGACTGATTTACACCACCCATAAAACTACAAAACTACAAAACTATTGCAAGCCTCAAAACCACGTTCATGTATCCATGACATCTCGTTTTTTTATAATAACAAAATAAAAATTAAATTCTTCAGTATAAAAGTAAAAATAGTTAATCCAAGTTATTATTATAATAATAATACTATTCAACAAAATTAATAATCTTAAAATTTTTAAATTCTTTAATATATATTAAATACATACTACTATGTTTTTTTTTTTTAAATCTTTATAACATAAATACATATTACTATGTATATCTCTTTTTTTTTTTAATTTAGTTTAATTCATAATTTTGAAATCTTTCTGGCATTTTAATTTTTCTACCATATCTGGTAGTTTTTCCATTATTATTTTTATTTTTATCTAATTGATCAACAATATTTGATTCTACATTAACCATTTCATTTTCAACATCAATTGCATTATTTTCATTACAATTATTATTATTTGAATTAAGTTCATTACCAAAAGATTGTGAATTTTCTATATCGAGATTTAAGTCAAACTGGATATCATTTTTTGATGCGTGAGTGATAAGATGTTTATTTCGTTTTATCAATCTTCCATTATCCTGTAGAATCTGATATGTTCTAGGATTTCTCGGACTTTCATCATTTACAATAAGACCATTTCGACTATACTTTTTTGTATCATCATCCCATATTTTTATTTGTTCACCAGTTTCAAAATTTCTTAAATTTTTTGCTTTTCTGTCGTGATAATATTTTTGTTCAACTTGTCTTTTTTCTAATTGACCATGTACATATTTATTCGAATTAAGTCCCCTTTCCATAAAATTTGGTAATATACCTTTTACATTTTCCCCAAACATAATTGTATTAGGTGAACTTATTTTCGCTGATATTGGAGTATTTCTTAATTCCAATAATGACATAAACGGATCTTTTCCATCTGCTAACGCTTTTTTCAACATTAATTTAACTGTTTGAATGTGTCTTTCTACCATTCCGTTGCTTCTTGAATAATGTGGTGAAGAAATTATATGATCAAAACCCCATTCAGATGAAATTTTTTTGAATTTATGTGAAGTAAATTGTGTACCACCATCTGAATGTACTGTATTTGGAATTCCATATCTCGCAAAATTTGATTTCAAACAATATATAACCGATTCTGATTTCATTGACCTTAATTGGTTTACTTCCAGATATTTACTAAAATAATATACTAATATTAGATAATTTTTATTACCAAAATGAAATATATCAGTTCCTAATTTCAACCATGGACCATCTGGTACTTCATGTGGTATTAATGGTTCTACGAAATTTTTCCTTTTGTGCTGAATACATATTGTACAGTTGTTAATTAAATTTTCGATTTCCGTATTCATACCAATCCAGAACTATATTTCTCGAGCTCTATTCTTTGTTTTTTCTAAACCCCAATGGTTATAATGTAGTTTATTTAACATTTCTTTTCTCAACACTTTTGGTACTACCACAGCATTATTTTTAAACAGTAATTCATCATCTACCAAATATAAATCTTCTTTAAAATTATAATATTTTTTCAAAATTTCCGGTAGTTCTTCTTTTGTATTCGGCCAACCACTTTTAACTACTTTAATTACGTTTTGGATTTCGTAATCTTTAAGAGTTTCTTCTTTAAATCGTTTTAATGTTTTATCTGTCATTGAATTTTTTAATTCTACCATCATTATATGAGCATTGCAATCAATATCATCTTCAGCTTCTAACTGAAATTTCGGAAGCCTTGATAACGCATCAGCTATCATTAAAAATTTACCTGGTTTATATTCTACCTGTAAATTATATGGTTGTAACCTCAATCTCATTTTTTGTAATCTTAGTGGTATTTCTGACAATGCTTTTTTAAAAATTGGCTCAAGTGATTTATGATCACTTTCTATTTTTACCGGTCTACCTAGTATATATTGCCTGAATCTTTCACACCCAAATACAATTGCATAACATTCCTTTTCTATTTGTGCCCAAGCTTTTTGAGTAATAGTAAAAGCTTTTGATGCATATGCTACTGGTAGATTATTCTGAAGAAGTACCGCTCCCATTCCCACACTTGATGCATCTACACTCACAGTGCACTTTTATGATTTGGATCATAAAATTGTAATATTGGACAATTCGACAAACATATTTATAAATATTTTTTGGTGATGATTAGTCCATTTAAATATTGAATTTTTCTTAACTACTTCTCTTAGTGGATCAGTTACCAATGAAATGTTTGGTAGAAATTTTGATACATAAGAAATCATTCCCAAAAAAGTTTCTACATCTTTTATTTTGTGGTATTTGTAAACTTTTTATTGCCTCTACTTTAGCTTGATCTATTTCAATTCCTTTCTCAGTGAATGAATGATCCAAAAACTGAACTTCTGTTTTTGCTATTTGACATTTTGCTTTATTAAATTTAATTACATTAACTTCTGCTTTTTCAAATATTTGCTTAAGTATTTCTTTATGTTCTTCTATAGTTTCCGTACCAACTATCAAATCATCTATATAAACTTTTGTATTTTTTATATCACCAAATATTTCATTAGCTTTTCTTTGAAAAATTTCTGGTGCTGTATTTAATCCGTACGGCATTCTTTGAAAACAATAACTACCAAATGGTGTATTAAATGTCGTAAATTTACAGCTTTCTTTTTTTAATTTAACTTGATAAAATGCTTTACTACAATCAAGAATTGAAAATATTTTTGCTTTGCACATTCTTGATGATATTTCTTCGAAAGTGGGTAATTTAAAATGTTCTCTTAATAAACACGAGTTTAAATTTTGTGGATCTAAACAGATTCTTAAACTATTATCTGATTTTTTTACAATTACCACTACATTTACAAATTCTGTTGGTTCAACTATTCTTTTAATTATTCCATCTTTTTCCATTTTATTCAATTCATTCTCAAATTTATTTAGTAATTTGAATGGAATTTTACGGCATGGTATTATTTTACCATTATAATCAGGTTTTAATTTTAATTCATATTCAAAATTTTTTAATTCACCAATACCTTCAAAAACATAATTGTATTCTTTTAACAAATCACCCATTACTTTAATTTCAGCAATTCTTAATACCAAGTTAAATTTTCGTATAGTTGGTAGCCCTATTATTGGTAACACACCATCGGATACAACAATAAATTCAATTTCTTCTTCTCTTCCATCAATTTTACAAATTAAATTAACTTTTCCTTTGACATTAATTTTTGTATTATTAAAATTTACCAGCCTCATATTGCTTGGTTGTAATAATTTTTTATCACCGCAAACATCAAAAAATAATTTTTCATTAATAGCATTACAATCTGCTCCGGTGTCTATTTTAAATTTTACCATTTTTCCACATTCTACAACTTGGATATCAATTTCAAAACAATCTTTTGGTATTACATTAGTATTTGCAACACTTAACATACATTTTTCTTCTCTTAACCTAAAATTATAATTATGATTATCCTCATCATTATTATTTACATTGCGATCTACAGTTACAAAATTAACAAATTTTTTATTTCTACAAGCTTTAGAAAAATGATTATATTTTTTGCAAATATTACATTTCTTACCAATTGCTGGACATTTACCATATGAGTGATTACCTGAACACCTGTTACAATTTTTTACCAAATTATCTTGTACTTGTTTAAATTTCCTGTCTTGTTGATTTTTCCTGTTATTTGATTGTTGTTGTTGTTCATGTTGATATTGTTGATGTTCTTTTTGGTTATTATTATTACCTCTATAACTCTTTTGACGTTCATTTGATGTTCTGCTTCTGACATAATTAATAGAATTGGGTTGCACCAACTGCTTAATTCTGATCTCTGCCATCTCTGACGCCTTACCATTTTCAATATACTTTTTTAAGGTTAGGTCTTCAGCTCTCAATAGCCTTTCTTTTAGATTATTATTAATAATTCCTCCGATTATTCTATCTTTAATTAACTGTTCTTTTAACTCTCCAAATTCACAGTTTATACTTAATTTTTTTAGTTCTGTTACGAACTCATCAAAATTTTCACCTTCTTTTTGAGACCTCGTGAAAAACATATGACGACTTATACTGGCTCCTTTTCTTGTTGGACAACAGTAACCTCTAAACGCTTTAATGACGTCATCATATTTTAATTTGTGTTCGTCTGTTAATTCAAACGTTTCAATCTTTTCTTGTGCATCAGCCCCCAAACTATGTAATAATAAAGCTATTTTAATTCCGTCCTCCTTATCTGTGTATTCAACAGCTTGCAGAAAATATCCAAACCTTTTTTCCCATATGCGCCATTTTTCTGATAGGACGCTTTCAAATACAAAATTTTCGGGGGGTGCTAAGAAAATTGTTTCCGCCATCTTACTATATTTTTCTTTTAAAATTTTATACGAATACGATAAGTTTTATAATATAATTATACAATACCGACTGCGCCATGTAATATTATGTTTGCTTTTATAAATAAAACACCATAATGATTCGTTATAATTTTATATTTATTCTTTAATTATTATTATTAACATTCCCTTTGAATGCTACGTCTTCCAAACTCACAACAAGACTGATTTACACCACCCATAAATCTACAAAACTATTGCAAGCCTCAAAACCGCGTTCATGTATCTATGACAGTGGTATTACCAAAACTCTAGCGCGATTACGACAAATTTATTTTTGGCCGAATATGGCTAAAAACGTCAAAATCTAACCAAACTTTAATTGCACCTATGGGATATCCAATTCCAGTCGAAAGACCTTGGCAAAGATTATATGTCGATTTGTTAGGACCATATCCACGGTCAAAACGCAGATTTTGTTATATATTTATAGCCCTAGATCAGTTATCAAAATTTTTACTTCTCACAACCCTGCGAAAAGCTACGGCAGTAAAGATAATCGAATATCTTGAAGCTGATGTTTTCCATATCTTTAGAGTTCCCAAAAGTGTCATGAGAGACAATGGAAATCAATTTACTAGTCATGAATTTCAAAAACATCATATTCCATTGAACACATAAGAACACCCATACTTTTGCCTCAAGCTAACGCAACAGAAAGAGTGAATCGATCAATTCTAGCTGCGATCCGTACGTATTTGCGTGAATATCAGCGTGATTGGGACAAAAACTTGTCAAAAATTGCAGCAGCGTTGCGTTCTACAGTACATCCATCAGGCAATGGGAATATCTCCATATTATATTTTGTTTGGTAAACACTTGGTCACACATGGATCTGCTTATAACATTTTAAGAAAATTTGATTCACTCAGAGAAGATACTGATATTTTACCATATCCTGATCGAATGAAATTGCTTCGTGATAATGTTATCAAATCTCTACGTGTATGAAAAGCATATGAAAAGTATCAAAAACGATATAATTTTAGAAGCAAATAAAGAAAGTTTCACCCCGGATAAATTTTTTTAGAAAAAATTTCGCACAAAGCGATTTTGTAAAAAAAATTCAACGCTAAACTAGCAAAAAAATTTATCAAATGCAAAATTGTCAAGGAAGTAAGCAATAACCGATACCAATTGTCAGAAATGGACGGAACAAAATCTCTAGTATTTATCATGCCAAAGATTTAAAAACATGATCTTATTGCCCAGCTTATGAGGACTCTTAATCTCAATGTGGTTTGCTCCACGTTGGGCTTGATCAAAATGTTTTGCCGACCTTTATCAAAACTATCTTATCGTTTTCAGTTAATTTCGTTCAACATAATTGTTATTTCTAAATATATCAATCAAAATTACATGTTTTGTAGCGATCGCGACAATTTTGTCCAGCTATATTATTTTAAAAAAATTTGAAAAATCTATATGTACAACTAATTATATTATAAAAATAATCTTAATGTTTAAAATTTTAACTAGTTAAAATCCTGCAACAAATAGTTAATTAAAATTTAAATTAATTAACAATTAAAAGATCAAAAAGATATCTAGGGTAATAATTAAAAATAAATATGGCAAATTAAATTAAGAATGCTTTCATTTTTAATTATAAGAAATAAAGGTATTCTTAAACATCGACGCACGATCATAGAAAATGTGCCCGGATGCAAAAATGAGAGAGGGAAACTTCCTCTTTTTCCGAATGGGTTCTAGATAGAAAGCATCGTCTCGATTTGTACAGACAATTTAAAATTCATAAAAGTATTAAATACAATTTTTTCCCGATACTAAGTATAAATATAAAATAAATAATTAATCGGTGTGTTTCAAATCAATAATGATTTAAATACATAAAGTATTAAATCTTATGGGAAATTTAAAGGCTGTAAAATCTGTGAGACAAAGGATTGGCGTCATAATCAGAATCAGACGCTCCAGAATCATAAAATAAAGAATATCTACAATATATATTATTAAAGAGAATAACACCAAAAGTACGCCAAAAGTAAAAAAAATAATTAAAATACAGTCCTGCATCGATGGAAGCAACAAAAGTAATCGTCATCTCCAGAGGAACAGGAAAAGAAAATTAGATATATATGTATAATTATAATCAAAGCAATGTCTATTCCGCAAAAATCTATATAAAAAACCTGATATTGGTTAAGTTTTATAACCAATAAACGAGGTTATATTATACCTTATTTAGTTATAACTTATAAAAGGAAAAATAGTAGAATACAAAATTTAGTTTTTTTGGCAAATTTGAGTTTTTTTTTTGTATTAATAGAAAAAAAAAGGAGTTATATTATAAATTTCGATAAAGTTAAAGGTAAATTTCAAAGTAATTAACATTTAAATTTATTTATTTTGTAGTACCTATAGTAAAATAAATATTAAGATATCAACAATAAAGCGGACGGACATAGACAGTGTATAAAAAATATAAATATATGTATAATTTGAAATTTTAAGCTAAATTTCATGCAGCTTTGGATGCGCATTCATCGTTTCGTGAGGGCTAAAACTTTTTTTATGTAATGACCTACATATATGTATAGTTGTATAGTTTTATACATAAAACTATATTTCAATAAATATTTAAATTTCAAATAAAATAAAAGTAGAATAAAAGAATAATATTATAATAAATTATATAAAATTAAAAATGATATAATATGAAATTGAAAATTAGTTGTTGCTGACAAATAAAATATATTTTACCTTTTTATCGCATATACATATTTGGTTATTGTAAGACACATATTTTTTCGTGATACAAAAAGTGAATAAATAGTTACTTGAAATTTACTTTTGCTAAATTATCATATATAATTTCGATTAATTTTGGGTTTTTTTATATTGTAATAAATAGTAATTTAAATAAATAAATATTTAATAAATAATGTAATTTATAGTAAATAAAATAATATGATTTTCGCTTATAAATAATAATTGGTAGATTATATAAATATTAAATACTTAATGTATAGTTTCTTTAAAATAAATATTAAATAATTAAATAGAAATATAAAATACCAGACGAGGTAGGGTAATGAAAGCATATGACAAAACACCATAATCATAGATTCTCGCCATAATAAAGAGGGGTTATATATAAATGTATATTCCGATTATATTTCTTTTTAGTTCCAGTAAAGGTCATCATAATTCTTAATTCTTTTTGTATTGATATGAAGATTGTCTTCATCGTTAACCACGTCTATATATTATCTTGAATTTTCATGTTTTCTAAATTTTTAATCAGTAAAGTAAATATAAAGTTTCTGTATTATTTAACCAACCCGTGGTTATCTCAGTAGTTGCTACATAAGTGGTATCTCAAGACTACTGGCCAGCCCCGGTACGACACAAAATATAATAACACGATAAAGGACATTAATAGCAAGAACCACCCCAGGCCCTGAGCTCTAGCCATCAAAACGCGTACCATCGCTAGATAACTCCTCAAACTAGGCACCAGCAGTATTTATTTGGTTCTAGAAAGGCCTTTGTACCAAATTAAATACCACCGGAAAATAAAACACCAATAAGATAATTGCATGGCTTCGAAAAAAGAAACTCAAAAAACTTTATAGATATCGGTACTCTTAAAACTTTATATTTTTCTCTAGTTAGGAATATCCTTGAGTTTGGTTCTGTGATTTGGTATGTCTCCTTATTATGAAATACATTTCGACCGAATTGAAAGAGTCCAAAAATCTTTTACACGCTATGCATTGTGTAAGTATGGTTTTTGTATAGAAGCTCTTCCTTCTTATTCAGTCCGATACAAATTGCTTGGTATGGAGTTTTTATCAAATAGGAGGAAGATCTCTAGCATAATATTTGTATATGATGTCTTAAATGGCAGAATTGATTGTTCTGAATTATTTAGTTGAGTAAGTCTTCATATTCCTTTAAGAGCTTTTCGAATTAGTCGTTTGCTTTCTATTCCATTTTATAAGACAAATTATGGTAGATGTGAACTGTGAACCATTAACAAATGCAATGATTCTCTTTAATGAATATATGGACTAATGGACTCAATAGATTTTTATTACGATAAGGAGTTTTGTATTAATAAATCAAAAGATAGTTATTACTTTCGGTGATTCAACATAAATATTCAAGGTAAATTGGAATAACTTGTCATGATATTATGTAGATATTGTTCATACATTATTTACTGAACTTATTTTTATTACATACTTACAGTAAATTTAAATTTTGAATTGTATCTATTATTGTTGTTGTATGTATACATATATATATATATATATATATATATATGGTTATTGTTTCGGCGATGAAAACTGGGGGTTCACTATTGTTGGGGGAACAGGCAATTTTAACACTTTGTTGTTGGCAAATAAAACACACTTTGTTGTTGTTGCACTTTTTTTTTTTATATTTAGTTTTTATTGTAAATATATTAGTTTTTTTTTTATATTTTATAGAAAATGAACAAATGATACTATTTATAAATTGATGGTTAAATATAAATATATTGTTCACAAATTAATATTATTAACCACTTGTAATTTTATAATATTAAATTAAATCGCGATATTTTTTTGTTTTGTTATAATTAACAACTTTAATTTTAAAAATATTAAACTAAATACCGATACAAAAAAATATTTTTTCAATATACGCTTTTTATAAAAATTTAAATTTGACGTGTTGACTCGTTCAAGTTTGAAAACAGAAGAGACCGAATCTTGAAAAAGACTCGATTATATAATTGAGCGGTCACTCATGCTCTTTCGAAATTTAATGAGGTGATTATACCGTAATTGAAGGTAAAGATCAATTGTAATGAATAAGAATTTCTAATTGAGAACATTACAAAAATTAATAGAATATAGAATAATTAATGTTCGAAAAAAAGCATGAGTGACGGCTCAATGATGCTGTAGGTAGAATGGTGTTGTAGCCGCTCGAACATTTTGGGGCCTCCCACGGAACGATGTTCTACTGTTGATTTAACGTTCGAGCGGAGCAGCATTATAAGCATAGTGTTGTATCAGTTGTAATAGCTGATATGGGCATTTCCTCCCATACGAATTTTTTTTGAGGTTTAAGCGCCTCGACTCGCTAGTAGAACACTGTAAGTAGTAACTAGATTTATAGTGCGAGGATGAGGACGCTAGGAAAGGAAAAATATAAAAGGATTTTACAAGGGTTGATATACATCAAAAATTGCATTTTTTTGGTAAAATTTTTTTTTAACGATATTAGCGGACTGTATTTTTTGATGGTTGAACGAGTTGACGTTTACTATGGCTGAAGCTGTTATGTTTGTTGTGCCTCGTACCTTCGGAGTTCTGCACTCGTACCTTTTTCCCACAAAATATTTTCCCACAATCATTTTCCCATCAAAATTAATTTATAAAATATTAAATTATAATTAAAACCATTGACAAATATTTCCCACAATATATTTTATTTATAAAATATAATTACATTTAAATTCCTAAATATCCGATTACTATCGGATACCGCTGACTAGGCGCGAACGTGCAGACTTCGAAGAGAAAACATAGCTTACCTGGTTGATTAAGTAACGCACAAAAATCAGTCTTGAGCAAAACAGAAATTAGAACGGTCTTTTTATTTCAGTCGAAATTATTTATAATATCAAGAACATCCCAAAGAACACTACATTTTTGGCGCAGCCGGTAGGATGTTCTTGTATATATTACATAATTTCAGTGAAATAAATAATATTAAAAATCTACATAAATATAAATAAATTTTCAACTTCTACAATAATAAATAAAAAAAAAAACAGTCAAACACCAAAGACAAAACTTAATTTATATAAAAATAAAAAAAAATGGAAATAATTTAGAAAACTTGTAACATAAAATTAAAGTACTTAAAAAAAATTTTTTTAAAAAAAATAAATAAAATTAAAACGCTTTATTAAAACTATTTTAAAATAAATGTGAAATGACAAATTTTTGGATCATAAAAACAAAAAATAAAAGTTAAAATTATTAATTATCAAATTAATGAGAAATTAAATTTTTGTTTGAAAAATATATTTTTATTATGAATAAACCAAAATATATAAGAAAATCAAATAATTATTATTTTCTCAAAAGTGATTGCTTAAATTGTAAATTATATATTTAATAAAAAGTATATATAAATAAATATGTATAAAAATCAAAATAAAAGTTATATAAATAAAATATCTTAATACAAGAAAAAAAAAATATCTTTAAAAAACCTGTAAATATTGTAAAAAAATAAGCAGAGTATTCGGTGTTTGAAAAACGGTGTAATGTGTTTAAAAATTGATTAAATGATGTTTTAGTGAACAGTTTAAAGTAGTATATACTTATGTGTATAAATATATAGTATATATAGTGTATAATATTCCAAATATTCGAAAATGTTCTACCTATAAAAACAAAAACAAAAAAAATTGTAAAGAAGTGCTGTAAATGTGTTAAAACCATCAATGAACCATCAATCATCACAACAATTGAACGAGTTCATCTGTACATAGTGCCAACAAACTACAATTGGTGAGTTTTCCTTTTTACATTATTAATATTTACAATTAATATATACTAAATATAACAACCAGAACTATGCAATTTTATTTTAAAATGAAACTCTAAATTAAATACTCTAATAAAGTAAATATACTACCACTATATAGTAATTTTTTTTTACATATACATAAATTTTTATTATTATTAATTTTTAAATATTCATTTAATGTGTACAATTATTATACATAATATCTAAAAAAAAAAAAATACATATTATAATTTAGTAATTTGTAATTAACTAGAGTTTTATTATAAGAAATATTAAACGATTAAAAAAAACTTAAATATATATATATATAAAAAATTTATAATTATTATAAAAATTGACAAAATTATTCAAAACAAAAAACAAATAAATTATATAAAATATAAAAGTAAATAAAAAAGCAAATTTTAATCTATACTATATCTATATATTCTCTATTAATATCTAATCATTACACATGCTAATATTATAATTCTCTTAGGAAAGAATAACATAAACAAAATATAATCATATTCTCTAAACTGTTATAAATGCATACATACACTTGTTGTGTTGTATCATTGTACATTGTATATACATAAAAATAAAATTCTCAATTATGTATTTTTTTTTATTATTACCTTCTTAAAATTTTTTGTTTATATGTTTCATAATGCATAATAGTTTTCTAAATTCTCTTTAACTCGCTTTTCTTATGCACACACAAACAAATATAAAAATAAAATATAAATGTTTATTTCCCATACGTTTCGAATAACTTGCGAACTCGACATAAGACATAAACAATATTAAAATTTAAACAAATAAATTGATAATAAAATTAAAACAAGCCACGATTAAGAAACTAATCACAAATAGAATACATCGAACAATAATATATTTACATATCTGGGAGTGTAATTACTTCCCATGTTATATAATTACTATTAACAGGTATAATTTTATGTTAATAAAATTATTAGTTTCTATAATATAATAAATAAATAAATATCTATGCAAATACCGCATTTTTCAATGTTTAAATAATTTAGTATCCTTTATATTATGTGGATAAATTTTCATAATTTAATGATTTTCGTAATGAAGAAATAAATTGAAATAAATTTAATCAAACAATTAGTTTATAAAACTAATTAAATTTCAGACAAATAAAAGAATATTTTGATTCAGTCTATTAATATTTATTAATAAATAAAGTTTATAGTTTAAAAACAAATCAACCAGATTCACAAATTTAATTATGTTGTATTTTTTTTATATATTAATAATATTTCATTCATTTGCAAATTCCTATAAAAAAAATACAAATTCATTTCAATTTTACAATTTATTTTTACATGAATTTATGATGAAAATTATTAAGTATATAATTTATTGTTACATTAAAATTATTCAGAAATGGGCCAAGACTAAGTAAAATTTGAAATATTGTATTTTAACATTAATACAACAAAACATAAAACAAAATTAATTAAACTTTTGAAGATATCGTTAAGATAAAATTATTTCGTTCTGATTTGTAGAATTTTTTTTTATGAAATTTTGCACTATTTAGAGTTTAAATACAATTTCACACTTGGGGTGTTTTTTAAAAAGGAAATCTGAATAAAATTCATTTCTTGATATTGCAAAAGTTTTTATTTTTCCTTCTGATGTTACTTATTTTGGTGTTGTTTATTGTGCCACTTCAACATATGACTTAATCACTGTCTGTTAAATCTTTTCTACCATCTTAAGGTTCCCATTTTTATTCATCTTTTAAAACCTATTTTACCAAAATTAATAGTTTATGGATAAGGGAAAAAAGGAACAGCTTGAGCAACTCAAAAAGGAAAAAAAGGAACAGGCTGAAGAAATCAAGCGATTCAACGACAGCTTATTATCGGAATTACGACAAGTAACTGGCAGTGAAACATTTAAATTGATTCAAACACAATTGAGTGCCAGGTGGGGTCAATTCACAAGACTGGAAACAACAGACGCCATCCTAAGTGAATTTATTAAGGCTTCTATCACCATTAACGAAGCCAACTCGAACACCATTCAGGATTTATCACAAAAGGTGCAAAATTCAAATTTCAGTAAATATACAATAGTCACGGAAAATCATAATAACATTTGTAATCTCACGAGTAATCATTCCGCTAAAAATAGAATAGACACTCTTTTAAAAGACGTAAAGTTAGGAAATAATTTAAACGTAGAGGAACAAGAATCTATTCGGAACTTAATAGTACAATATAATGACATTTTTCTTTTAAAGGGTGATCCATTGACTCACACAAATGTACTGAGACACACCATACGCACTGAAACCGACCAAACCGCGATAAACCAAAAACAATACCGACTTCCGGAGGTGCATAAGAATGAAATTAATCGACAAGTAAAGGAGATGCTCGATGAAAACGTTATTTCTCCAAGCAAATCACCATGGAATTCACCGCTGTTAGTCGTACCCAAGAAAGCTGGTCCGGACGGTCAGAAAAGATGGCGTGTCGTAGTAGATTTCCGAAAGTTGAATGATGTAACGATCAAAGACGCTTTCCCCCTAACATTTAAATTGATTCAAACACAATTGAGTGCCAGGTGGGGTCAATTCACAAGACTGGAAACAACAGACGCCATCCTAAGTGAATTTATTAAGGCTTCTATCACCATTAACGAAGCCAACTCGAACACCATTCAGGATTTATCACAAAAGGTGCAAAGGCAGGAGAAACTGTTATTGTTGTACAAACGAACCCAACACGCCAGTGACTTAGATAGTGAAGAATCCGATAAAGTAATAAAACAGCTAAGTGAAGAGCTAAAGGAAAGCTTGCGAAAGCATAAGGAACTGAAAGTTAAACTGGAACATAACAACGAAACTGTTGCGGAACTGAAAGAAGAAATAGATAATTTGAAATCAAGTTAAGGCAATAGCTCAACAGAAAAGATTGGCCAAAAAATTAAAGAGCTAAACAATAAAGTCGCGATAAAGCAACAACAAAACGCCGAATTAGAAAATAGTATATCTGAAATCTGGGACGACATCGAAAAAACACGTGAAGCTCAATTTGAAAAAACTTTATTCGAAGAATTATCCGAGGGAAGCGATAGTAGTGTGGAAAGCACCTTGAACAATATAAGTACAAACTCAGATAAAGGAAACGTGTCTTATGATACAGTAGCTAAAATTGTGGATCGGCTAATTTCGCAGTTCTCAGGGGATAGGTCACCACAATTGTCGGGAAAAGTCTATGAATTTCTCAACGCGTGCCAACTGGGATTTAAATGCATCGACGCCAAAGACGAAGCAATCTATGTAGCATTGGTAACAACCAAATTAGTGGGCGATGCATTTGAATTAGTTAGGGGGAGGTCACTGAACACCATAAAGGAATTGGAGACACTCATCAAAAATACTTACTTAACTATAAGAACATTGGATAGTGTAATGGGTGAAATTAAACAATCGCTCCAATTAGCAACTGAAGACATTCCATCATATGCACGAAGGCTATCAAATTTAAGAACTAAGGCTAAAGAAATTATTGATTCTTGTTACACTAATACAGAATCTGTAGCGTTAATCAAAGAATTGGAAAATTCCGTTGTTACAGCTTTTAAAGTTGGTCTCACAAGTCCAGTCCTTCGGCAATTTGTCTTAACGACTTCCGAAACTGATCTACAGAAACTGGCCGACGCGGTATTCAAAACCTCGTTGTTAATCAACTCTCATAATTTCCAACCTCAAAATTTACCATTTTATCAAAATGTTATACCTTCACATGTTCAAGTTACAGGCTGCAACCCCTACAGCCCTCCCATCCAAGCATATCAACCCGCACCACAACCAATGGGCATAACTGGTTACTTACCCACGAATAATATACTGGTAAATCCAAACACTTACCAGATGCCAATTGGATTGCCGCAGACTTCGACACCCAGGCAACAGTTACCAAACCAAATAGGCATAAAAGAGATGCGTAGATCGGAATTCACAGTAAAATGTGGATTTTGCGGCCGACCAAACCACACGTATGCAGAATGTCGCCAGCGAAAAAATACCCCGTACTGCGATAACTCGTATGGTCACTCGAAGGGAGCGTGCCCGCAAGCTAGGGTTTTCGCAGTATGTAATCTTCATAGAAACAACCAGAATAATTCGAATAGAATCCGAACTAAATGTAACTGGTGTTCAAGAGTGGGACACCTGGAAGATACGTGTTTTAGTAAGAAAAGATACCAGGAACTAAAAACGGGAAACGGTCAGGGGGCCAGCAATTCCAACTAAGCTGTGCCCCCCATGAAATCGCCGTCACTGCCAAAATTAATGATCATAACACGATTTATGGGGGCGATGCGACAATATCAACCGACAATCCCACCCCGGTGACCAAACACGATAGTCCTAGTCCCACATCACCAAAACAGCTGGGGAAAACACTGGTAAAACAGAACAATAACCAAGAAATTATTAAATAGTCAACGTTCAAATCCATAGATACATCAGTCCTTTACCCAGATATCTTTAAGCCAAATTCTTTTTCAATCAATGGCACTTTTAGCGAAACAACCAAAACTTTTGGCGATAAAACAGACGAAGTTGTAGATGCCATTTTACCAAATTTTAATTCATTTCTGAGTATAAAAATGGAGAAGGAAAGCCAAAATTTGTTCTATTTTTTATTCAACAACATGAAAAACAAAGCCTTGAAATATACTTCATCCAGCGTTTATTTAATACCGCTCTGGTTAAGTGTGACCAATGTTTTTATGTTGTTGGCAAACTACTTCGCCAACCCAATAGAAGTTATAACCGTAATTCTACACAATAGTCTTTATTTTTTAAATAACTCAAATTTAGTTGCATTAGTCATAATTCTCCTATTAAATTTTAAAAACGCATATGGACATCTGACGACCAGACCTCGCATGGTACAAATATGGTCAAGTGTCCTCAATGGTTTTAGGTTTATATGGAATGGCTGTGCTAGCAAACTACGCACAATAAGGTTTCCAAAATTTAAAAATCGGGAATCGAAACGCAGACTTTGTGCTATCAACAGACTCCGAAAACATGACATGTTCGTAGAACTCCCTATGCCGGCAGCAAAAACAGGAAAAATTTTGGTCCTAGTAGACTTTGGTGCAGATATCAGTTTATTAAAATATGACGCGTTAAAAACGGGTACTAATATTAGCAAAGGCGTCCAAAAGCAATTAGGTGGAGTGTTCGGAGGCGCCACTTTCACGCTGGGTACGTTAACGACACAAATTAATTTCTCCCGAAAATTTCAAACCAAATGGCACATAGTAGATAGTGAAAATGACGTACCTGCGGATGGCATATTGGGGCGCGACATCCTTTGGAACCGCTCCATTATCGATACAATAGCTAAGAAATTAAGAATAATAGATAACGACAAAACCGTAGTTACGGAACTAGACTTTAAATCTCTGTCATATTACAAAAAAAATACCCACTGCCAGGTCAGTGAAGCCGTATCAAACAAAATAAAAATCGGGGCACGAAGTCAAACAATCGTTAATCTAAAAATACCACCAACATCGAGTGAATTGTTAATTCATTCACAAGAAGTCGCTGTTGGTGTATACGTGGCAAATACGGTAGTTCAACCTAGAGGAGGATACGTCCGGGTGCCGGTTTTAAATTCCACACTGTACGATTACTTTTTAAACGAAAACTTCACACCCAAATATTCAAATTTCAGTAAATATACAATAGTCACGGAAAATCATAATAACATTTGTAATCTCACGAATAATCATTCCGCTAAAAATAGAATAGACACTCTTTTAAAAGACGTAAAGTTAGGAAATAATTTAAACGTAGAGGAACAAGAATCTATTCGGAACTTAATAGTACAATATAATGACATTTTTCTTTTAAAGGGTGATCCATTGACTCACACAAATGTACTGAGACACACCATACGCACTGAAACCGACCAAACCGCGATAAACCAAAAACAATACCGACTTCCGGAGGTGCATAAGAATGAAATTAATCGACAAGTAAAGGAGATGCTCGATGAAAACGTTATTTCTCCAAGCAAATCACCATGGAATTCACCGCTGTTAGTCGTACCCAAGAAAGCTGGTCCGGACGGTCAGAAAAGATGGCGTGTCGTAGTAGATTTCCGAAAGTTGAATGATGTAACGATCAAAGACGCTTTCCCCCTACCTAGAATTGAAGAAATCCTCGACCAATTGGGGAATAGCCGCTATTTTTCCACCTTAGATCTGGCCAGTGGTTATCACCAAGTACTAATCCATCCAAGTGATAAACCCAAGACCGCGTTTAGTACAGGTCTCGGTCATTACGAGTTCAATAGGATGCCATTCGGGTTGACAGGGGCGCCCGCCACTTTTCAACGTATTATGAATCACATTCTCACTGGTCTCCAGGGAACGGACTGTTTCGTGTACCTAGACGATATCGTGATTTACGGAAAAAATTTAATAGATCATAATAGAAAATTAGGTAAAATTTTCTCAAAACTTAGACAATACAATCTTAAGTTAAACACTGATAAATGTAATTTCCTATGCCGCGAAATCGTCTATTTAGGTCACCACTGTTCAGAAAACGGTGCCGTACCAGACCCCTCCAAAACGAGTTGTGTTTCAGAATTCCCAGTTCCGAAAAATACTAAACAAATCCAATCTTTTCTGGGTTTGGTAAACTACTACCGTAAGTTCATACCCAACTTTGCAAAGAAAGCTGCACCAATAAATAAGCTACTTAATAAAAATGAACCATTTTCCTGGACAAATGACTGTCAAGAAGCCTTCGAATTTCTAAAAAAGGTAATAATATCCCCACATATACTGGCTTATCCAGATTTCTCGAAGCCATTTATATTAACCACAGACGCCAGTTACACCGCTCTTGGTGCCGTGTTGTCTCAAGGTAAGGTGGGAGAGGATAGGCCCATAGCATATGCCAGCCGCACACTGAACAAATCCGAGCGGAACTATTCAACAATAGAAAAAGAGTTACTGGCAATTGTTTGGGCCACCAAAAATTTTAGAACGTACCTGTTGGGTCGGCCCTTTATGGTTTACACTGACCACAGACCTTTGAAGGGCGTGTTCAATGTTAAGGACCCGACCTCAAGGCTAATACGGTTTCATCATAAACTGTCCGAATATGATTACAAAATAGAGTATAAACCGGGCAAGTACAATATAAATGCCGACGCATTAAGCCGGATAGCTGGGAGCGAGGAAATCATAAGCGCGGTTCACACGAAACAGCTAGCCCTGGGCTAGCGAAACAGCTAGCCCAGTCTGAAGAACCAGATCAGGACAACCTAAGTGAACAGGAAAACGCGAAATCAGTTGAGTTTCCATCTGAAAATAACAGACACAAGGACAATTTTGAGTTCCTCACCGATTCGCAAGAAATACAAACTGTCCTCCGTGATTTTCACGATGCACCCCTAGGTGGCCATCAAGGGTCAAAGAAAACGTACTGGCGAATAAGGCAACAATTTCGATGGAAAAATATGGTAAAAGACATCAACGACTATATTAAAAAATGTCACAAATGCCAGGTGAACAAAAGCTCAAAAATAACCAAGATGCCGATGGTCGAAACTGAAACTTCAAAACTGCCATTCGACAAAGTTTACATGGATCTGGTAGGACCCCTGCCGCTATCCTATTCCGGTAATCGTTACATACTAACCTTCCAAGATGATTTATCTAAATACATGGAGTGTGTAGCGATACCAGATGCGGAAGCAGCGACGGTGGCGAAGGCATTCTATGAGGACATAATAACAAGATTCCGAATACCGAAAGTGTTGGTAACAGACAATGGCACCAATTTTATTTCCAAACTATTCACGCATACATGTAAGTTATTGGGGGTAAGAAAAATGCATATTACAGCTTACCACGCACAGGCCAATGGATCCCTCGAGCGTAGTCACCGGCCTTTAGCCGAGTATTTAAGGAGTTTCGTGGCTACTGATGATGGGACCTGGGACCAATGGCTCAGACCTGCAGTGCATGTACACAACAACACACCCCATGTCTCAACGAAATTATCACCTCTGAACAGCTTGTATGGTTTCAGGTTCGATATGCCGACAAATTTGAAGAGGAAGCCAGCCCCTCTGTATAACGGGGAATACTATCCCAATACTCTTCGATACCAGATACAGAGAGCTCATGAGATGGCGAGGCAAAACCAGCAGAAGACCAAGGCCGTGTCGAAGAAGAATTACGATAGGTATACATACCCAATAAACCTACATGTTGGTCAAAAGGTTTTATTACGAAACCCAGTTAGAAAAAATAAATTTTCACCCATTTGGTTAGGACCTTATGTAGTTGAGTCGATTAATGGTACGGTAACCACCTCCATTAGAGTCGGGAAAAAATCAAAAAAGTACACAATAATCGCTTAAAACCCTACCAAGATTAGAAAAACATAATGGAAGTGGGTACTTGTATTAAATTATAGTAAACATATTAATCTAAGCATACTAACCTGACAGATATACTAATCCTACTAACAAATAATAATAAACCTACTGATAAGCAATATACTAAACATACTAATAAACATATTAATCTAATAAACACACTAACCCTACTAGTAAATAAGCATACTAACCTGACAGATATACTAATCCTACTAATAAATAATAATAAACCACTGATAAGCAATATACTAAACATACTAATAAACATATTAATCTAATAAAAACACTAACCCTACTAGTAAATAAGCATACTAACCTGACAGATATACTAATCCTCCTAGTAAACAATAATAAACCTACTGATAAGCATACAAATCGAATATACGTTTAAAAACAAAAATATTATATATATATATATATAAATATTTTATTCACAATTATAATAATAAATTTAATTACAGAATCAGAAGCATCGGAAAGCATTGATCGTATCTAACTGTCTATTTTTTGTTCTTATTCCTATATCAGGTTTTACAAATATAAAAAAAAAAAAAAAAAAAAAAAAATTAGAAAGTACATTCTGTGAAATTTTTAATACACTACTGTAGTATAATTAAGTAAAAATAAAAATATATATCACTTTCATATATTAATATATAAGATTATAATTTCTTACGATGTTTTACATCAATATTAGCACGTTTAGCTATACTCTAGCACTAGTCCGTTTACTCACCGCCCTACCACCGCAGCAATCACAACCATCGTACCGCATTGAACAGTTGGCACCAGCACCAGCGTTATTCGAAAAAATTGAGAATGCCGTCTTCTACAAGGACACCTGGACGATCTTCACGAAATTCACTCCAATGGACTTCTCCACCGTCCTGGAATTTGCAGAATTGTGTGACCGGAAAATTGAAGAATTATGTTCGCTTGCTAAACTGAAAAGCTTTTATAAGACCTGCAAGTTAATGGTAAAAGAAGCCGGTGTCATCATAGACAATTTGAAACAAAACAACGTCCACATCAATCATATCCTGGTCCACAGCAGAAAAAAACGAGCCATCGAAGTGATCGGGAGTTTCACAAAATGGGCGTTCGGAACGATGGACAGTGAAGACTCACGTACGATATATGAAGAACTCAGAAATCTACACAAAAACTCTGACAGTAACTTCCAGTTGATAAAACAGCAGATTTTAGTGATGGGGTCCAACTTCGACAAACTGAGTAAACCAATCAAACAACTGGTTTCAGAAGTGGACCAGCTGACAACTAACCTGAAAGATGTGGAGTCAGCCTACGACAACTTCACAGCAGCCACCAACAAGGAGATAGCAGCATTACAATTGAAGACCGAGATCAATGAGTTAATGAGCATCTTGATATCGAAGTTGCTCGAGGTCCAGAACAAGCAATCAACGGAACTATCTATTTTAAATGATATATATCAAGGAAAATTACATCCATTGATTCTAGACGGCGATAACATCACAGAGACGCTGCACAAAGTAATGCGAGCAACCAACTCAAGATCTTTCTTAAATGATATGTTCTCCGCACAACAAGCCGCGCAATTATCAGTTTACCCGCACGAAAAAGGTCTTTGTGTAAAGGTTACGATTCCAATACCTGATCCGACAATATACCGGGTATATCGAGTTCATCCCATACCAACTAAATTTAAAGAAAACTGGGACTTGGTGTTGGATATCAAAGCGGACTACATAGCCGAGGCGGAAAACTATGGTCTCTATATCAGCGTCACAAAGGACGAATTAGAAAATTGTGCACGCATAACGCATGATCAGCTAGACTCTCTCAAAATATGTCGATACACCAAGCCAGTATTGACAAGGGGAAGCTCTGACTGCCTAATAGAACTTCTGCAAAACGCGATCACCTCTAAAGAAAGCTGCAAATATACCGCTACACCAACTACAGAGGGGTTCTTAAAAAAATTACAATCCAGCAACCAGTGGTTATTCAGCATTAGATCCTTGCTGACGCTGAACATGGATTGTGGTGCAGACCAATTCGCACCCACCTTGAAAGGCGTCGGAATTATCAAGTTCCTGAGACCTTGCGAGATAAGTACTAGATATTTAAGATACCCTTTGAGCAAGTAAAAGAGACCGAAACAACATACAGGCAGCCCAAGGTAGACCACTCGGACATGATCCAGCTCATTATAAATAAGTACGAGCACCCTATCACGCCAAATGGAACAACACGTAAGGCACTGCCGATCCAGCTAGGTAACCACGAGGAGATACTAACTGCCCTGGCGGAGGGAAAGAAGTCCTTGGAAGATTTGAAAAAAGAAGCAGAACATGTGGGGAATGAACGTAGCATTAGGGAACATAAAAAAGAAATCGACGTACACCGATACACCTTAGGTGGAGTCACTGGTATGATAACTATTTTAATAATCGTAATGGCCGCAAGGACAATCTGCCGTAAAAAAGGTAGTGCTACCAGCGCACCGGTTAACATAACAACCATCACAAATGAAAAGATCAGGTCACAGCCAACAAAACAAAAACCGGAGGCAACTGAACCAGAGTTCGAGTTACAAGAGTTAATGACGCCTACAAATCTATCAAGAGGCACGTTATCCAGGTGCGGGTCCAGGAAAGGAAAAAGCAACGTGACGTTCGGCAGAGTATAGCTAATAAATAAATAGATTCCTTATAAGAAATATTCATTTATATCAAAGAGAAATTTTTTGTTTCAAATAATATTAAGCATGTTACACATATATGTATCAAATTTAAGTAAATATATAAAAAAAAAATTATTATATCAATATCAATTAAGGAATTATATCGTGTTAGTACACTAAGGACAATAAAAGAAAAATAAATTACGCTAAAAAAAAAAAAAAAATTATATCAATAATAAAACTATCTTATTATATAAAAAAATCTGTAACACATATATTAAATTTAAATCATTTTATATATAAATAAAAATAAAAATATATAAAATGTATATATGTATCAAATTTAACTAAATTAAAAAAAAAAAAAAAAAAAAAAAAAAAATTATATCAATAATAAAACTATCTTATTATATAAAAAAAAATGTAACAAAAATATTAAATTTAAATCATTTTATACATATATAAAAAAATAAAATAAAACTTATATGAAACACTAAATACATAAAATTACCTTGTTATATAAAATCATATAATGTATGTCTCAAATTTAACTAAATAAAAAAAAAAAAAAATTTTATTATATCAATATGAATTAAGGAATTATACCTTACACTAAGGATAAAAAAAAAAAAATATATATAAAAAAAAAAGAAAATTTATTATATCAATATGAATTAAGGAATTATATGTTACACTAAGGAAAAAAAATTATATCTATAATAAAACTATCTTATTAAATAAAAAAAAAATGTAACAAAAATATTGAATTTAAATCATTTTATATAGATATAAAAAATAAAATAAAAGTTATATCAAACACTAAATTTATATAAACACTAAAGTTATATAAAATCTATGTATGTATCAAATTTAAAAAAAAAAAAAAAAAAAAAAAAAATACAATATTAGTGTATTAATCTATAGATAAGTAAAAAATAAAAAAAAAAGACTGATTTTTGTGCATACTTAATCAATCACAACCAAAACGTAAACTACCTAGGGTGGGGAAGAATGTTGTGCCTCGTACCTTCGGAGTTCTGCACTCGTACCTTTTTCCCACAAAATATTTTCCCACAATCATTTTCCCATCAAAATTAATTTATAAAATATTAAATTATAATTAAAACCATTGACAAATATTTCCCACAATATATTTTATTTATAAAATATAATTACATTTAAATTCCTAAATATCCGATTACTATCGGATACCGCTGACTAGGCGCGAACGTGCAGACTTCGAAGAGAAAACATAGCTTACCTGGTTGATTAAGTAACGCACAAAAATCAGTCTTGAGCAAAACAGAAATTAGAACGGTCTTTTTATTTCAGTCGAAATTATTTATAATATCAAGAACATCCCAAAGAACACTACATGTTGATTATTGAGTACATTATTAGTTTGGTATTTTATTTTAAGTATAGACTTTTTATTATAAGTATAGAATAGAAAGAGAATTATAGATAATAGAAAAAAGAAAGGTATATAAATTATGTGAGACGTTAGTGCGCTGCAGATGGTATCAAAGACGTTTCCATTGGAAGTACGCATAGTTTTACTACATGGCGCACAACGTTTCCATGTTGGGTTTTAATGGTGGCCATCCGAACCTTATTGTCTTGTCCAGGATGTAAATTAACTACGCGACCTAGTCGCCATTCGGTCGGAGGCAGATTTTCTTGTTTCAAGACTACCATGTCACCTACTTTGACGTTCTCCCTACAAGTTCTCCATTTTGGTCTCTGATGCAGTTAGGAGACATATTCTTCTTTCCAACGCCTGCAAACGGTTTGCTGGAGTTGTTGCATTAACTGCCACCGTTTCAAGGAGTTGGTCGGGGTTGCTGTAAAATCAGTTTCGGGAGCCGATAATAAACTGTCCCCGATAAGGAAATGACCTGGCGTAAGACACGTAGGATCGTTCGGGTTGCTAGTTAGAGGAGTAAGAGGACGCGAATTTAAACAGGCTTCGATTATGGCCAAAACGGTAGCCAATTCCTCAAAGGTGAAAACATAAGATTTGGTCACGCGTCGATGATGATATTTCATCGATTTTACCCCGGCCTCCCATAATCCTCCGTAATGAGGAGTACCAGGAGGTATGAAATGCCAGGTGATGCCACGGGCAGCATAAATTTGTGACACGTGCTCGCTACCTTGTTGCACGGCATTTTTATATTCGATCTTCAACAGACGATCGGCGCCTACAAAGTGTGTGCCATTATCGGAATATATATTAGAACAGAGCCCTCGCCGGGACGTGAATCGATCAAAAGCGGCCAAAAAGGACGCGGATGTCAGATCGCTGACTGCCTCTAAATGGACAGCTTTGGTTGAGAAACAAACGAACAGACAGACATATCCCTTAGACAAGTGGGCAGGACTGAAGCGACCCGTCCGCGGCTTCAGACTGATGGGCCCTGCAAAATCAAGACCCACGTTGTTACGGAAGGCGAAGGGGCTTTCTAAACATACTCGTTCACGGGGGAGGGCACTCATGATCTGACTCCGGGTCTGTTTCCGAATAAGAGTACAAGTAGTACATTGATGAATATGATTACAGATTACCGATTGAATGCGGGGAATCCAGAATTCTCGTCGAATTAGGGCCAACATCAGGCTGTTAGCTCCATGTAGACAGACACGATGAACGTGACCAACTAAAAGACGTACGAAATGACAGTGTGCAGGTAGTATGATAGGATATTTTTCGTTGTAGGAAAACGAAGAGTAGGCTAGCCGTCCATTGGCTCGAATAATGCCTTTGGGATCCAGAATTGGGTTTAGAGACAAAAGGGGACTTCTTTGAGATATGTGAGCTTTAGATTGAAGTTGCTTATACTCCATAGAGTAGTGAGAGATTTGAGAGAGTTTAGTAAGTCATAATTTACTCGCATTTATTTCCTGATGACTCAGAACTTGGGTGGTGATCTTGGTGGTACCTCGCAGTCGCGACAGTGCATTATTACAGAATCGTAGCAGGTAAGCGACTACTTTCAGTGCGCGAGAGTACGAGGAGAACCGAGTCACAAAGGCATCAAGTGCTTCCGCTAATTTGGTGGAAAAACCTCGTATTGGTGCTTTTTCAAGATCATTCTCGACTAGGCCTGGTTCCCACTGTGGCCACTGCTCTTCGGGATAACATAGCCATTCGGGGCCATGCCACCAGAGCCGGTTTTCCGTTAGGGTCGCAGCACACATTCCGCGTGACGCAATGTCGGCCGGATTGTGTTCCGATGGAATGTGCCGCCATGGTACATCACCAACAGCGTCGAGCACTTTGGTCATCCGGTTTGCAATAAACGTTTTCCACCGAGCGGGGGACTGTTTGAGCCATGCTAAAACAATTGTGGAATCTCTCCACAGTACAAAAGTAGATTGATGTAGTTCGAAGCCAGTCATTATGGATGATATGAGCTTAGCGAGTAAAACGGCCCCGTTTAATTCCAGACGTGGAATCGATATCGTCTTTACCGGCGCAACCTTGGTTTTGGAGGATACCAATTGAACCGAGATACTCCCGGAAGAATCGACTATTCGGAGATAAATCGCAGCCGCGATTGCCGATTGAGAAGCGTCGCAGAAACCGTGGACCTGAGTCTGATACTCAGGATGGTAATGCAACCAGCGAGGAATCTTTATGTTGGCAATATTCGGTAAGTCGGAATAGAAAGATTGCCATTCAATTTGTCGGACTGGATCAAGGACGGCGTCCCAATCAGTGCCATCTTTCCAGATATTCTGTAGGAGTATTTTAGCCCGGACTACGACTGGAGACAACCAACCAGCCGGGTCAAACAACTTCGCGATGTTAGAAAAGATTTTACGCTTAGTGAATGGAGGATGATTGGTAAATTTCTGGAATTTGAAAGTAAAGACGTCATCTTTCATTTTCCAGTATATGCCTAAAGCCTTTAGGATATGATCGTCATTAAGGGGCAGCATATCTTCGGATATCCGATCTGAAACCGGGATGTGCTGTAGTAGGTCGTCATGGTTGGCGGACCATTTTTTGAGGGGGAAACCTCCGGATTTGAGAAGCCCAATAAGTTGATGTTGCACGTTTAGCACCGAGGGGATATCGTACCCGCCTGATAAAACGTCATCAACATAAAAATCCCGCTTCACTATTGGCGCAGCCAAAGGGAAGTTTTGCGATTCGTCATCGGCTAACTGGAGGAGCGTGCGAATGGCTAAATATGGGGCACAATTGACTCCAAATGTCACGGTTTGTAAATGATAATCTTGTATCGGATCAGTCGGAGTTTTTCGATATAAAACACGTTGATAATCAACCTGACTAAGGTGAATCCAAATTTGACGATACATCTTTTGGATGTCGGCACTATAAACGTAAGGATATTTTCTCCATCTCAGAATGAGAGTGGTTAAGTCTTGTTGTAGGGTTGGGCCTGCGTACAGTAGGTCGTTCAGACTGAAGCTGTTTACTGTGGAGGAGGAAGCATTAAACACAACGCGTAATTTAGTAGTTAAGCTGTCAGGCTTTACTACACCGTGGTGAGGTAAATAATAGCTGTTGTATTTGTATGGGTGATCAGAATCTATGATCTCAACCGGCGTGACCGGCGACATATGACCCAGTGAAAGGTACTCATCTAAAACATCTGAGTACATAGTTTTCAACTCCGGTTTTTTTTGAAGAGATTTTTCGGAGCTTAGAAACTGCCTTAAGGCGATGTTTCGAGAGGAACCTAAGAAAATATGAGCTGGAAAATTATTTTTGAAGGGAAGTTGAACGGTGTAGCGGCCGTCCGCTTCTCTAGATGTCGTTTCTCGATACAGTTTTTCACAGTAGTGATCCTCCCGGGATAGGGGTTTGGACTCGAGGACTTCTTCGGTTTCCCAGAACTTTTCAATTTGTTTATCTAATACTAGACTGTTAAAAAAGGAGGATGTACCAGGATTATAAGAAACGCCTGATACCAACCATTCGAATACGGAGTTTTGCGCCACAAAGGAATTGTGTTTCTTGACCCCATCCAGTAGTATCTGGGAGTAAAGGTCAGCGCCAATTACCATTTCTATATTGCCCGGATTGTTAAGCGAGTTATCAGCCAATGTTAAGGAGTTTATTTCCTGTAAGGAAGACCTCTCTATTGGCTGCTTAGGAAGTATTCCTGTCAGCTTTGGAAGTACTAATGAATTTACGGATATCCTACGGTACGATCAATAAGCGACGATATCACAAATGAACATGTCTTTTGGGCAATTCCGCCTTCGGCCGAATTTAATCCGATGATTCTAGTAGAAGAGGACTTGGATGGTATTCGTAATCGTTGAAGAGCCGATTCCGCTAAGAACGTAGCTTCTGACCCGGGATCTATGAGAGCTCTAACGATGTCAGTGCAGTTATTGCAAACAATTTTTACAATAGCTGTAGCTAGAATGACCGATTTGTGGGGGACTACATGGTCAATGCATTGTCCAGCAGTATGATATGAATGAGAACTTGTGTTTGTTGTTTGTTCTGCAATAGTGTTGAATGTGGGTGCCGTAAAGCTAGAAGCGTTTGGCGACAGTTTTGACGGTGGTAGCGTCGTTTGTTTTGGCTTTGCCGATTGCATATGTAGCAATGTGTTGTGGCGTCTGCCACACTCGTAACAATTATGTTTGCTCGTGCAATTCTGTAATTGATGTGAAGATGAAAAACAATTGACACAAAGACTTTTTTGACGTATAATTTTTTGCCGTTCTTGAATAGATTTTTCAAGAAACTTGGGACACTGTCGAATAAAATGTTTTATTTTACATATAGGGCAGTTGTAATGGTATTTAGATTTTGCTGTCGTGGAGAAAACTTGTACCGTGTTAAGTTTAAAACTTTTCGGAGAGACCGGTGGTTTTGGCTTGGGTTTAGAATTCCCTATGGCTTCCAGGGTCAGTACACGTGACTTGAGATATTGTTCTACCTCTGACCAAGTTGGAATTTCTTTGTGATTTTTCAAAGTTTGTTCAAATAAACTTCTGGTTTCGGACGGTAAATTTTGAGACACTAAATAAACGATTAATGGGTCCCAGTGAGTAATATCAATATTATAGGAAGCTAACGCTGCTAACGCATCATTGACGGTTTCATACAGCTTTTTAATTTCTAATACAGATTCAGAAAATACAGGTGCGAGATCTAGCAAACTTTTGATGTGAATATTGACCAACAATCGTTTGTTTTCGAACTGTTGCTCTAATGCCTGCCAAGCTAAACTAAAATTTTTGGATTCTACCGAGAATTTGTGCACTATTCGCACTGCATCATTTTTTGTTTTCCTACCAAGGTGGTGTAACTTTTGAACGTCAGACATGGTGGAATTTTTAAAGATGGCTGTGAACATATCAGGGAACGAAGGCCATGATTCATATGTCCCGTGAAAATCTTCAATATCTATTGGAGGTACCCTAATGTGGTCTGAATTTCCAAAGCTAGCATTTAACGAAGTGTTAGGTGAACTGGGTTCTATCTTTAAACTTTGATTATAAATCTGGTCTTCAACACCAGCTAAAAATTTTAAATATGAATTTTGAGCCAATTTGTATTTCTTTTTGGCATCAGATTTGTAATTTGTAAAGCTTTGTAATTTGTAAAGCTTTGTAATTTGTAAAGCTTTGTGAGCTGCTTTTAAATCAGCCCATTCCTCACTTATCACGGCCTTTTGTGCTATTAATGTCCCGTGTGAGAGGTTGTCAAAATCTTTCGACGGTGTGTAGCTAACCGTGTCTTGGTACGCAGTGAACGCAATGACGAAAGTATTATATTGTTCCATTTTGTAGTATGGAAATGCTAAATGTACAATTCTTCAACAAATATCACTTATTATTATTATTATTATTTTTTTTTTTTTTTTTTAAATTACTATGCCTTTATACTAGTGGTATGAAATCATGCCAGTACTGCTCTAGTATATTGGAAAAATTTCAGAAAAAAAAAAAATTTGAAATCCGAAAATAGTTAAAATGTTACAATATGAATTATATTTGTTCTAAAAGTATTTCTTATAACTTTAAACTTAAAATAATCAATTAAAAAACTTCAAAAAAATTCAATTTGATTTTTTTTTTTACAGTGTACGTAAATAACACCCGGTAAAAGTGATAATATAATTTTTTAATACACCACGAATTTCAGGTTACTATAAGTTTCTATATAACCACTTTAATTATTATTTAATTTTTCACAGTGTATCAAAAAAAAAATTATATTGAAGTAAAAAATAAAACCTCATATAAAAATCTATAAAAATCTTTTGTAATTTACTTGAAAATTGTTGAAAAAACTGTACTATCAGCACCAATGAATAAAAAATATAATAAAGGGCAGTTCTAAGAACTGTGCAATGCTTTACAATATACTAGCTTGCACACTATGGTTTGAACTGTACCAAGAAAACTGTACAAAGACAAAAAAACGCAGTTAATATAGTAGATTCGCACAGTTTTGAAAACTGCGCAATGTATTCTTATATGCGAGCCAACAAATATACATATATCAATATGAGTTTATTATGTACAATCAAATTCAATAATCGCTCCCTGAGTTATTATGTTTATTAAAAAAATTGTTTTGTATAAGGAAAATGTATTCTAAAAAATTTGCATATAATTTACGAATATTATTATATATTTAAATTATTATTAATAATAATAATATTATTATTTTCTGAGAAATCCGTATATCATATCAATATCTTTATTTTTTAAATATAGAAAATATTTACTATGAAAAAATTTGTATGTTATATACAAATATTATATTTTCTTTATATATATACCAAAAATTATTTGGAAAAACTTGTATATCATATACGAATATTATATATATTGACCACTAAAATAAAAATGTAAATGTGTAGTGGTATATAAGTATGAAAAAAAAATAATCCAAGTACGAGGGTAATGTATTAAAATTAATTTTTCCGAAAATATTTTCACAATTAAAATTTTTTTTTTTTTTTTTAATTGACTTACCACAATAACTGTAAAATTCTAAATATAAGTTAATTTTTGTTTTAAAATTAAATTCAACTTATATTTATGTAATTATTATTACCCAACTTTTTACTTGAAATTTAATTTTAAATATTAAAATAACAACTATGTTTGTATATGCAAATTTTTTATCAATTATGAAATGAATAGTAGAATAGAAATTTATAGAACGAAAATTTTTTACCAAATCAATAATACCACCAATAACAAATGAAATTACTTTTCAGCAATAATCATAAATATGACTAATTTAGGGATATTTTCAATTTTTTAATATAGTTTTTGTAATGACTATATTAAACAATTCGTTCAACGGTTCAACCTGTCAAAAAATATTTCCTTACTTTGTTTTTATCACGAATATGATAAAAATAACTTTTGTCACGAAAGGAAAGTAAGAAAAAATCTAATAAAAATTCAACCGACACCACGCACACTAATAAAAAATGCAATTTTTTGTATATAAAAATTTTGTGTATTCTTTTTATTTTTTTTTATTTTTTTTTATATATATATCATTTATGGCACAGTTGATTGGGGTATTTATTATATTTTATTTTTGCACTACAAATATAGTTTCACTTACTTGTGTACTTTTCTTGACAATGTCGAATGATGATATTATGTATTGATGATGATGGTAAAATGATGATGATAAATGATGAGATGTTCTAAAGCGATGATTCTTACGCGCTTAGGGCCGCGTAATGTAGATATTTTAAATAATTTTTTTCACGCGCTTGGGGCTACGTGATGTGATGACGCAATTGATGAATTTTTTAGATCCACGCGCTTGGGGACACGTGATCTTGAAAAAATTGATGATGTTTCACGCGCTTGGGGCCACGTGATCTTGAAAAATTTGATGTTCTTTCACGCGCTTGGGGCCACGTGATGTTGATAAATTTGATGTTCTTTCACGCGCTTGGGGCCACGTGATGTTGAAAAATTTGATGTTCTTTCACGCACTTGGGGCCACGTGATGTTGATAAATTTGATGTTCTTTCACGCGCTTGGGGCCACGTGGTGTTGAAAAATTTGATGTTCTAATTGACTGCTCTCCTTTACCGTCGAAGGACCAAATGTTTCGGCGATGAAAACTGGGGGTTCACTATTGTTGGGGGAACAGGCAATTTTAACACTTTGTTGTTGGCAAATAAAACACACTTTGTTGTTGTTGCACTTTTTTTTTTATATTTAGTTTTTATTGTAAATATATTAGTTTTTTTTTTATATTTTATAGAAAATGAACAAATGATACTATTTATAAATTGATGGTTAAATATAAATATATTGTTCACAAATTAATATTATTAACCACTTGTAATTTTATAATATTAAATTAAATCGCGATATTTTTTTGTTTTGTTATAATTAACAACTTTAATTTTAAAAATATTAAACTAAATACCGATACAAAAAAATATTTTTTCAATATACGCTTTTTATAAAAATTTAAATTTGACGTGTTGACTCGTTCAAGTTTGAAAACAGAAGAGACCGAATCTTGAAAAAGACTCGATTATATAATTGAGCGGTCACTCATGCTCTTTTGAAATTTAATGAGGTGATTATACCGTAATTGAAGGTAAAGATCAATTGTAATGAATAAGAATTTCTAATTGAGAACATTACAAAAATTAATAGAATATAGAATAATTAATGTTCGAAAAAAAGCATGAGTGACGGCTCAATGATGCTGTAGGTAGAATGGTGTTGTAGCCGCTCGAACAGTTATATTGTTATCTATTAAAGGTCTGTAGTATTCTGTCATATTTTATTTCAAAATTAAATTGTTTTACCATCACGCGACATATGAACTCACATGGTTCTGGTGTCAGAAGGTCTTGCGTCGCGAAATTTATTTTTGATTTATAAAAAAAAGATAAATTTTCTTCTTAAAAAATAATACCTAGTAAAAAATAGTTTCATTTACTCTACTTTCTTGCATGGTAACATTTTTTCTAAATTTAAAATAAAGTCGAAAATATCGGAAAAACTATCGTATGTTATTAGAATATTGTAATTCTAAAATGCTTCAAGGTTAATTTTTTTGGAGATAAATCTGGAATATAATGAAAAGAAGAGAAAAAAAGTCAACAAAAAAAGTTGTGAAAATTTTAAGAAAACGTTTTATTGGCCGTCGTGATATAATTTTTATATTTGATTAAAACTATTCTGGCAAATAAAAAATATAATATTGAAAAAAATAAATCCATTACGAAAATTTATATGAAAATTTTACGAAATCCAAATTTAGTTGAAAAAAAATATAAAATTTAATAAAAATTTGAAGTGCTATGTTATTATTACGTTGTAAAAAACAAAAACCAAAAAAAAGAGTGTCTTAAAAATGTATACATATATTGTATAAATAAAATTATAAATATTTTAAATTATAATTATGTATAATTAAAAGAAAATTAAAAAAAAAAATTACATTTAGTGATTGTGAATAAATTTACAAATTTATATATAAATTTTTCCATTTGATTAAATTGGTATTTGTAAAATACAAATTATTTAAAAGTTTATATATTAACAATACATATATACATATTATTATCGTTGTGTTGTATGTCACATAATAAAATATTATTAGTAGAGAAATTTCCCCTCAATTCATTTTCGAAAATTATGTGTGTAAACAAAAATTTTAGTAATTCGCGCACACATACATTTTTATAAAATATTTGTAGTGTAAAAGTTTTTTGGATGGTAATAACGAAGATTATCTTAAAAAATATTATTCCAAATATTCGTTTTAAATAGTAAATATAATATTATTTTTAAATCATTTTTATATTTTAGTAATGAATATTTTATATTGTTACATTACAAATTAATTAAATAAGAAATATAAATATTTTATTTACAAAAAAAAAAAAAAAAAAAAAATCCAAAATATTAATTCAAAATTTTAAAGTAAATGGTGACAGTTATTATATTGAAAAAATTTGAAATAAACATTCATATAAAATATTTGTTGGTGCAAAAATATTTCGATGGCGATAGCGAAGATTATCTTAAAAAATATTATTCCGAATATTAATTTTGAATAACAAATATAATATTAATTTCCAATAATTTTTTATATTTTAACGACTAAAAAAAAGAAAGAAAACTAAAACCTGACAATTATTGTAAGTTTATTATATTGAAAATTTGGAAATAATATATCTAAAATTTGAAAATTATTATATATTAAATAAAATATAGGGCCAAAGTTGGTATGTTAATATAATGAATTTTTATTTAATTTTTAAATATTATAAATATGTTTTACGAACCAATAAAAATCACATTGTTACGAATAAATATTACCCTGTTACGAATAAATATTACAGTGTTAGAAATAAATATTATAAATACAAATAAATATTATAAATATGAATAAATATTATAAATATTATAATTAATTTTAACATATACGAATAAATATTATAAATATATGTTACGAACAAATAAAAATTACAGTGTTACGAATAAATAGAAATAGCTATTACGATTTTTAATCATGAACTAGAATTACATATATCATAAATATTTTGAAAATATAATGAATATACAATTTGAAAATAAAATAAATATACAATTTGAAAATAAAATTGAAACGATTAATAATATTTTGAATATATTTAATTTTTTTATTATTAAATATTTTAAACAATTTTTAATTCATTTTTCTAATAATTTCCATTTTATATTTTAGTCATATGGAAATTAATTAACCAACAATAACTTTTAAAAATATTTCATGAATGGATGACTCAAAGAAATTGACGATTAAACAATTACAAGAATTATTACAACAAAGAAATTTATCAACAGCATTTAAATTAAAAATCGAATTAATCAAGAGATTGTATGAAGCTTACCATAACAAAGGTTTAAGTTCAAAAGATATTCCTGATATTACTAGTTGTTTTGATAAGGAAGGTGATTCTGATAGTTATGATGACGCTGATGATTTGAACGAGCAAAATTTATTTAAAAATCTGGAAAATATACATGGAAAAATTCAACATTTAATAATTCATTTGTATTTAAGGACGTGGAGTATTCTCTTACTAAATTCAATGGAGAACATGGTAAAAGTTATTGCTGTTGGATAAAAGAATTTGAAGAAATATCAGAAGTTTGTAAATGGACTGACATTCAAAAATATTTATACGCTCGTCGTCTATTAATTGGTGCAGCTGGTGAAGCCAGTAAAAATATAAGCACGTACGATAAATTGAAAGAATTATTAAAAAAATAATTTGAAGAAAATAGTCTAGTATACAAATACATAAAATGCTAGAAAAATGAAAAAATGATATACAGAAAGTTATCGTGAATACATATATTCTTTGGAAATAATTGCGGATAATGGAACGGTGGATGAAGAATTGTTAATTACTTACATAATTAATGGTATCCCAAATAATAATTTAAATAAAATTATTTTATATGAAGATACAACTATAGACGAATTAAAACACAAATTTAAAATTGGCGCAAACATAAAAATACTCAAATTCCATATCAACATAAAGCAAATAACGAACCAAAATACACAGCAATAGTTTGAGGCAAAAATACACATCAGAAAATAAACCATCAACAAAATCCAAGGTGAAAGAATTGTGGTTCATTATCTCATACCACTGATAGTTGCCCAAACTCTCTCGTTGTTTTAATTGCAATGTCTTCGGTCACATTTCGGCAAATTGTCTAAAAAAATTATCAGATAAAGATAAGAAAATAGGAACGGTGAACAGAATAAACCTTAACGAAGATCATATCGCCCTTTAAATTGAAAATACGCCGTTTAATGCATTCATCTATAATGTAAGTGACGTTTCTCTAATGCAGCAATCAATAAAAAATTTACTTAGAATTTTTTCATTTGATGAACCAGGAATTACGTTAAAAGGTTTTGGCTATAATACTTGTACAACATTAGGTTCATGTTGTGTTGCAGTTTTATTAGAAAATGTACTACATAATATTCGTTTTCATATTGTTCTTTATAGCTGGATTAATGATAGCATACTTCTAGGTAAAAACTTTCTACAAAATCTAACTTTAGTATTACAAAATGGTAATATAAATTTTTTACAAAATTCAATGACGGATAAAAGTAGTGACGTTACGGAAAACAACATCTTTAATATTAAAGTAGAAGATTTAAATTATAATAAAGAACAAGATCTAAAAATAAATACGTTAAATAAAGAAACGAAAAATTTAATAATTCAGTTGGTAAATTCTTATCAGCCAGTCAATATAAAAAAATCATCTATAGAAAATAAAATTGTTCTGGAACCAAGATAGAATGCGAGTCGACTATTGAAAATTAAATTCTAAAATTATTAAAGACAGATATCCATTTCCATTGATTGAAGATGTAATCGAAAAATTATATAACGCTCGTGTATTTATAACACTCGACTTAAAAAATGGATTTTTGCATGTTGATGTTCATAAAAATAGTCAAAAATACACGTCTTTTATCACACCTGATGGTCAATACGAATTTTTAAAATCGCCATTTGGATTATGCAACTCACCGTCAATTTGTAAACACAGTTTTTCGAAAACTAATTCAGGATGGATTTATAATTATTTATATAGACGATTTGGTTATTCCGACACGGAACGAAGAAGATAATGTCAAAACTTTTAAAGAAGTCTTGCAAACTGCAAAACAGAATGGTTTAATTTTCAAGTGGGAAAATGTGTTTTTCTGAGTAAATTTTTCGAATTTTTAGGTCACGTCATAGAAAATGGTTCAGTCCAACCATCAGAAGAAAAAATAACAGCTGTGAAATTATTTCCAGTACTGTTATACCTTAAAATTATTGAGTAGCAATTTTACAAATAACACTATATAATAGCATAATATTATATGGACATGAACATTCAATAATCCAATTAAATATATAAATTATCCCACGATTTAGTAATTGCTAAATTGACAAAAATACGAAGTTACAACGGATGTTCCCACATATAATAACTTCTAATTAGCTAGCAAACAAATTATATTTCGATAAGAAATTATTAAATATATCCAATTACGATTTTAGCACCGAAATATTAATATAAAAAATATTACAATTCCCATACTCAAAAATTGCTGATCAATAATATTCAAAAGGTAAATCAAGCTACATCATAAGCAAGGCATACTTTTTCGTGGTATTCTTATTAAAGTATTCAACAAATCCAGTCGGTGTTTTTAATTAAAACTTCCTTTCCTACATATCAAATCCTCTAACAAGATTAAAATCCCAAAACCCGAACTTACAACAATTGGCGCAGCCGGTATTTGTTTTAATCGAAAAACGTTTTTGGAATTTTTTATTAAAGTGAAAGAAAGTAACAATTATTAACGTTTAACATATAATTCGATATAGTTTTAAAAATATTTTTTTTAAATAACAGTTACAAACATTTAGTGATAAAAAAGTTTATGAAAATTTATTTAAAATATTTTTATACATATTTGTATTAGTAAAATACAAAAATAAAATGTTTGTGATTTAATTACTGATAATAGTGATACATAAATTTTTGAATAAATGTCAAAATATTTGTTTGAAAATATCAAAAAAAAAAAAATTGTTTTCAGTTTAACAAATTTAAGTGAAAAATAAAATAATTCTAAACTATCAATTTAGAAAGTGATGTATAATTAACAGATTTAAATACAATATAAATAATTCAAATAATAAAATAACATTTTAAATATAAAAACATTAAAAAGTTGTGCTAACATTAATAAAACTACAATTGACAACAATAAAACTACAATTGACAAAGGCGTTTTTAAATATCTCAAATTTCAAGAAAGTACCAAGTAAGTGCACAGTGCAACTATTAAAATATATATTATTATACTATACTATATTATTATATTTATATTATAAAAATTAAAATTTTACTACTAGACATGAGCAAAGTCTGTTCAAAGAGTCGAGGAATAACATGGAGTCTCTCACGCCAACTCGAGGATTTGGATTATGCGGATGATATTTGTCTACTCTCGCACAAGATCTCCAACATGCAAGCAAAAGTAGACGACCTGGAAAGATCAGCTCGCAAAGTTGGACTTGAGATAAATATCAAGAAAACCAAAGCCATGAGAATTAACAACGTTAGCACAGAGAACATCATGCTACAAGGCCAACCAGTCGAATACGTAGATAGTTTCTGCTATCTAGGCAGTACAATGACAACGGATGGCGGCTCAGAAACAGACGCAAACAACAGGCTCAACAAGGCGAGATCGGCATTCGGACGACTGCACCCAGTATGGAGAAACTCACAGATATCCAGACGAACCAAGCTTAGAATATTCAACGCATGTGTAAAGTCAACTCTGTTGTATGGCAGTGAAACATGGCTTATATCGAACATCATTACACAGAAGCTACAAGTTTTCATCAACAAGTGCCTCAGAATCATATGCAGAATATTCTGGCCCAACACCATCAGCAACACGGATCTCTGGAACTTAACCAACGAAGAACCCATACTGAAACAGATAAGACGTAGAAAATGGAGGTGGATCGGCCATACCATCAGGAAAAAGCCCGATAGCATTACAAGAATGTCGCTAGAGTGGAATCCTCAAGGATCAAGAAGCCGTGGTCGCCCAAAGAACACCTGGCGACGCACGATACTCCAAGACCTAGGAAGATGTAACCTAACATGGGAAAGCGCAAAATCAACAGCAGCAAACCGAGTAAGATGGAGATGCTTTGTGGAAGCCATATGCTCCCAAGAGGGGTAATGGAAAAAAAAATATTTAAATTATTTATTATTTTAGTATATATATTTTATTATTTGTTAACTTGTAAACATTTGTGTGCGAAAATATTAATGGGGCTTAGTTTATAGAAATATATTCGATTAAATTACATTTTAAATTCGATTAGAAAAAATTGAAAATATATATTATAAATTGGGATAGTATTTTATGGCTAATATTCAGAAAATTGAAGAAGAAATTGAACAATTGAAAAAGGAAAAGAAAGATCAGGAACGTGAAATACAAGCCTTTACTGAAACTTTGTTTGGAGAAATTAAGAATCTAGCTAGTAGAGAAGTTTATCAGTTAGTTAAAACGCAAATTTCTAGTCAGTGGGGTCAATTTACACGCTTAGAAACGACAGATGCAGTTTTAGCACAATTAGTTAAAATTATTAAACAATTATAAATTAATCATTCTGAAGAAGTAAGCAATTTAAAAACTAAATTAGTTGAAAAAAAACAAATTAGTAAAAACTTATAAAGAACGACAACTAATAGCTGAAAATTATAGTAAAGAGGCAGAATTAAAAATAGAAAAACTTGCTACTCAACTTCGGGATGGTATATTATTAGAAAAAAAAAGTTACGAAGAATTACAATCCAATAGCAAGCTTGTAGCCACTTATAGGGAAGAAATAAACAATATTAGTAAGAAAGGAGAAACCACACAAGTAGAACTTGTTGGAAAGGTAGAAAGTTTAAAACAAAAAATAAAGGAAAAGGAAAATTTAATAGAGGTTTTAGAATCAAATATATCACTGTTGTGGGAAAATAACTTAGAAAAATCTCGCGATATTTCTAATATTCATTTGGAGAAAATTGATACTACAGAAATTAATAATTCTCAAGAAATGGAATTTGAAAATTTTTCAAGTGATAATATATTTAATAATATCAAATTGCTCGAAATTGAAAATTTTTCGGAAAATTTATCAAAAAATAGCGAAATAATGTCATCCGATAAAATAGGCAAAATAATATCGCGATTGGTACCACAATTCTCAGGCACAAAAACAGCAGATTTGCCTAGTAAAGTGTATGAATTGCTAAACGCATGTGAACTGGCGTTAAAAGGCATAGAAGCAAAGGACGAAGAATTATTTATATCACTGCTGTCAACTCGGTTGGTTGGCGATGCTTTTGAATTAATACGAGGCCGGAATATAAAAACTCTTAAAGAGTTTGCTAAAATTATTAAAAATAATTACCTTTCAGCCAAAACGTTAGATAGTGTAACGAATGAGATTAAACAATCGCATCAATTTTTCGGTGAATTTAGAAACAACAGCCAAAGAAATTATAAATACCAGTTACAATGCTACAGATTCGGTCGCTTTAGTTAAAGAACTCGAAAAGTCTGTTGTTACTGTATTTAAAATAGGGTTAGTAGATCAAGCATTACGTCAGTTTATGTTGACTTGTAATGAAACTGTTCTGAGTAGCTTAGTAGAAACCGCAGTGAGAATTTCAATGCTATTGTGTTCTCAACAAAACCAACAAAAATATTCACAAATTGCACCTTATAGTAGTCAATCTTATATACCTAATATGTATCAAACAAACCCACCACAAACTACACAAATTTTTCCGCCAGAAAATATATTTTTAAATAAATCTATACAACAAATGCCGAACTATAACAATAATAATTATGCTACCAATATTAATCCCTATAATAATTTTGCTAATAATTATAACCATAACTTCAGCAATAATTTTGATACGAATACCAATCAACCACCAATAAATATTGGTAATCCAGTACAAAAAGAAAAATTTGAAAAAATTTAAAAAAAACAAGAATCATTTAAATTAAAATGTGGATTCTGTAGTAAACCCGGACATACTTATGCTGAATGCAGACAACGACGAAACACGCCGTACTGTGAGCATTGTAGAGTTTACGGGCATAATCAAATGAGTTGTCCACGGTCACGGATTTTAGTAACAAATACCACCAAATCTAAAATAAAATGCAGATGGTGTTCTAGGCTGGGCCATTCAGAAGAAGACTGTTTTAGCAAGAAAAACTATTACAGGACAGATAGAGAAACGGGAAACGACCAGGGGGCCAGTACCTCCAACTAAACTGTGCCCCTGTAATAGTAGCAAAAACGCCAGTCGTCAGTGTTCCATCAATGGATCCCACACAAGAGATACCTAAATTATTTACTACAGAAGAATGCATAAAATCAATAATAACGACAGTAATAAAAATGATATAAAAATCAATAATACATTAGACACAAACATAGAACAATCAGTTTGTGCAGATATCACAAATACTAATACACAACGTAGAACTAAGATTCAAATAAATAACACCAAATTTAAACCTAAATATATTAAACCTAAATATACACAAAGTAAATCTCTAACCTTACACAATAAGCGAAATCGCAAAGTAAATAAAAATATAAATAAACTTGACCCTCAATCTTTTTATGAGCGTATCGTATTTCCCACAATATTTCATTTATTTACATTTTTCACGGTACAAATACATAGCACTTATGATGCAGTCAACATTATGATTGCAAATATGTTTGGCAGTATGTATAAAATAATCACTAATTTAATTAATAAAATAAAATTTCCAAGGTTAAGAAAAACAACCTTATATTTTACTAAGAAATGTCAACAGGATGACGTATTCATAGAATTGCCTTTTAGTAACACTAAAAGAGGGAAAATAATTTTGCTAGTTGATACGGGCGCTGATATAAGCCTAATAAAAAAGGGTTCACTTAAAAATTTAAATAAATTAAATAGTCAAGTAACTAAAGAATTAGGTGGTATATTTGGTGGAATAAGTAACACTTTAGGTACATTAGAAATTAATCATTCTTCAAATTTTAGTACAAAATGGCATGTGGTAGATAACATTAAAGAAATTCCAGGTGATGGGATAATTGGCAGAGATCTTTTATGGAATCATTCTATCATAAATACTCTGGAAAAAACACTAAAATTTCACGATAATGAGGGAAAAATACTAGTTGAATTACCTCTAAAAACTTTATCTCAAATAAATAATAAACCAAATAATAAGATTAATAATAAAATACTTAAAATTCAATCCCGCACACAAACTGTGGTACAAGTAAAAGTATCTGCCAAGTCAGGTGAATTTGTTGTAAAATCACAAGAACTTTCACCAGGCATTTATGTAGCTAATACAATAATAAAAGTTAGAAATAATTTATGTAATATACCAATTTTAAACTCCACATCATCTACTATTACTTGAAGGAAAATTTTGTTCCACTTTTGTCAAATTTTAATAAATATAAAATTATAAATGAAAACCAATGTAACATATTCAATATAAATAGTAATTCTACAGCAAAGAGATCAAAATTGTTATCAGAATCCTTAAAATTAGGTACCTGTTTAAATTACGAAGAGAAGCAATCAATCGAAAATCTGTGTATTCAGTTTAGTGACGTATTTCTCTTAAATGATGACCCACTAACACATACTTCTGTTTTATCACATAAAATACCAACGAAACCTGGTCAAGCACCAATTAATCAAAAACAGTATAGATTACCTGAAATCCATAAAAGTGAAATAAACCAACAAGTATCTAAAATGTTGTCCGATGGAATTATCTCGCCCAGTAAGTCACCCTGGAATTTGCCTCTGCTCATAGTACCTAAAAAAGCTGGCTCAGATGGTCAAAAAAGATGGAGAATTGTGATTGACTTTAGAAAATTGAACGAAGGAACTATAAAAGACGCATTCCCACTGCCTAGAATAGAAGATATTCTGGACCAGTTAGGACACTGCAGATACTTCACAACTCTCGATTTAGCTAGTGGTTATCACCAGGTCTTGATAGACCCGGATGATAGACCAAAAACAGCTTTTAGTACAAGTCTAGGACACTATGAATTTAATCGAATGCCATTTGGGTTAACTGGTGCCCCCGCAACATTTCAAAGGATTATGAATCATATCCTTACAGGGTTGCATGGTATAGATTGCTTTGTATATTTAGACGATATAGTCGTTTACGGGAAAAATCTGGCCAAACATAATCAGAAATTAGCAAACGTACTATCAAAATTGCGTTTTTATAATTTAAAATTAAATATAGACAAATGTAATTTTCTCTGTCGGGAGGTAATATATTGAGGCCATAAGTGTTCTGAAATTGGAGCATTACCTGATCCTGCTAAAACCAGTTGTGTTACTGATTACCCTGTACCAAAAAATACTAAGCAAGTCCAATCATTTTTAGGCTTCATAAATTACTATCGTAAATTTATTCAAAATCTAGCTGAAACTGCAGCACCAATTACAAGCTTATTAAAAAAGCACGCAATATTCAAATGGACTCCCGAATGTCAAAAAGCTTTTGAGTCCCTAAAACATTCCGTCACCTCACCACCTATTCTAATATATCCTGATTTTACTGTACCGTTTATATTAACTACTGATGCTAGCAATTTAGCTTTGGGAGCAGTGCTCTCGCAAGGTAAAGTATGGGAAGATAAACCAATCGTGTTTGCTAGTAGGACTTTAAATGAAGCCGAACAAAGATAGAAAAGGAATTATTGGCAATCGTCTGGGCCACAAAAAATTTCCGAACTTATTTACTAGGTCGACCTTTCACAGTCTACACCGATCACAGACCATTAAAAGGTGTATTCGACGTGAAAGATCCAACGTCAAGACTGGTACGATTCCATCACAAGCTATCAGAATATGATTATAAAATTGAGTACAAACCTGGTAAATACAATGTAAACGCAGATGCATTAAGCAGAATACACCAAGATATAAACATAATTTCAATTCAAACCAGAAGCAAAACTCAAGCTCAAGTTAAACAAGATAATATTACACAAAATACGATTTCCAATCAAGAAATAGAAAAATTAACAAGTACACAGGATTCTGAAAAATATATAACATTGACAGATCCAAAAGAGATTCAAATAATCCTACACGATTTTCATAATTCCAAACTCGGTGGTCACCAAGGAATGAAGAAAACGTACTGGAGAATCAGAGAACAATATCGGTGGCTAAATATGCAAAAGGATATTAACGAATTCATAAAGAAATGTCCAAAATGTCAGGTTAATAAGAGCTCAAAATTAACTAAAATGCCTATGGTCGTCACTGACACACCCATCATGTTGCCTTTTGACAAAGTTTATATGGATATTGTAGGACCTTTACCGCTATCGTATAGTGGAAACCGATATATACTCACTTTTCAGGATGATCTTACAAAATATATGGATTGTGCAGCGTTACCAGATGCAGAAGCTACTACGGTTGCCAAAACATTCTACGAAGAAATTATAACAAGGTACCGCCTTCCTAAAATTTTGGTAACCGATAATGGCACGAATTTCACTTCAAAATTATTCTCACATGTTTGTAAATTATTACAAATAACTAAAATACACATAACTGCATACCATACTCAGGCAAATGGTTCCTTAGAGAGAAGCCATAGGACCACTTGCAGAATATTTGAGAAAATTTGTAGAAAATGACATACAAAATTGGGATCAGTGGTTACGACAAGCTATGCACGTACATAACAATACACCACATGTATCAACAAAACTCTCGCCTTTAAATTGTCTATACGGTTTCAAGTTTGAAATGCCTACAAATCTTAAAAGATATCCTGAACCCTTATATAACCACGACTATTATCCAAAACAACTTAAATATCAGCTACAAAGGGCACATCAATTAGCTCGAAAAAATCAACATAAAGCTAAAATTAATTCAAATAATACTTATGATAAATAAGTGTCATTTAATTGTGGTGACAAAGTATTATTAAAAAACCCAACGCGGAAACATAAGTTTTCTCCAATTTGGGTTGGACCATATGTAGTCGATTCAACCAATAGTACAGTAACTACTACAATAAAAATAGGTAAGAAGAAAAAAAATATACATAATAACCGTCTTAAATTATATCATGAATAATAATTGTAATCATAATAATTATATCATGAATAATAATACATATATATATATATATATATATGTATATATACATATGACGATACACATATATAAAAAATATTTTTACAAAATGTTATAAAAGGTGAATAAATTGCACCATACATAGCAATGTAATAAACCATAAATTATTGACAAATTAATCTATAATATTATATCAAATAAACATTTAAAACGTTCTAACGAAAAAGTTCTTAATTAATCTATGATATACATAAATATCATATAAAAACAACTTTATCGCAAATAGTATATTTTAAAAGTAAAAATTCTGACATTTATTTTTATAACATAATTTTTTTTTGTTAATAAATATAAACAAAAAAAAATATAAATATTATTTGGTTATAAACTAAAAAATAAGAATAAAATAGTAATGCTAAGATATTCACCAACAGTAATTTACGAAAAATTTAACCAAAATCGCTGCTAAAATCGTAATTGGATATATGTAATAATTTCTTATCGAAATATAATTTGTTTGCTAGCTAATTAGAAGTTATTATATGTGGGAACATCCGTTGTAACTTCGTATTTTTGTCAATTTAGCAATTACTAAATCGTGGGATAATTTATATATTTAATTGGAATATTGAATGTTCATGTCCATATAATATTATGCTATTATATAGTGTTATTTGTAAAATTGCTACTCAATAATTTTAAGGTATAACATCTCTCCCTCTCTGGGGGTAAGCGTTTCGCGTATTAGCATAAGCAAGGTACCCCTTTTCGCTTACTTCATTTTTTTTTTTATTAACTTTATAATTAGAAATTGTATGACTTACACTTTATTTATAAGTATATTTTAAAATCAAATAAAAACTAAATGAAAGTTATATAATTATTGTTAATTTTTTAATTTAATTTTATTTTTAATATGTATATAATTTTTATCTGAATATATTTTAATTTATATTGAACATAAATGATTGTAAATATTTGAATATATAATGGTAAAGAGTTATTTCATTATATATATGTATATTAAAAGAAAATATTATTACTACGTATTTTTTTTTTTTTTTGTTAATTTACTATAAAAAATTATTTCATAATTTGGATTAACCAAATTAGTTAATTTCTAGTTATACATGTGTTTATTTTTTGTTTAGAATTAATTTTGTTTATGATAATAATTATGTAAATCGTATAAAATTTTTTTTTCTATTAATTAATTACATCTTCAAAGGATTACATAAATGTAAATAGATTTCTTCTTAATATTTCTTACTATTTTAATTTTTTTTTGCATATATATTTTTTTTTAAAAATGTAATTGATATTTTTGCTATATTTTTTAACTTTATAATTTTAATATACAAGTGTCTTTATTTGTGTTTTTTTTGTAAGCATTTATACGCAGGCGTAGATTACGTCATGTGGTCGTTTAACTGTTTTCCTAGCCGGATCGCTCTTAAATCTTGGTGAATTTTTTCTTGGTGTATATGTTAAGTCACTATCTTGCGATGTAGTTGGTCCAGTTGATATTGTTGTTAATTGAATGGCTGGTTTGGAGTCCGTGCTATTATTAGACTTCCCGGTAAATTTCAGCATAATATATATGATTATTGCAGTTATTAGTAATATTATTATTACTACTCCAGAGCTGACTGATGCTATTGTATAGCGATGTATAGACAATTTCCAACCTTGATCTTCCAATTTTCTTGACTCTTCCACTTTATTTAATTCATCTTCTAAAGCATCGATTGATTTTTTGCCTTCAAGCAAATTTGATGTAATATCTTTATGTTTACCTACTGTCAATGGTAGTTTTTTTCGTATTATTGTAGTATTTCCGTTATTATTAGTTTTGAATTTAAGTTGAAGTGCTTCTATAATAATCATTTGATTTGCTTCTGGTAGTTTATATTCAGTATCAGTGTACAATTCTTCTTCATATGGTAGTTTTATCTCTTTGTTTCCAAAATGACACGGCTTCAATAGTCTTATAATGCCAAATTCTTCTAGTTTGACAGTAGAATGGGTACCCTGACAGTTTATATTTAATATCATCGAAGTTTTGAGTTTAAATAACCATTTATTGCTGGCCATCATTTTCAATAAGATACCCTCCGTCGCCGGGATTGCAGTATATTTGCAGTTTTCTTCTGCTGTTTTTGCGTGTTGAGCCAACTCAACTAGACATTCGGTGCTGCCACTAGTAAGAATAGGTGAACCAATTTTACATATGTCAATTTTATATGTTGTATTAGAAGCCACATGCACGCACTTCTCATAATCGTCGTGTGATAGTGTAATAAACGATTCTTGATTTTCGGCTTCTGCAAAATATTCGTATTTTGTTTGTAATATTAAGTCCCATTGTTCATTTAAATGATTTGGAATTGGGTGAACCTTTTGAATTGTATACAGCGAAGGTTCTGGTAACGGTATAGTAATTTTTATGATTAAGCTGTTGCCATCTGGTAATGATGTGACAGTAGCGGCTTGGTGTAGTGTGAACATATTTGGGAAAAATGATGCTAATCTTGAAGATATAGGAAATTTTTGTAAGCTTTCTGTTATTTTATTGACATCCAGAATAAATGGGTGTAATCTATTTTGGTATAAATCGTTCAAAATTGATAATTCTGTCTGTTGTTGGTTTTGAATTTCCAACAAATGTAAGTTTACCATTGAGAACATCTCTTGAATTTCGGACTTTATTTCCAGATGATAAAATTCATTTTCTGATTTGTTTTTATAATTATCATATTGATCCCCCAATTCACGGAGATTATTGGCAATTTTGTTAATATCTGACTCTAATATTTCCATTGGTTTGCTTAGCTTATCGAACTTTGATTTCATAACGGTTATTTGTTTTTTAATCAAATCAAAATTTTGTGAACCTGTTTTTTCCAGTAATGATAATTTGCTGTAAATTGTGTGTGCATCTTCACTATCCATGATGCCGAATGTCCATTTGGCAAAACCACCAATCATCTCAATGGCTCTCTTACGCCTGCTCTGTCTGAATACGTGTTTAATGTGCTCGTTATTTTGTCTTAATGACATGGTCACAATGGATGTTTCTTTAATCATTAATTTACAAAATTTCTGAAGATTTTTACTGTCGCTTCTGGAGTTGCGATTTGTCCTAACTGATGTATAACTTTCAATACCACAAATTCCAGCTACTTGATCCTCGTATTTGTCGATTAAGTCTAGTAGTTTGTCGAAATTCTGACATTTATTTTTATAACATAATTTTTTTTTGTTAATAAATATAAACAAAAAAAAATATAAATATTATTTGGTTATAAACTAAAAAATAAGAATAAAATAGTAATGCTAAGATATTCACCAACAGTAATTTACGAAAAATTTAACCAAAATCTTTTAAATATATATATGTCCTTAAATAAATCAGGAACAATTAATATAACTTTAATATATTTTCAGACAATAATACTAATAGTTTATCACAGTTTCTATTTATACAAAAAAAAAAGAGATAAACCACTAGTCAACAATTGGCCAACAAAAAAAAAAATCTTTTTAGAGGTTCCCTCGGAAAAAGGAAAACCTATATATTGCATACAAATAAACTGTATAATTGATTAAAGATACATAACGTTTAAAGATAAATAAATAACGTTTTTAAACATTTTTATATTCGTAAAATAAGTTTAATTGAAAAATTATTAAATTCTTATTAATATTAAATAATAAGAAAAAATTGTAAAATAAGGTTAATTAAAAAATTTCAAATTAATATAAATAAATAACGTTTTTAAATATTTTTATATTCGTAAAATAAGTTTAATTGAAAAATTATTAAATTCTTATTAATATTAAATAATTGAAAAAACAAAATTTGTAAAATAAGGTTAATTAAAAATTACAAATTAAAATAAATAAATAACGTTTTTAAATATTTTTATATTCGTAAAATAAGTTTAATTGAAAAATTATTAAATTCTTATTAATATTAAATAATTGAAAAAACAAAATTTGTAAAATAAGGTTAATTAAAAATTACAAATTAAAATAAATAAATAACGTTTTTAAATATCTTCATATTCGTAAAACAAGTTTAATTAAAAAATTATTAAATTCTTGTTAATATTAAATATCTAAAAAAAAATTGCAAAATAAGGTCAATTACAAATTACAAATTTGATTTAATTTTTTTTAATAAATTCCTCCTAATTTTTAGTAAACTACTAATTTTTTTTTCTCAATACAAATTATTAAACAAGTAAGATGTATTTTATAAGCATTTATATAGCGAGTAGCATCATGTTATGTGTAGCAGGAGAGACCACGTATGAGCTGGTTCAACTAAAACCAACGCCGGTAATTTTCGAAACAGCCGGAAAAGCCATATTCTACAAGGATGTGTGGACAATATTCAGCAAATTTACCCCAATGGATTTCGACAAACTACTAGACTTCATCGACAAATACGAGGATCAAGTAGCTGATTTGATTTGATTAAAAAACAAATAACCGTTATGAAATCAAATTTCGATAAGCTAAGCAAACCAATAGAAATATTAGAGTCAGATATTAACAAAATTGCCAATAATCTCCGTGAATTGGGGGATCAATATGATAATTATAAAAACAAATCAGAAAATGAATTTTATCATCTGGAAATAAAGTCCGAAATTCAAGAGATGTTCTCAATGGTAAACTTACATTTGTTGGAAATTCAAAACCAACAACAGACAGAATTCTCAATTTTGAACGATTTATACCAAAATAGATTACACCCATTTATTCTGGATGTCAATAAAATAACAGAAAGCTTACAAAAATTTCCTATATCTTCAAGATTAGCATCATTTTTCCCAAATATGTTCACACTACACCAAGCCGCTACTGTCACAGCATTACCAGATGGCAACAGCTTAATCATAAAAATTACTATACCGTTACCAGAACCTTCGCTGTATACAATTCAAAAGGTTCACCCAATTCCAAATCATTTAAATGAACAATGGGACTTAATATTACAAACAAAATACGAATATTTTGCAGAAGCCGAAAATCAAGAATCGTTTATTACACTATCACACGACGATTATGAGAAGTGCGTGCATGTGGCTTCTAATACAACATATAAAATTGACATATGTAAAATTGGTTCACCTATTCTTACTAGTGGCAGCACCGAATGTCTAGTCGAGTTGGCTCAACACGCAAAAACAGCAGAAAAAAACTGCAAATATACTGCAATCCCGGCGACGGAGGGTATCTTATTGAAAATGATGGCCAGCAATAAATGGTTATTTAAACTCAAAACTTCGATGATATTAAATATAAACTGTCAGGGTACCCATTCTACTGTCAAACTAGAAGAATTTGGCATTATAAGACTATTGAAGCCGTGTCATTTTGGAAACAAAGAGATAAAACTACCATATGAAAAAGAATTGTACACTGATACTGAATATAAACTACCAGAAGCAAATCAAATGATTATTATAGAAGCACTTCAACTTAAATTCAAAACTAATAATAACGGAAATACTACAATAATACGAAAAAAACTACCATTGACAGTAGGTAATCATAAAGATATTACATCAAATTTGCTTGAAGGCAAAAAATCAATCGATGCTTTAGAAGATGAATTAAATAAAGTGGAAGAGTCAAGAAAATTGGAAGATCAAGGTTGGAAATTGTCTATACATCGCTATACAATAGCATCAGTCAGCTCTGGAGTAGTAATAATAATATTACTAATAACTGCAATAATCATATATATTATGCTGAAATTTACCGGGAAGTCTAATAATAGCACGGACTCCAAACCAGCCATTCAATTAACAACAATATCAACTGGACCAACTACATCGCAAGATAGTGACTTAACATATACACCAAGAAAAAATTCACCAAGATTTAAGAGCGATCCGGCTAGGAAAACAGTTAAACGACCACATGACGTAATCTACGCCTGCGTATAAATGCTTACAAAAAAAACACAAATAAAGACACTTGTATATTAAAATTATAAAGTTAAAAAATATAGCAAAAATATCAATTACATTTTTAAAAAAAAATATATATGCAAAAAAAAATTAAAATAGTAAGAAATATTAAGAAGAAATCTATTTACATTTATGTAATCCTTTGAAGATGTAATTAATTAATAGAAAAAAAAATTTTATACGATTTACATAATTATTATCATAAACAAAATTAATTCTAAACAAAAAATAAACACATGTATAACTAGAAATTAACTAATTTGGTTAATCCAAATTATGAAATAATTTTTTATAGTAAATTAACAAAAAAAAAAAAAATACGTAGTAATAATATTTTCTTTTAATATACATATATATAATGAAATAACTCTTTACCATTATATATTCAAATATTTACAATCATTTATGTTCAATATAAATTAAAATATATTCAGATAAAAATTATATACATATTAAAAATAAAATTAAATTAAAAAATTAACAATAATTATATAACTTTCATTTAGTTTTTATTTGATTTTAAAATATACTTATAAATAAAGTGTAAGTCATACAATTTCTAATTATAAAGTTAATAAAAAAAAAAAATGAAGTAAGCGAAAAGGGGTACCTTGCTTATGCTAATACGCGAAACGCTTACCCCCAGAGAGGGAGAGATGTTATACCTTAAAATTATTGAGTAGCAATTTTACAAATAACACTATATAATAGCATAATATTATATGGACATGAACATTCAATATTCCAATTAAATATATAAATTATCCCACGATTTAGTAATTGCTAAATTGACAAAAATACGAAGTTACAACGGATGTTCCCACATATAATAACTTCTAATTAGCTAGCAAACAAATTATATTTCGATAAGAAATTATTAAATATATCCAATTACGATTTTAGCACCGAAATATTAATATAAAAAATATTACAATTCCCATACTCAAAAATTGCTGATCAATAATATTCAAAAGGTAAATCAAGCTACATCATAAGCAAGGCATACTTTTTCGTGGCATTCTTATTAAAGTATTCAACAAATCCAGTCGGTGTTTTTAATTAAAACTTCCTTTCGTACATATCAAATCCTCTAACAAGATTAAAATCCCAAAACCCGAACTTACAACAATTGGCGCAGCCGGTATTTGTTTTAATCGAAAAACGTGTTTGGAATTTTTTATTAAAGTGAAAGAAAGTAACAATTATTAACGTTTAACATATAATTCGATATAGTTGTAAAAATATTTTTTTTAAATAACAGTTACAAACATTTAGTGATAAAAAAGTTTATGAAAATTTATTTAAAATATTTTTATACATATTTGTATTAGTAAAATACAAAAATAAAATGTTTGTGATTTAATTACTGATAATAGTGATACATAAATTTTTGAATAAATGTCAAAATATTTGTTTGAAAATATCAAAAAAAAAAAATTGTTTTCAGTTTAACAAATTTAAGTGAAAAATAAAATAATTCTAAACTATCAATTTAGAAAGTGATGTATAATTAACAGATTTAAATACAATATAAATAATTCAAATAATAAAATAACATTTTAAATATAAAAACATTAAAAAGTTGTGCTAACATTAATAAAACTACAATTGACAACAATAAAACTACAATTGACAAAGGCGTTTTCAAATATCTCAAATTTCAAGAAAGTACCAAGTAAGTGCACAGTGCAACTATTAAAATATATATTATTATACTATACTATATTATTATATTTATATTATAAAAATTAAAATTTTACTACTAGACATGAGAAAAGTCTGTTCAAAGAGACGAGGAATAACATGGAGTCTCTCACGCCAACTCGAGGATTTGGATTATGCGGATGATATTTGTCTACTCTCGCACAAGATCTCCAACATGCAAGCAAAAGTAGACGACCTGGAAAGATCAGCTCGCAAAGTTGGACTTGAGATAAATATCAAGAAAACCAAAGCCATGAGAATTAACAACGTTAGCACAGAGAACATCATGCTACAAGGCCAACCAGTCGAATACGTAGATAGTTTCTGCTATCTAGGCAGTACAATGACAACGGATGGCGGCGCAGAAACAGACGCAAACAACAGGCTCAACAAGGCGAGATCGGCATTCGGACGACTGCACCCATTATGGAGAAACTCACAGATATCCAGACGAACCAAGCTTAGAATATTCAACGCATGTGTAAAGTCAACTCTGTTGTATGGCAGTGAAACATGGCTTATATCGAACATCATTACACAGAAGCTACAAGTTTTCATCAACAAGTGCCTCAGAATCATATGCAGAATATTCTGGCCCAACACCATCAGCAACACGGATCTCTGGAACTTAACCAACGAAGAACCCATACTGATACAGATAAGACGTAGAAAATGGAGGTGGATCGGCCATACCATCAGGAAAAAGCCCGATAGCATTACAAGAATGTCGCTAGAGTGGAATCCTCAAGGATCAAGAAGCCGTGGTCGCCCAAAGAACACCTGGCGACGCACGATACTCCAAGACCTAGGAAGATGTAACCTAACATGGGAAAGCGCAAAATCAACAGCAGCAAACCGAGTAAGAGATGCTTTTGTGGAAGCCATATGCTCCCAAGAGGGGTAATGGAAAAAAAAAATATTTAAATTATTTATTATTTTAGTATATATATTTTATTATTTGTTAACTTGTAAACATTTGTGTGTGAAAATATTAATGGGGCTTAGTTTATAGAAATATATTCGATTAAATTACATTTTAAATTCGATTAGAAAAAATTGAAAATATATATTATAAATTGGGATAGTATTTTATGGCTAATATTCAGAAAATTGAAGAAGAAATTGAACAATTGAAAAAGGAAAAGAAAGATCAGGAACGTGAAATACAAGCCTTTACTGAAACTTTGTTAGGAGAAATTAAGAATCTAGCTAGTAGAGAAGTTTATCAGTTAGTTAAAACGCAAATTTCTAGTCAGTGGGGTCAATTTACACGCTTAGAAACGACAGATGCAGTTTTAGCACAATTAGTTAAAATTATTAAACAATTATAAATTAATCATTCTGAAGAAGTAAGCAATTTAAAAACTAAATTAGTTGAAAAAAACAAATTAGTAAAAACTTATAAAGAACGACAACTAATAGCTGAAAATTATAGTAAAGAGGCAGAATTAAAAATAGAAAAACTTGCTACTCAACTTCGGGATGGTATATTATTAGAAAAAAAAAGTTACGAAGAATTACAATCCAATAGCAAGCTTGTAGCAACTTATAGGGAAGAAATAAACAATATTAGTAAGAAAGGAGAAACCACACAAGTAGAACTTGTTGGAAAGGTAGAAAGTTTAAAACAAAAAATAAAGGAAAAGGAAAATTTAATAGAGGTTTTAGAATCAAATATATCACTGTTGTGGGAAAATAACTTAGAAAAATCTCGCGATATTTCTAATATTCATTTGGAGAAAATTGATACTACAGAAATTAATAATTCTCAAGAAATAGAATTTGAAAATTTTTCAAGTGATAATATATTTAATAATATCAAATTGCTCGAAATTGAGAATTTTTCGGAAAATTTATCAAAAAATAGCGAAATAATGTCATCCGATAAAATAGGCAAAATAATATCGCGATTGGTACCACAATTCTCAGGCACAAAAACAGCAGATTTGCCTAGTAAAGTGTATGAATTGCTAAACGCATGTGAACTGGCGTTAAAAGGCATAGAAGCAAAGGACGAAGAATTATTTATATCACTGCTGTCAACTCGGTTGGTTGGCGATGCTTTTGAATTAATACGAGGCCGGAATATAAAAACTCTTAAAGAGTTTGCTAAAATTATTAAAAATAATTACCTTTCAGCCAGAACGTTAGATAGTGTAACGAATGAGATTAAACAATCGCATCAATTTTTCGGTGAAGATATAAAATCATATTCGCGACGACTTTTGAATTTAGAAACAACAGCCAAAGAAATTATAAATACCAGTTACAATGCTACAGATTTGGTCGCTTTAGTTAAAGAACTCGAAAAGTCTGTTGTTACTGTATTTAAAATAGGGTTAGTAGATCAAGCATTACGTCAGTTTATGTTGACTTGTAATGAAACTGTTCTGAGTAGCTTAGTAGAAACCGCAGTGAGAATTTCAATGCTATTGTGTTCTCAACAAAACCAACAAAATTATTCACAAACTGCACCTTATAGTAGTCAATCTTATATACCTAATATGTATCAAACAAACCCACCACAAACTACACAAATTTTTCCGCCAGAAAATATATTTTTAAATAAATCTATACAACAAATGCCGAACTATAACAATAATAATTATGCTACCAATATTAATCCATATAATAATTTTGCTAATAATTATAACCATAACTTCAGCAATAATTTTGATACGAATACCAATCAACCACCAATAAATATTGGTAATCCAGTACAAAAAGAAAAATTTGAAAAAATTTAAAAAAAACAAGAATCATTTAAATTAAAATGTGGATTCTGTAGTAAACCCGGACATACTTATGCTGAATGCAGACAACGACGAAACACGCCGTACTGTGAGCATTGTAGAGTTTACGGGCATAATCAAATGAGTTATCCACGGTCACGGATTTTAGTAACAAATACCACCAAATCTAAAATAAAATGCAGATGGTGTTCTAGGCTGGGCCATTCAGAAGAAGACTGTTTTAGCAAGAAAAACTATTACAGGACAGATAGAGAAACGTGAAACGACCAGGGGGCCAGTACCTCCAACTAAACTGTGCCCCTATAATAGTAGCAAAAACGCCAGTCGTCAGTGTTCCATCAATGGATCCCACACAAGAGATACCTAAATTATTTACTACAGAAGAAATGCATAAAATCAATAATAACGACAGTAATAAAAATGATATAAAAATCAATAATACATTAGACACAAACATAGAACAATCAGTTTGTGCAGATATCACAAATACTAATACACAACGTAGAACTAAGATTCAAATAAATAACACCAAATTTAAACCTAAATATATTAAACCTAAATATACACAAAGTAAATCTCTAACCTTACACAATAAGCGAAATCGCAAAGTAAATAAAAATATAAATAAACTTGACCCTCAATCTTTTTATGAGCGTATCGTATTTCCCACAATATTTCATTTATTTACATTTTTCACGGCACAAATACATAGCACTTATGATGCAGTCAACATTATGATTGCAAATATGTTTGGCAGTATGTATAAAATAATCACTAATTTAATTAATAAAATAAAATTTCCAAGGTTAAGAAAAACAACCTTATATTTTACTAAGAAATGTCAACAGGATGACGTATTCATAGAATTGCCTTTTAGTAACACTAAAAGAGGGAAAATAATTTTGCTAGTTGATACGGGCGCTGATATAAGCCTAATAAAAAAGGGTTCACTTAAAAATTTAAATAAATTAAATAGTCAAGTAACTAAAGAATTAGGTGGTATATTTGGTGGAATAAGTAACACTTTAGGTACATTAGAAATTAATCATTCTTCAAATTTTAGTACAAAATGGCATGTGGTAGATAACATTAAAGAAATTCCAGGTGATGGGATAATTGGCAGAGATCTTTTATGGAATCATTCTATCATAAATACTCTGGAAAAAACACTAAAATTTCACGATAATGAGGGAAAAATACTAGTTGAATTACCTCTAAAAACTTTATCTCAAATAAATAATAAACCAAATAATAAGATTAATAATAAAATACTTAAAATTCAATCCCGCACACAAACTGTGGTACAAGTAAAAGTATCTGCCAAGTCAGGTGAATTTGTTGTAAAATCACAAGAACTTTCACCAGGCATTTATGTAGCTAATACAATAATAAAAGTTAGAAATAATTTATGTAATATACCAATTTTAAACTCCACATCATCTGACTATTACTTGAAGGAAAATTTTGTTCCACTTTTGTCAAATTTTAATAAATATAAAATTATAAATGAAAACCAATGTAACATATTCAATATAAATAGTAATTCTACAGCAAAGAGATCAAAATTGTTATCAGAATCCTTAAAATTAGGTACCTGTTTAAATTACGAAGAGAAGCAATCAATCGAAAATCTGTGTATTCAGTTTAGTGACGTATTTCTCTTAAATGATGACCCACTAACACATACTTCTGTTTTATCACATAAAATACCAACGAAACCTGGTCAAGCACCAATTAATCAAAAACAGTATAGATTACCTGAAATCCATAAAAGTGAAATAAACCAACAAGTATCTAAAATGTTGTCCGATGGAATTATCTCGCCCAGTAAGTCACCCTGGAATTTGCCTCTGCTCATAGTACCTAAAAAAGCTAGCTCAGATGGTCAAAAAAGATGGAAAATTGTGATTGACTTTAGAAAATTGAACGAAGGAACTATAAAAGACGCATTCCCACTGCCTAGAATAGAAGATATTCTGGACCAGTTAGGACACTGCAGATACTTCACAACTCTCGATTTAGCTAGTGGTTATCACCAGGTCTTGATAGACCCGGATGATAGACCAAAAACAGCTTTTAGTACAAGTCTAGGACACTATGAATTTAATCGAATGCCATTTGGGTTAACTGGTGCCCCCGCAACATTTCAAAGGATTATGAATCATATCCTTACAGGGTTGCATGGTATAGATTGCTTTGTATATTTAGACGATATAGTCGTTTACGGGAAAAATCTGGCCGAACATAATCAGAAATTAGCAAACGTACTATCAAAATTGCGTTTTTATAATTTAAAATTAAATATAGACAAATGTAATTTTCTCTGTCGGGAGGTAATATATTGAGGCCATAAGTTGTGTTACTGATTACCCTGTACCAAAAAATACTAAGCAAGTCCAATCATTTTTAGGCTTCATAAATTACTATCGTAAATTTATTCAAAATCTAGCTGATACTGCAGCACCAATTACAAGCTTATTAAAAAAGCACGCAATATTCAAATGGACTCCCGAATGTCAAAAAGCTTTTGAGTCCCTAAAACATTCCGTCACCTCACCACCTATTCTAATATATCCTGATTTTACTGTACCGTTTATATTAACTACTGATGCTAGCAATTTAGCTTTGGGAGCAGTGCTCTCGCAAGGTAAAGTAGGGGAAGATAAACCAATCGCGTTTGCTAGTAGGACTTTAAATGAAGCCGAAAAAAGATAGAAAAGGAATTATTGGCAATCGTCTGGGCCACAAAAAATTTCCGAACTTATTTACTAGGTCGACCTTTCACAGTCTACACCGATCACAGACCATTAAAAGGTGTATTCCACGTGAAAAATCCAACGTCAAGACTGGTACGATTCCATCACAAGCTATCAGAATATGATTATAAAATTGAGTACAAACCTGGTAAATACAATGTAAACGCAGATGCATTAAGCAGAATACACCAAGATATAAACATAATTTCAATTCAAACCAGAAGCAAAACTCAAGCTCAAGCTAAACAAGATAATATTACACAAAATACGATTTCCAATCAAGAAATAGAAAAATTAACAAGTACACAGGATTCTGAAAAATAAATAACATTGACAGATCCAAAAGAGATTCAAATAATCCTACACGATTTTCATAATTCCAAACTCGGTGGTCACCAAGGAATGAAGAAAACGTACTGGAGAATCAGAGAACAATATCGGTGGCTAAATATGCAAAAGGATATTAACGAATTCATAAAGAAATGTCCAAAATGTCAGGTTAATAAGAGCTCAAAATTAACTAAAATGCCTATGGTCGTCACTGACACACCCATGTTGCCTTTTGACAAAGTTTATATGGATATTGTAGGACCTTTACCGCTATCGTATAGTGGAAACCGATATATACTCACTTTTCAGGATGATCTTACAAAATATATGGATTGTGCAGCGTTACCAGATGCAGAAGCTACTACGGTTGCCAAAACATTCTACGAAGAAATTATAACAAGGTACCGCCTTCCTAAAATTTTGGTAACCGATAATGGCACGAATTTCACTTCAAAATTATTCTCACATGTTTGTAAATTAATACAAATAACTAAAATACACATAACTGCATACCATCCTCAGGCAAATGGTTCCTTAGAGAGAAGCCATCGACCACTTGCAGAATATTTGAGAAAATTTGTAGAAAATGACATACAAAATTGGGATCAGTGGTTACGACAAGCTATGCACGTACATAACAATACACCACATGTATCAACAAAACTCTCGCCTTTAAATTGTCTATACGGTTTCAAGTTTGAAATGCCTACAAATCTTAAAAGATATCCTGAACCCTTATATAACCACGACTATTATCCAAAACAACTTAAATATCAGCTACAAAGGGCACATCAATTAGCTCGAAAAAATCAACATAAAGCTAAAATTAATTCAAATAATACTTATGATAAATAAGTGTCATTTAATTGTGGTGACAAAGTATTATTAAAAAACCCAACGCGGAAACATAAGTTTTCTCCAATTTGGGTTGGACCATATGTAGTCGATTCAACCAATAGTACAGTAACTACTACAATAAAAATAGGTAAGAAGAAAAAAAATATACATAATAACCGTCTTAAATTATATCATGAATAATAATTGTAATCATAATAATTATATCATGAATAATAATACATATATATATATATATATGTATATATACATATGACGATACACATATATAAAAAATATTTTTACAAAATGTTATAAAAGGTGAATAAATTGCACCATACATAGCAATGTAATAAACCATAAATTATTGACAAATTAATCTATAATATTATATCAAATAAACATTTAAAACGTTCTAACGAAAAAGTTCTGAATTAATCTATGATATACATAAATATCATATAAAAACAACTTTATCGCAAATAGTATATTTTAAAAGTAAAAATTCTGACATTTATTTTTATAACATAATTTTTTTTTGTTAATAAATATAAACAAAAAAAAATATAAATATTATTTGGTTATAAACTAAAAAATAAGAATAAAATAGTAATGCTAAGATATTCACCAACAGTAATTTACGAAAAAATTAACCAAAATCTTTTAAATATATATATATCCTTAAATAAATCAGGAACAATTAATATAACTTTAATATATTTTCAGACAATAATACTAATAGTTTATCACAGTTTCTATTTATACAAAAAAAAAGAGATATACCACAAGTCAACAATTGGCCAACAAAAAAAAATCTTTTTAGAGGTTCCCTCGGAAAAAGGAAAACCTATATATTGCATACAAATAAACTGTATAATTGATTAAAGATACATAACGTTTAAAGATAAATAAATAACGTTTTTAAACATTTTTATATTCGTAAAATAAGTTTAATTGAAAAATTATTAAATTCTTATTAATATTAAATAATAAGAAAAAATTGTAAAATAAGATTAATTAAAAAATTTCAAATTAATATAAATAAATAACGTTTTTAAATATTTTTATATTCGTAAAATAAGTTTAATTGAAAAATTATTAAATTCTTATTAATATTAAATAATTGAAAAAACAAAATTTGTAAAATAAGGTTAATTAAAAATTACAAATTAAAATAAATAAATAACGTTTTTAAATATTTTTATATTCGTAAAATAAGTTTAATTGAAAAATTATTAAATTCTTATTAATATTAAATAATTGAAAAAACAAAATTTGTAAAATAAGGTTAATTAAAAATTACAAATTAAAATAAATAAATAACGTTTTTAAATATCTTCATATTCGTAAAACAAGTTTAATTAAAAAATTATTAAATTCTTGTTAATATTAAATATCTAAAAAAAAATTGCAAAATAAGGTCAATTACAAATTACAAATTTGATTTAATTTTTTTTAATAAATTCCTCCTAATTTTTAGTAAACTACTAATTTTTTTTTCTCAATACAAATTATTAAACAAGTAAGATGTATTTTATAAGCATTTATATAGCGAGTAGCATCATGTTATGTGTAGCAGGAGAGACCACGTATGAGCTGGTTCAACTAAAACCAACGCCGGTAATTTTCGAAACAGCCGGAAAAGCCATATTCTACAAGGATGTGTGGACAATATTCAGCAAATTTACCCCAATGGATTTCGACAAACTACTAGACTTCATCGACAAATACGAGGATCAAGTAGCTGGAATTTGTGGTATTGAAAGTTATACATCAGTTAGGACAAATCGCAACTCCAGAAGCGACAGTAAAAATCTTCAGAAATTTTGTAAATTAATGATTAAAGAAACATCCATTGTGACCATGTCATTAAGACAAAATAACGAGCACATTAAACACGTATTCAGACAGAGCAGGCGTAAGAGAGCCATTGAGATGATTGGTGGTTTTGCCAAATGGGCATTCGGCATCATGGATAGTGAAGATGCACACACAATTTACAGCAAATTATCATTACTGGAAAAAACAGGTTCACAAAATTTTGATTTGATTAAAAAACAAATAACCGTTATGAAATCAAATTTCGATAAGCTAAGCAAACCAATAGAAATATTAGAGTCAGATATTAACAAAATTGCCAATAATCTCCGTGAATTGGGGGATCAATATGATAATTATAAAAACAAATCAGAAAATGAATTTTATCATCTGGAAATAAAGTCCGAAATTCAAGAGATGTTCTCAATGGTAAACTTACATTTGTTGGAAATTCAAAACCAACAACAGACAGAATTATCAATTTTGAACGATTTATACCAAAATAGATTACACCCATTTATTCTGGGTGTCAATAAAATAACAGAAAGCTTACAAAAATTTCCTATATCTTCAAGATTAGCATCATTTTTCCCAAATATGTTCACACTACACCAAGCCGCTACTGTCACAGCATTACCAGATGGCAACAGCTTAATCATAAAAATTACTATACCGTTACCAGAACCTTCGCTGTATACAATTCAAAAGGTTCACCCAATTCCAAATCATTTAAATGAACAATGGGACTTAATATTACAAACAAAATACGAATATTTTGCAGAAGCCGAAAATCAAGAATCGTTTCACACGACGATTATGAGAAGTGCGTGCATGTGGCTTCTAATACAACATATAAAATTGACATATGTAAAATTGGTTCACCTATTCTTACTAGTGGCAGCACCGAATGTCTAGTCGAGTTGGCTCAACACGCAAAAACAGCAGAAGAAAACTGCAAATATACTGCAATCCCGGCGACGGAGGGTATCTTATTGAAAATGATGGCCAGCAATAAATGGTTATTTAAACTCAAAACTTCGATGATATTAAATATAAACTGTCAGGGTACCCATTCTACTGTCAAACTAGAAGAATTTGGCATTATAAGACTATTGAAGCCGTGTCATTTTGGAAACAAAGAGATAAAACTACCATATGAAAAAGAATTGTACACTGATACTGAATATAAACTACCAGAAGCAAATCAAATGATTATTATAGAAGCACTTCAACTTAAATTCAAAACTAATAATAACGGAAATACTACAATAATACGAAAAAAACTACCATTGACAGTAGGTAATCATAAAGATATTACATCAAATTTGCTTGAAGGCAAAAAATCAATCGATGCTTTAGAAGATGAATTAAATAAAGTGGAAGAGTCAAGAAAATTGGAAGATCAAGGTTGGAAATTGTCTATACATCGCTATACAATAGCATCAGTCAGCTCTGGAGTAGTAATAATAATATTACTAATAACTGCAATAATCATATATATTATGCTGAAATTTACCGGGAAGTCTAATAATAGCACGGACTCCAAACCAGCCATTCAATTAACAACAATATCAACTGGACCAACTACATCGCAAGATAGTGACTTAACATATACACCAAGAAAAAATTCACCAAGATTTAAGAGCGATCCGGCTAGGAAAACAGTTAAACGACCACATGACGTAACCTACGCCTGCGTATAAATGCTTACAAAAAAAACACAAATAAAGACACTTGTATATTAAACTTATAAAGTTAAAAAATATAGCAAAAATATCAATTACATTTTTAAAAAAAAATATATATGCAAAAAAAAATTAAAATAGTAAGAAATATTAAGAAGAAATTTATTTACATTTATGTAATCCTTTGAAGATGTAATTAATTAATAGAAAAAAAAAATTTTATACGATTTACATAATTATTATCATAAACAAAATTAATTCTAAACAAAAAATAAACACATGTATAACTAGAAATTAACTAATTTGGTTAATCCAAATTATGAAATAATTTTTTATAGTAAATTAACAAAAAAAAAAAAAAATACGTAGTAATAATATTTTCTTTTAATATACATATATATAATGAAATAACTCTTTACCATTATATATTCAAATATTTACAATCATTTATGTTCAATATAAATTAAAATATATTCAGATAAAAATTATATACATATTAAAAATAAAATTAAATTAAAAAATTAACAATAATTATATAACTTTCATTTAGTTTTTATTTGATTTTAAAATATACTTATAAATAAAGTGTAAGTCATACAATTTCTAATTATAAAGTTAATAAAAAAAAAAATGAAGTAAGCGAAAAGGGGTACCTTGCTTATGCTAATACGCGAAACGCTTACCCCCAGAGAGGGAGAGATGTTATACCTTAAAATTATTGAGTAGCAATTTTACAAATAACACTATATAATAGCATAATATTATATGGACATGAACATTCAATATTCCAATTAAATATATAAATTATCCCACGATTTAGTAATTGCTAAATTGACAAAAATACGAAGTTACAACGGATGTTCCCACATATAATAACTTCTAATTAGCTAGCAAACAAATTATATTTCGATAAGAAATTATGAAATATATCCAATTACGATTTTAGCACCGAAATATTAATACAAAAAATATTACAATTCCCATACTCAAAAATTGCTGATCAATAATATTCAAAAGGTAAATCAAGCTACATCATAAGCAAGGCATACTTTTTCGTGGCATTCTTATTAAAGTATTCAACAAATCCAGTCGGTGTTTTTAATTAAAACTTCCTTTCCTACATATCAAATCCTCTAACAAGATTAAAATCCCAAAACCCGAACTTACAACAGTACCAACAACAATCAAAACTGTTCAGAGTTTTCTTGGATTAACAGGATATTTTCAAAAATTTGTAAAGAATTATGCAATAATTGGAAAACCATTATCTGACCTGTTACGAAAAGAATTTAAATTTCAATTTAAAGAAGATCAACTAATCGCTTTTGAAATTTTAAAAAACACATTATGTAACGAACCAACATTAAAACTTTTTAATCCAAATCTTGAATCCGAATTGCACACGGACGCTAGCTTTGATGGTTATGGTGGCATTTTATTACAAAAGATTCGAACAATTTTCATACAGTATTTTATTTAAGTTTCAAAACGTCAGCAGTTCAAAAAAATTATACGAGCTATGAACATGAATTATTAGCGATAATCAGATGCCTAGAAAAGTTAAGATTCTATTTGCTCGAATTAAAATTTAAAATATACACGGATTGTAAAGCTTTTCAAGCAACTATGAGTAAAAAAAATATTTGTACAAGAATTGCTAGATGGGCTTTTATGCTTCAACAATTTGACTGCATCGTTCTACATCGATCAGGTTCATCTATGCGACATGTCGAACCGTTGAGTAGGTACCCAATAGTTATGAAAATTGAAAATGGAATATTACATCAAATTGAAATGGCACAAAAAATGAAAAATTTTGCAAATTAGCAACAACTATTCTTCAAGAACGAGAACATGATGATTTTGTGGTAAGAAATAATATACTTTATAAATTTGTAAATGGTTCCAGTTTGTTAGTTGTACCGAAATCAATGCAATAGGAATTAATTGCAAATGTACAAAATAAAGGACATATTAATGTTAAAAAAATAAATAAAAAAAACATTTTTTAAAAATACTTTCTTTTATAAATAGTAATATGCGACTAAATACTAATAAATAAGAATAATAAAAATATATAATCTTACATTCTTGTATCTTTAGTTTCAGTAATGGTCAATTGTAGTAGGGTTAACTGCAAACGTACTAGATTAGAGATTCAGTAAAGGTAAAGTATAGTAAAAGGGAAGTAGACTTGCATGTTATTTACGGAATAAATGAATAATAGGAATTAGTTGACATGAAAGCGAAAGCCGGTAATAAATCAATACATTAATTTCAAGTATTACCTCGTAAGTAAGGTGGAAATTTAGTTGCTGAGCTAAGCCTTTTATTAACAATTAATATTTGGAGATTATTGAGGTAAAAACAATTCGGGAGTGCACTATGATATAATAGTATTTAATACGTTTTTCAAAGTAATTTTTAATTTAGTTTTGGAGGAACCATGTTTACTCAGTTTTACAAATGGCAGAATACAGTAATGAAGAATTAGCTGAATTCCATTTTATTTACGGATATTGTAATGGAAATGCTGCAGCATCTGTACGAGAATACGCCGTACGCCATCCTAATAGGAGGCAGCCTAACGCCAGAACAGTTATTTCTATTTATCGTAGACTTAGTGAAACAGGAACATTTGCTGCACAAACAAGAGAAAGAGGGACAACCCAAGTTCAAGCATTCAAGAATTTTACGAGAAGTGCAAAATAATCCAACAGTAAGTACAAGAATGCTAGAAGGAAGTCTACAAATTCCAAAAAGTACAATATGGGATGTACTTAAAAAAGATCGTAAACATCCCTTTCACTATACTCCTGTTCAAACACTTTCCGAAGAAGATAACGCTCAATTCGGCGAACGATGGATTGGACCCACAACGTAGCCCGCAAGATCTCCAGACCTCACTCCTTTAGATTTTTATGCTTGGGGATTTATGAAAGAAAAAGTATATGAAGTGGAAATTCAAAGTAGACAGCAGCTCCAAGACAGAATAATGATGGCAGCAGCAAAGCTTCAGGAAAATTTAAGATCTATTAATATCAATACAGTAATAAAGAGAAGATACGAAATTTGTAAAACTTTAAATGGAGAATACATTGACCAATTATTATAATATTAGTTTTAAAGTTTAGATAAATAACAGAAAATATTGCAATGTTATACTAAATTTTTTTACGCGATATGTACGTACATTTTGTCCTGTAACTTTTTTTATACGTCAGGTGCAGCTTTCAAACCTTCAGCTTTTCGATAGAGAATAAAATGGCGGTTAATTTAAAATTAAAAAAAAATATTTTATTACGTAACTTTTTTGAGAATTTTGATTATACAAAAAAAAAAAAAAAATAATCCAATTTTAAGATACTAAATTTGCACCTTGGCAACACTTAATATCATCAAATGATACATGTAGTTGTTATTGTATAAATAAAAGAGTGATTTATTTGAGTTAATGTTTTTATTTATTAACAAACATTTTAACTTTTATTTAATATTTATTTTAATACTAACAACTAACTAATTTTATTGTTTTTGTGTAAAATATAATTTGTTATTTAACTTTGTAAAATTTAAATTTATTTAAATTTATTTAAGTTTATTTAACTTTTTATCGAGGAAAATAATTTAATTTCAAACTTTTTAACTTTTATCGAGGAAAATAATTTTATTTAATTTCAAACTATCGCGTTAGAATCTTGATAACCAACTGATAAAAACGAAGCTGTGAAGTTCGTTTTTATTATCTATTATCATGTAATTGGTTAATTGCTGAATGGAACTAACCAATCGGCGTTTGCCAAATGTGCAATGATAATTGATGTTAAGTTAGATTCTAAGCTGTTGCTAACTCATTTAGCTTACAACAAATTATTGTAACTAATATGTTAAATGAGTTTTGTAAGAAATGTTACAGGGTGATTCCTGAGTCACCACATCACCCTCCTCCGAGTGATATTTTAAATATTTTAAATAAAAATATATGTATATAAAATGAACGAAAAGTAACAAATATGTTGTTACTAAAAAAATTTTTTTTGAGAGCATTAATACAAACTTTAAATACTTCGTGAAACAATCTATTTCGATTTTAACGCTGAAATTCCATATGCGGGTTTTAGCCTATCAACGGAAATTGAAGATTGTTTATCATTTATTAATATTATGAAAGTCTTCTACATTTTCTTTGCCAGGAATATGGCGAATATCCGTCGAGAATTGCGGTATAAAATCAAGATGTCTGGTCTGACGAGGGTTACGTTCAGTTTTTGAGCAAATGGCATGCACCAACGGTTTGTGATCGGTAAATATCGTGAACTCACGACCTTCTACCACGTACCGAAAATGTTTTATTGCTGCGTATATAGCCAGTAGCTCTCGGTCGAACGCTGAATACTTTTGCTCGGCCGATGAAAGTTTTCTAGAGAAAAAAGCTAGCGGCTTTCAACCCGCTCCAGATGACTGCTGTAACACGGCGCCTAACGCGATATCAGACGCATCGGTCGCGATTGAATATTTTTCATTCGGCTGTGGATGAGCGAGTGTGGTGGCTGCAACCAATGCATTCTTCACTTTCTGTAATGTCGCATTCAATTCATCTGGCCACGTTAAAATTTTATTTTTACTTTTCGTTTTTAACTCCTGTGCTACGTAAGCGTAAATCGGGCTTAAAAATTCGGCTAACTTAGGTATAAACCTGTGGTAGTAATTTACCATACCGACGAACCGCTGGATTTGCTTAATGGACTTAGGAGTAGGAAATTTTTTAATAATTTCAACCCGGTCTTCTGAAGGCGAAATTCCTTCAGCAGTAATGCGATGACTTAAAAAACTCAGCTCCGTAACGCCAAAAGTACATTTAGAAGGATTAATCGTAATCCCGTATTCCGACAATCTTTGGAATAATTGCCGAAGATGCTTTTTATGCGTTTGCGGGTCGTTCGATGCAATGAGGATTTCGTCGATATAAACGAAAACAAAATCTAATCCTCGACAAACTTGGTTCATAAACCGCTGAAAACTTTGCGCCGCATTACGTAGTCCGAATGGCATACGTCGAAATTCGAAAAGACCGAAAGGCGTTGTGATAGCCGTTTTATGAATGTCCTCCTCCGCTACTGGGATTAAATGATACGCTCGAATTAAATAAATTTTTGAAAAAATCTTAGCACCATCTAAACGCATCGCAAAATCTGCGGGATTGGATACCGGTCGGGAATTGTATCGGCATTTAAACGACGATAGTCATCGCACGGTCGCCAATCCGTATTGTTTTTCTTTCGCACCATGTGTAATAGAGATGAAACTGGAGTGGTTATCACCAGGTCTTGATAGACCCGGATGATAGACCAAAAACAGCTTTTAGTACAAGTCTAGGACACTATGAATTTAATCGAATGCCATTTGGGTTAACTGGTGCCCCCGCAACATTTCAAAGGATTATGAATCATATCCTTACAGGGTTGCATGGTATAGATTGCTTTGTATATTTAGACGATATAGTCGTTTACGGGAAAAATCTGGCCGAACATAATCAGAAATTAGCAAACGTACTATCAAAAATGCGTTTTTATAATTTAAAATTAAATATAGACAAATGTAATTTTCTCTGTCGGGAGGTAATATATTGAGGCCATAAGTTGTGTTACTGATTACCCTGTACCAAAAAATACTAAGCAAGTCCAATCATTTTTAGGCTTCATAAATTACTATCGTAAATTTATTCAAAATCTAGCTGATACTGCAGCACCAATTACAAGCTTATTAAAAAAGCACGCAATATTCAAATGGACTCCCGAATGTCAAAAAGCTTTTGAGTCCCTAAAACATTCCGTCACCTCACCACCTATTCTAATATATCCTGATTTTACTGTACCGTTTATATTAACTACTGATGCTAGCAATTTAGCTTTGGGAGCAGTGCTCTCGCAAGGTAAAGTAGGGGAAGATAAACCAATCGCGTTTGCTAGTAGGACTTTAAATGAAGCCGAAAAAAGATAGAAAAGGAATTATTGGCAATCGTCTGGGCCACAAAAAATTTCCGAACTTATTTACTAGGTCGACCTTTCACAGTCTACACCGATCACAGACCATTAAAAGGTGTATTCCACGTGAAAAATCCAACGTCAAGACTGGTACGATTCCATCACAAGCTATCAGAATATGATTATAAAATTGAGTACAAACCTGGTAAATACAATGTAAACGCAGATGCATTAAGCAGAATACACCAAGATATAAACATAATTTCAATTCAAACCAGAAGCAAAACTCAAGCTCAAGCTAAACAAGATAATATTACACAAAATACGATTTCCAATCAAGAAATAGAAAAATTAACAAGTACACAGGATTCTGAAAAATAAATAACATTGACAGATCCAAAAGAGATTCAAATAATCCTACACGATTTTCATAATTCCAAACTCGGTGGTCACCAAGGAATGAAGAAAACGTACTGGAGAATCAGAGAACAATATCGGTGGCTAAATATGCAAAAGGATATTAACGAATTCATAAAGAAATGTCCAAAATGTCAGGTTAATAAGAGCTCAAAATTAACTAAAATGCCTATGGTCGTCACTGACACACCCATGTTGCCTTTTGACAAAGTTTATATGGATATTGTAGGACCTTTACCGCTATCGTATAGTGGAAACCGATATATACTCACTTTTCAGGATGATCTTACAAAATATATGGATTGTGCAGCGTTACCAGATGCAGAAGCTACTACGGTTGCCAAAACATTCTACGAAGAAATTATAACAAGGTACCGCCTTCCTAAAATTTTGGTAACCGATAATGGCACGAATTTCACTTCAAAATTATTCTCACATGTTTGTAAATTAATACAAATAACTAAAATACACATAACTGCATACCATCCTCAGGCAAATGGTTCCTTAGAGAGAAGCCATCGACCACTTGCAGAATATTTGAGAAAATTTGTAGAAAATGACATACAAAATTGGGATCAGTGGTTACGACAAGCTATGCACGTACATAACAATACACCACATGTATCAACAAAACTCTCGCCTTTAAATTGTCTATACGGTTTCAAGTTTGAAATGCCTACAAATCTTAAAAGATATCCTGAACCCTTATATAACCACGACTATTATCCAAAACAACTTAAATATCAGCTACAAAGGGCACATCAATTAGCTCGAAAAAATCAACATAAAGCTAAAATTAATTCAAATAATACTTATGATAAATAAGTGTCATTTAATTGTGGTGACAAAGTATTATTAAAAAACCCAACGCGGAAACATAAGTTTTCTCCAATTTGGGTTGGACCATATGTAGTCGATTCAACCAATAGTACAGTAACTACTACAATAAAAATAGGTAAGAAGAAAAAAAATATACATAATAACCGTCTTAAATTATATCATGAATAATAATTGTAATCATAATAATTATATCATGAATAATAATACATATATATATATATATATGTATATATACATATGACGATACACATATATAAAAAATATTTTTACAAAATGTTATAAAAGGTGAATAAATTGCACCATACATAGCAATGTAATAAACCATAAATTATTGACAAATTAATCTATAATATTATATCAAATAAACATTTAAAACGTTCTAACGAAAAAGTTCTGAATTAATCTATGATATACATAAATATCATATAAAAACAACTTTATCGCAAATAGTATATTTTAAAAGTAAAAATTCTGACATTTATTTTTATAACATAATTTTTTTTTGTTAATAAATATAAACAAAAAAAAATATAAATATTATTTGGTTATAAACTAAAAAATAAGAATAAAATAGTAATGCTAAGATATTCACCAACAGTAATTTACGAAAAAATTAACCAAAATCTTTTAAATATATATATATCCTTAAATAAATCAGGAACAATTAATATAACTTTAATATATTTTCAGACAATAATACTAATAGTTTATCACAGTTTCTATTTATACAAAAAAAAAGAGATATACCACAAGTCAACAATTGGCCAACAAAAAAAAAATCTTTTTAGAGGTTCCCTCGGAAAAAGGAAAACCTATATATTGCATACAAATAAACTGTATAATTGATTAAAGATACATAACGTTTAAAGATAAATAAATAACGTTTTTAAACATTTTTATATTCGTAAAATAAGTTTAATTGAAAAATTATTAAATTCTTATTAATATTAAATAATAAGAAAAAATTGTAAAATAAGATTAATTAAAAAATTTCAAATTAATATAAATAAATAACGTTTTTAAATATTTTTATATTCGTAAAATAAGTTTAATTGAAAAATTATTAAATTCTTATTAATATTAAATAATTGAAAAAACAAAATTTGTAAAATAAGGTTAATTAAAAATTACAAATTAAAATAAATAAATAACGTTTTTAAATATTTTTATATTCGTAAAATAAGTTTAATTGAAAAATTATTAAATTCTTATTAATATTAAATAATTGAAAAAACAAAATTTGTAAAATAAGGTTAATTAAAAATTACAAATTAAAATAAATAAATAACGTTTTTAAATATCTTCATATTCGTAAAACAAGTTTAATTAAAAAATTATTAAATTCTTGTTAATATTAAATATCTAAAAAAAAATTGCAAAATAAGGTCAATTACAAATTACAAATTTGATTTAATTTTTTTTAATAAATTCCTCCTAATTTTTAGTAAACTACTAATTTTTTTTTCTCAATACAAATTATTAAACAAGTAAGATGTATTTTATAAGCATTTATATAGCGAGTAGCATCATGTTATGTGTAGCAGGAGAGACCACGTATGAGCTGGTTCAACTAAAACCAACGCCGGTAATTTTCGAAACAGCCGGAAAAGCCATATTCTACAAGGATGTGTGGACAATATTCAGCAAATTTACCCCAATGGATTTCGACAAACTACTAGACTTCATCGACAAATACGAGGATCAAGTAGCTGGAATTTGTGGTATTGAAAGTTATACATCAGTTAGGACAAATCGCAACTCCAGAAGCGACAGTAAAAATCTTCAGAAATTTTGTAAATTAATGATTAAAGAAACATCCATTGTGACCATGTCATTAAGACAAAATAACGAGCACATTAAACACGTATTCAGACAGAGCAGGCGTAAGAGAGCCATTGAGATGATTGGTGGTTTTGCCAAATGGGCATTCGGCATCATGGATAGTGAAGATGCACACACAATTTACAGCAAATTATCATTACTGGAAAAAACAGGTTCACAAAATTTTGATTTGATTAAAAAACAAATAACCGTTATGAAATCAAATTTCGATAAGCTAAGCAAACCAATAGAAATATTAGAGTCAGATATTAACAAAATTGCCAATAATCTCCGTGAATTGGGGGATCAATATGATAATTATAAAAACAAATCAGAAAATGAATTTTATCATCTGGAAATAAAGTCCGAAATTCAAGAGATGTTCTCAATGGTAAACTTACATTTGTTGGAAATTCAAAACCAACAACAGACAGAATTATCAATTTTGAACGATTTATACCAAAATAGATTACACCCATTTATTCTGGGTGTCAATAAAATAACAGAAAGCTTACAAAAATTTCCTATATCTTCAAGATTAGCATCATTTTTCCCAAATATGTTCACACTACACCAAGCCGCTACTGTCACAGCATTACCAGATGGCAACAGCTTAATCATAAAAATTACTATACCGTTACCAGAACCTTCGCTGTATACAATTCAAAAGGTTCACCCAATTCCAAATCATTTAAATGAACAATGGGACTTAATATTACAAACAAAATACGAATATTTTGCAGAAGCCGAAAATCAAGAATCGTTTCACACGACGATTATGAGAAGTGCGTGCATGTGGCTTCTAATACAACATATAAAATTGACATATGTAAAATTGGTTCACCTATTCTTACTAGTGGCAGCACCGAATGTCTAGTCGAGTTGGCTCAACACGCAAAAACAGCAGAAGAAAACTGCAAATATACTGCAATCCCGGCGACGGAGGGTATCTTATTGAAAATGATGGCCAGCAATAAATGGTTATTTAAACTCAAAACTTCGATGATATTAAATATAAACTGTCAGGGTACCCATTCTACTGTCAAACTAGAAGAATTTGGCATTATAAGACTATTGAAGCCGTGTCATTTTGGAAACAAAGAGATAAAACTACCATATGAAAAAGAATTGTACACTGATACTGAATATAAACTACCAGAAGCAAATCAAATGATTATTATAGAAGCACTTCAACTTAAATTCAAAACTAATAATAACGGAAATACTACAATAATACGAAAAAAACTACCATTGACAGTAGGTAATCATAAAGATATTACATCAAATTTGCTTGAAGGCAAAAAATCAATCGATGCTTTAGAAGATGAATTAAATAAAGTGGAAGAGTCAAGAAAATTGGAAGATCAAGGTTGGAAATTGTCTATACATCGCTATACAATAGCATCAGTCAGCTCTGGAGTAGTAATAATAATATTACTAATAACTGCAATAATCATATATATTATGCTGAAATTTACCGGGAAGTCTAATAATAGCACGGACTCCAAACCAGCCATTCAATTAACAACAATATCAACTGGACCAACTACATCGCAAGATAGTGACTTAACATATACACCAAGAAAAAATTCACCAAGATTTAAGAGCGATCCGGCTAGGAAAACAGTTAAACGACCACATGACGTAACCTACGCCTGCGTATAAATGCTTACAAAAAAAACACAAATAAAGACACTTGTATATTAAACTTATAAAGTTAAAAAATATAGCAAAAATATCAATTACATTTTTAAAAAAAAATATATATGCAAAAAAAAATTAAAATAGTAAGAAATATTAAGAAGAAATCTATTTACATTTATGTAATCCTTTGAAGATGTAATTAATTAATAGAAAAAAAAAATTTTATACGATTTACATAATTATTATCATAAACAAAATTAATTCTAAACAAAAAATAAACACATGTATAACTAGAAATTAACTAATTTGGTTAATCCAAATTATGAAATAATTTTTTATAGTAAATTAACAAAAAAAAAAAAAAATACGTAGTAATAATATTTTCTTTTAATATACATATATATAATGAAATAACTCTTTACCATTATATATTCAAATATTTACAATCATTTATGTTCAATATAAATTAAAATATATTCAGATAAAAATTATATACATATTAAAAATAAAATTAAATTAAAAAATTAACAATAATTATATAACTTTCATTTAGTTTTTATTTGATTTTAAAATATACTTATAAATAAAGTGTAAGTCATACAATTTCTAATTATAAAGTTAATAAAAAAAAAAATGAAGTAAGCGAAAAGGGGTACCTTGCTTATGCTAATACGCGAAACGCTTACCCCCAGAGAGGGAGAGATGTTATACCTTAAAATTATTGAGTAGCAATTTTACAAATAACACTATATAATAGCATAATATTATATGGACATGAACATTCAATATTCCAATTAAATATATAAATTATCCCACGATTTAGTAATTGCTAAATTGACAAAAATACGAAGTTACAACGGATGTTCCCACATATAATAACTTCTAATTAGCTAGCAAACAAATTATATTTCGATAAGAAATTATGAAATATATCCAATTACGATTTTAGCACCGAAATATTAATACAAAAAATATTACAATTCCCATACTCAAAAATTGCTGATCAATAATATTCAAAAGGTAAATCAAGCTACATCATAAGCAAGGCATACTTTTTCGTGGCATTCTTATTAAAGTATTCAACAAATCCAGTCGGTGTTTTTAATTAAAACTTCCTTTCCTACATATCAAATCCTCTAACAAGATTAAAATCCCAAAACCCGAACTTACAACAGTACCAACAACAATCAAAACTGTTCAGAGTTTTCTTGGATTAACAGGATATTTTCAAAAATTTGTAAAGAATTATGCAATAATTGGAAAACCATTATCTGACCTGTTACGAAAAGAATTTAAATTTCAATTTAAAGAAGATCAACTAATCGCTTTTGAAATTTTAAAAAACACATTATGTAACGAACCAACATTAAAACTTTTTAATCCAAATCTTGAATCCGAATTGCACACGGACGCTAGCTTTGATGGTTATGGTGGCATTTTATTACAAAAGATTCGAACAATTTTCATACAGTATTTTATTTAAGTTTCAAAACGTCAGCAGTTCAAAAAAATTATACGAGCTATGAACATGAATTATTAGCGATAATCAGATGCCTAGAAAAGTTAAGATTCTATTTGCTCGAATTAAAATTTAAAATATACACGGATTGTAAAGCTTTTCAAGCAACTATGAGTAAAAAAAATATTTGTACAAGAATTGCTAGATGGGCTTTTATGCTTCAACAATTTGACTGCATCGTTCTACATCGATCAGGTTCATCTATGCGACATGTCGAACCGTTGAGTAGGTACCCAATAGTTATGAAAATTGAAAATGGAATATTACATCAAATTGAAATGGCACAAAAAATGAAAAATTTTGCAAATTAGCAACAACTATTCTTCAAGAACGAGAACATGATGATTTTGTGGTAAGAAATAATATACTTTATAAATTTGTAAATGGTTCCAGTTTGTTAGTTGTACCGAAATCAATGCAATAGGAATTAATTGCAAATGTACAAAATAAAGGACATATTAATGTTAAAAAAATAAATAAAAAAAACATTTTTTAAAAATACTTTCTTTTATAAATAGTAATATGCGACTAAATACTAATAAATAAGAATAATAAAAATATATAATCTTACATTCTTGTATCTTTAGTTTCAGTAATGGTCAATTGTAGTAGGGTTAACTGCAAACGTACTAGATTAGAGATTCAGTAAAGGTAAAGTATAGTAAAAGGGAAGTAGACTTGCATGTTATTTACGGAATAAATGAATAATAGGAATTAGTTGACATGAAAGCGAAAGCCGGTAATAAATCAATACATTAATTTCAAGTATTACCTCGTAAGTAAGGTGGAAATTTAGTTGCTGAGCTAAGCCTTTTATTAACAATTAATATTTGGAGATTATTGAGGTAAAAACAATTCGGGAGTGCACTATGATATAATAGTATTTAATACGTTTTTCAAAGTAATTTTTAATTTAGTTTTGGAGGAACCATGTTTACTCAGTTTTACAAATGGCAGAATACAGTAATGAAGAATTAGCTGAATTCCATTTTATTTACGGATATTGTAATGGAAATGCTGCAGTATCTGTACGAGAATACGCCGTACGCCATCCTAATAGGAGGCAGCCTAACGCCAGAACAGTTATTTCTATTTATCGTAGACTTAGTGAAACAGGAACATTTGCTGCACAAACAAGAGAAAGAGGGACAACCCAAGTTCAAGCATTCAAGAATTTTACGAGAAGTGCAAAATAATCCAACAGTAAGTACAAGAATGCTAGAAGGAAGTCTACAAATTCCAAAAAGTACAATATGGGATGTACTTAAAAAAGATCGTAAACATCCCTTTCACTATACTCCTGTTCAAACACTTTCCGAAGAAGATAACGCTCAATTCGGCGAACGATGGATTGGACCCACAACGTAGCCCGCAAGATCTCCAGACCTCACTCCTTTAGATTTTTATGCTTGGGGATTTATGAAAGAAAAAGTATATGAAGTGGAAATTCAAAGTAGACAGCAGCTCCAAGACAGAATAATGATGGCAGCAGCAAAGCTTCAGGAAAATTTAAGATCTATTAATATCAATACAGTAATAAAGAGAAGATACGAAATTTGTAAAACTTTAAATGGAGAATACATTGACCAATTATTATAATATTAGTTTTAAAGTTTAGATAAATAACAGAAAATATTGCAATGTTATACTAAATTTTTTTACGCGATATGTACGTACATTTTGTCCTGTAACTTTTTTTATACGTCAGGTGCAGCTTTCAAACCTTCAGCTTTTCGATAGAGAATAAAATGGCGGTTAATTTAAAATTAAAAAAAAATATTTTATTACGTAACTTTTTTGAGAATTTTGATTATACAAAAAAAAAAAAAAAATAATCCAATTTTAAGATACTAAATTTGCACCTTGGCAACACTTAATATCATCAAATGATACATGTAGTTGTTATTGTATAAATAAAAGAGTGATTTATTTGAGTTAATGTTTTTATTTATTAACAAACATTTTAACTTTTATTTAATATTTATTTTAATACTAACAACTAACTAATTTTATTGTTTTTGTGTAAAATATAATTTGTTATTTAACTTTGTAAAATTTAAATTTATTTAAATTTATTTAAGTTTATTTAACTTTTTATCGAGGAAAATAATTTAATTTCAAACTTTTTAACTTTTATCGAGGAAAATAATTTTATTTAATTTCAAACTATCGCGTTAGAATCTTGATAACCAACTGATAAAAACGAAGCTGTGAAGTTCGTTTTTATTATCTATTATCATGTAATTGGTTAATTGCTGAATGGAACTAACCAATCGGCGTTTGCCAAATGTGCAATGATAATTGATGTTAAGTTAGATTCTAAGCTGTTGCTAACTCATTTAGCTTACAACAAATTATTGTAACTAATATGTTAAATGAGTTTTGTAAGAAATGTTACAGGGTGATTCCTGAGTCACCACATCACCCTCCTCCGAGTGATATTTTAAATATTTTAAATAAAAATATATGTATATAAAATGAACGAAAAGTAACAAATATGTTGTTACTAAAAAAATTTTTTTTGAGAGCATTAATACAAACTTTAAATACTTCGTGAAACAATCTATTTCGATTTTAACGCTGAAATTCCATATGCGGGTTTTAGCCTATCAACGGAAATTGAAGATTGTTTATCATTTATTAATATTATGAAAGTCTTCTACATTTTCTTTGCCAGGAATATGGCGAATATCCGTCGAGAATTGCGGTATAAAATCAAGATGTCTGGTCTGACGAGGGTTACGTTCAGTTTTTGAGCAAATGGCATGCACCAACGGTTTGTGATCGGTAAATATCGTGAACTCACGACCTTCTACCACGTACCGAAAATGTTTTATTGCTGCGTATATAGCCAGTAGCTCTCGGTCGAACGCTGAATACTTTTGCTCGGCCGATGAAAGTTTTCTAGAGAAAAAAGCTAGCGGCTTTCAACCCGCTCCAGATGACTGCTGTAACACGGCGCCTAACGCGATATCAGACGCATCGGTCGCGATTGAATATTTTTCATTCGGCTGTGGATGAGCGAGTGTGGTGGCTGCAACCAATGCATTCTTCACTTTCTGTAATGTCGCATTCAATTCATCTGGCCACGTTAAAATTTTATTTTTACTTTTCGTTTTTAACTCCTGTGCTACGTAAGCGTAAATCGGGCTTAAAAATTCGGCTAACTTAGGTATAAACCTGTGGTAGTAATTTACCATACCGACGAACCGCTGGATTTGCTTAATGGACTTAGGAGTAGGAAATTTTTTAATAATTTCAACCCGGTCTTCTGAAGGCGAAATTCCTTCAGCAGTAATGCGATGACTTAAAAAACTCAGCTCCGTAACGCCAAAAGTACATTTAGAAGGATTAATCGTAATCCCGTATTCCGACAATCTTTGGAATAATTGCCGAAGATGCTTTTTATGCGTTTGCGGGTCGTTCGATGCAATGAGGATTTCGTCGATATAAACGAAAACAAAATCTAATCCTCGACAAACTTGGTTCATAAACCGCTGAAAACTTTGCGCCGCATTACGTAGTCCGAATGGCATACGTCGAAATTCGAAAAGACCGAAAGGCGTTGTGATAGCCGTTTTATGAATGTCCTCCTCCGCTACTGGGATTAAATGATACGCTCGAATTAAATAAATTTTTGAAAAAATCTTAGCACCATCTAAACGCATCGCAAAATCTGCGGGATTGGATACCGGTCGGGAATTGTATCGGCATTTAAACGACGATAGTCATCGCACGGTCGCCAATCCGTATTGTTTTTCTTTCGCACCATGTGTAATGGAGATGAAACTGGAGAAGACGATGGTTGACAGATCCCCATCTCTACCATTATATCGAATTCATTTTTAGCGGCGTAGTGTCTTGCTGGGTCTAGTCGTCGTGGTTTCGCGAATGGGAGTTGATCTTTCGTAACGATGTGATGTACTACCGTATGCTTAACATCTTTAAAATAATTCGGAGGTTGTGACAGTTCGGGAAATTCCGATAAAATTGTCGAGAATTCATTATTTACCATGAAAATTTTTGGTGTTGGCGTTTTAGATTTACACGTAAGCGTGCTGATTGAAAGCTGGGTGTGTGGATCTATTATTTTATTATTTTTTAGATCTACGATAAGTCCATGCTTTTTGAGAAAATCAGCACCGATAATTGCGCGATCGATGTCAGCCAAAATGAATTCGTGTATGAAATCCCTCCGTAGACCCAGATTAATCTTTAACATTTTTGAACCGGCAGTTTTTATAATCGATTCGTTTGCAGCGGACAGTGAAACGCTTGAATTATTATTTGTTAACCGTGTTTTGCACGGCAACACTGATAAGTCTGCACCCGTGTCGATTAGAAAAACTATAAACTATATTTTATCGCGAACTAAGAGGCGGCTATTATATTTGTTCGCACCGGTAGCCGCTATACGCGGTGCGTTATCTAGTTTGGGTGATTCGATATTGATTTTTGATTACAGCGACATTACGTCGCTTTATCACCAAACTTTCTATGGTACCAACATAAATCTTGTTGTTCGGATGAAACAGAATGAGTTTGACGGTTTCTTGAATTACTTCTCGCGTTGCGTTGACGATTCGATTGATTATTATTATTATATCGCGATCTAGAATGGTTAACGTTACGCGATCTAGCGTTATCTCTATAACCGGCGTCGAGACTAGATATCATAGCTTCAATTCTAGATAAACGCACGTTAAAATCAGAGTTGTCGGTGTTCTGTACTAACGGTTTATTATCGGTAATTGAAAAAACGCTGGTACTTTGCTGCGCTTCATAAATTTTGTCAGCTATATCAGCTAATTCACTAAGCGGCTTATCGCCTACCGCTACTAACGCGACGTGTATGACTTGCGGCAGTTTCCGAAGCCATAACTTTTTTATAATAGTGTCATTAAATGATTGTCCCGACAATTGTTTCATGGACCTTAAAAACTTCTGTCCCCGATATCTGCTTTCGCGATCAACGTCTCTAAACGATTTGTTTCTGAAACAGAATGGCGTTTAATTAATTCCGATTTGACGTTGCTATAACGATTCGTAACAGGTGGATCGGATAAAATGTCGATAATCGAGTCACAAGATTCTGGTGGTAATGCGGTTATTACAAGACAATATTTCGTATCGTCGTTTGTAATACGATATGCTTGAAATTGAGCTTCAGCCTGAATAAAGCAAGTCGTAGGATTTGCTGGCCAAAATTGTGGTAATTTCACGCGCACCGAATTAATTTGAGCTTCATTTACCGGCACTTGTGTTTGGTTGAGGATTTTTACAAACTGTTTCGTTAGACATGATAGTGTTAAAATAATTAAAAAAAAAATCGTAAACTAATCAAAATAAATTGTTTCCCACGAAATAAATCAATATAATATATTATGTCACTCAAAAGTCGCCAAAAAAACTAAATATATTTATGAAGTAATAATTTATTTTTATCTGTAACGTGATATTTGTATAACCAGTGATGAGCTGAAGGCGGCTCGGTCCGGCTCGTACGAACCGGTTGATAATTATTTTATAAGTTTGCGAGCCGGTTGTTAAACTTTATTGAAATATTTTTTTTATTCATTTAATAATACTTTATGCAATATCCAATAACTTCAAATTATAAATTTTGAAAATATTTTATCTCCATGGAAAGCACGCGAAATTAAACTCGACAAGCCTTTGCAAAATTATCAAATATGATGTTGATATAAATGAGTTTAGAGATTTTGTTGATATGAATATTGAATTTAAAAATGGAAAAATTCCATCAACAACAATTATTGCCAAAAAAATAACACAGTTGCAATTAGTAGCGCTGAGGCGGAAAGGGGTTTCAGTCTGATGATGTACTAACTAGACTGATTTATCGGATTTGATAACAATCAACATGTGGAAAACTGGTGAATCAGTGGAATTCAGAATTTTACGTCAAAACTGCCTAAAGAATCATTGCTCGGCTGTAGGTGTGCATGGTAAAAAATGCATAAAAAGTATATATTCAGAAAATCAAATAAAAATATAAAAGTATAGAATAAAGTTTTGTACAATTTTAAATTATAACACATAATTTAACATAAAACATAAAATATTAAAATAATAATATAAAAGTATGTATGCACATTTTTTCAAATAATATGCGAACCGGTTGATAAAATATTATCAGCTCATTACTGTGTATAACCCGAAAATAATACCAAAATTATATGTAATTTTTGGACGGGAATAATTTTGTATTCAATTTTATAAAAAAAAAAAAAATAATATATATAAATGTATGATAAATTTTTTTTGGTATATAATATATAAATTTTACTTTTAATATAGAAAAATATGAAATTTTATTATATGTTTTATATTATATTAAATTATAATTTTAATATAATCAATATGTAATAAGAATATATTTATTACCATTAATAAATTTTATATTATATAAATTTTCAAATATAACTATGTGGAATACGACTTATATATTAAGGAATATATCATGAGACTTTTTGCAAGTACAAAAAAAAAATGTGTCATGCGACTTTTGACTATTAAAAATTGATTGAAAAAATTATTTTTGCAATTTTATTATTTTAATATGATATATTAATATTGAAAATTTATATAATATGATATTTTTAATAATTTAAACAATTTTACTTGGAAAAAAAAATACAAAATGTATGCTGCAAATGATGTATTTCTTCGTTGGATGATGATGATGTTGAAATCGTTGCTCGCAGTATGATACTTTTGATGATTTTTGTTGTAAATTCTCGATGATCAATAAATAAATTGTTGATACGTTAATATGATGATCTTGATGATTTGATTCTTGACAATATGAAACGATGATCTCGATGATTTTAATATTGATAATAAAATCTGATGATCTTGATGATTACCAATATAAATATGCTGATATCGTATGATGTACGTACAATTATCGAACGATATGACGTAATCTATTATTCACCATATAATTAATATTTTTATTTGAAATTTTGGTACAGTTGTGTCGAACATTTATATAATATTGAAATGATTAATTGTAATTTTTATGGTATTACACCAACTTCTATATTTAAAATTTAAATTATATAATGTTTTTTTTTTTATTTTCACTATAGCAATTTTAAAATCTTTCACCTAAATTTACAACAATATGTTTGTGGAATGAAAATGTTCAACACTGGTTACACTTTTACACTTTTTAATGTTGAATTATACAATTTTTATTAATGTTTCAGCGTATTAACACTTTATGTTTGTAACTTTTAAATGTTAAATACATATATTAATGTTCAAACTGGGGTCACCAATTGTAGTTGTTATTGTATAAATAAAAGAGTGATTTATTTAAGTTTATGTTTTTATTTATTAACAAACATTTTAACTTTTATTAAATATTTATTTTAATACTAACTACTAACTAATTTTATTGTTTTTGTGTAAAATATAATTTGTTATTTAACTTTGTAAAATTTAAATTTATTTAAATTTATTTAAGTTTATTTAACTTTTTATCGAGGAAAATAATTTAATTTAATTTCAAACTTTTTAACTTTTATCGAGGAAAATAATTTTATTTAATTTCAAACTATCGCGTTAGAATCTTGATAACCAACTGATAAAAACGAAGCTGTGAAATTCGTTTTTATTATCTATTATCATGTAATTGGTTAATTGCTGAATGAAACTAACCAATCGGCGTTTGCCAAATGTGCAGTGATAATTGATGTTAAGTTAGATTCTAAGCTGTTGCTAACTCATTTAGCTTACAACAAATTATTGTAACTAATATGTTAAATGAGTTTTGTAAGAAATGTTACAGGGTGATTCCTGAGTCACCACATCACCCTCCTCCGAGTGATATTTTAAATATTTTAAATAAAAATATATGTATATAAAATGAACGAAAAGTAACAAATATGTTGTTACTAAAAAAAAATTTTTTGAGAGCATTAATACAAACTTTAAATACTTCGTGAAACAATCTATTTCGATTTTAACTCTGAAATTCCATATGCGGGTTTTAGCCTATCAACGGAAATTGAAGATTGTTTATCATTTATTAATATTATAAAAGTCTTCTACATTTTCTTTGCCAGGAATATGGCGAATATCCGTCGAGAATTGCGCTATAAAATCAAGATGTCTGGTCTGACGAGGGTTACGTTCAGTTTTTGAGCAAATGGCATGCACCAACGGTTTGTGATCGGTAAATATCGTGAACTCACGACCTTCTACCACGTACCGAAAATGTTTTATTGCTGCGTATATAGCCAGTAGCTCTCGGTCGAACGCTGAATACTTTTGCTCGGCCGATGAAAGTTTTCTAGAGAAAAAAGCTAGCGGCTTTCAACCCGCTCCAGATGACTGCTGTAACACGGCGCCTAACGCGATATCAGACGCATCGGTCGCGATTGAATATTTTTCATTCGGCTGTGGATGAGCGAGTGTGGTGGCTGCAACCAATGCATTCTTCACTTTCTGTAATGTCGCATTCAATTCATCTGGCCACGTTAAAATTTTATTTTTACTTTTCGTTTTTAACTCCTGTGCTACGTAAGCGTAAATCGGGCTTAAAAATTCGGCTAACTTAGGTATAAACCTGTGGTAGTAATTTACCATACCGACGAACCGCTGGATTTGCTTAATGGACTTAGGAGTAGGAAATTTTTTAATAATTTCAACCCGGTCTTCTGAAGGCGAAATTCCTTCAGCAGTAATGCGATGACTTAAAAAACTCAGCTCCGTAACGCCAAAAGTACATTTAGAAGGATTAATCGTAATCCCGTATTCCGACAATCTTTGGAATAATTGCCGAAGATGCTTTTTATGCGTTTGCGGGTCGTTCGATGCAATGAGGATTTCGTCGATATAAACGAAAACAAAATCTAATCCTCGACAAACTTGGTTCATAAACCGCTGAAAACTTTGCGCCGCATTACGTAGTCCGAATGGCATACGTCGAAATTCGAAAAGACCGAAAGGCGTTGTGATAGCCGTTTTATGAATGTCCTCCTCCGCTACTGGGATTAAATGATACGCTCGAATTAAATCAATTTTTGAAAAAATCTTAGCACCATCTAAACGCATCGCAAAATCTGCGGGATTGGATACCGGTCGGGAATTGTATCGGCATTTAAACGACGATAGTCATCGCACGGTCGCCAATCCGTGTTGTTTTTCTTTCGCACCATGTGTAATGGAGATGAAACTGGAGAAGACGATGGTTGACAGATCCCCATCTCTACCATTATATCGAATTCATTTTTAGCGGCGTAGTGTCTTGCTGGGTCTAGTCGTCGTGGTTTCGCGAATGGGAGTTGATCTTTCGTAACGATGTGATGTACTACCGTATGCTTAACATCTTTAAAATAATTCGGAGGTTGTGACAGTTCGGGAAATTCCGATAAAATTGTCGAGAATTCATTATTTACCATGAAAATTTTTGGTGTTGGCGTTTTAGATTTACACGTAAGCGTGCTGATTGAAAGCTGGGTGTGTGGATCTATTATTTTATTATTTTTTAGATCTACGATAAGTCCATGCTTTTTGAGAAAATCAGCACCGATAATTGCGCGATCGATGTCAGCCAAAATGAATTCGTGTATGAAATCCCTCCGTAGACCCAGATTAATCTTTAACATTTTTGAACCGGCAGTTTTTATAATCGATTCGTTTGCAGCGGACAGTGAAACGCTTGAATTATTATTTGTTAACCGTGTTTTGCACGGCAACACTGATAAGTCTGCACCCGTGTCGATTAGAAAAACTATAAACTATATTTTATCGCGAACTAAGAGGCGGCTATTATATTTGTTCGCACCGGTAGCCGCTATACGCGGTGCGTTATCTAGTTTGGGTGATTCGATATTGATTTTTGATTACAGCGACATTACGTCGCTTTATCACCAAACTTTCTATGGTACCAACATAAATCTTGTTGTTCGGATGAAACAGAATGAGTTTGACGGTTTCTTGAATTACTTCTCGCGTTGCGTTGACGATTCGATTGATTATTATTATTATATCGCGATCTAGAATGGTTAACGTTACGCGATCTAGCGTTATCTCTATAACCGGCGTCGAGTCTAGATATCATAGCTTCAATTCTAGATAAACGCACGTTAAAATCAGAGTTGTCGGTGTTCTGTACTGACGGTTTATTATCGGTAATTGAAAAAACGCTGGTACTTTGCTGCGCTTCATAAATTTTGTCAGCTATATCAGCTAATTCACTAAGCGGCTTATCGCCTACCGCTACTAACGCGACGTGTATGACTTGCGGCAGTTTCCGAAGCCATAACTTTTTTATAATAGTGTCATTAAATGATTGTCCCGACAATTGTTTCATGGACCTTAAAAACTTCTGTCCCCGATATCTGCTTTCGCGATCAACGTCTCTAAACGATTTGTTTCTGAAACAGAATGGCGTTTAATTAATTCCGATTTGACGTTGCTATAACGATTCGTAACAGGTGGATCGGATAAAATGTCGATAATCGAGTCACAAGATTCTGGTGGTAATGCGGTTATTACAAGACAATATTTCGTATCGTCGTTTGTAATACGATATGCTTGAAATTGAGCTTCAGCCTGAATAAAGCAAGTCGTAGGATTTGCTGGCCAAAATTGTGGTAATTTCACGCGCACCGAATTAATTTGAGCTTCATTTACCGGCACTTGTGTTTGGTTGAGGATTTTTACAAACTGTTTCGTTAGACATGATAGTGTTAAAATAATTAAAAAAAAAATCGTAAACTAATCAAAATAAATTGTTTCCCACGAAATAAATCAATATAATATATTATGTCACTCAAAAGTCGCCAAAAAAACTAAATATATTTATGAAGTAATAATTTATTTTTATCTGTAACGTGATATTTGTATAACCAGTGATGAGCTGAAGGCGGCTCGGTCCGGCTCGTACGAACCGGTTGATAATTATTTTATAAGTTTGCGAGCCGGTTGTTAAACTTTATTGAAATATTTTTTTTATTCATTTAATAATACTTTATGCAATATCCAATAACTTCAAATTATAAATTTTGAAAATATTTTATCTCCATGGAAAGCACGCGAAATTAAACTCGACAAGCCTTTGCAAAATTATCAAATATGATGTTGATATAAATGAGTTTAGAGATTTTGTTGATATGAATATTGAATTTAAAAATGGAAAAATTCCATCAACAACAATTATTGCCAAAAAAATAACACAGTTGCAATTAGTAGCGCTGAGGCGGAAAGGGGTTTCAGTCTGATGATGTACTAACTAGACTGATTTATCGGATTTGATAACAATCAACATGTGGAAAACTGGTGAATCAGTGGAATTCAGAATTTTACGTCAAAACTGCCTAAAGAATCATTGCTCGGCTGTAGGTGTGCATGGTAAAAAATGCATAAAAAGTATATATTCAGAAAATCAAATAAAAATATGAAAGTATAGAATAAAGTTTTGTACAATTTTAAATTATAACACATAATTTAACATAAAACATAAAATATTAAAATAATAATATAAAAGTATGTATGCACATTTTTTCAAATAATATGCGAACCGGTTGATAAAATATTATCAGCTCATTACTGTGTATAACCCGAAAATAATACCAAAATTATATGTAATTTTTGGACGGGAATAATTTTGTATTCAATTTTATAAAAAAAAAAAAAATAATATATATAAATGTATGATAAATTTTTTTTGGTATATAATATATAAATTTTACTTTTAATATAGAAAAATATGAAATTTTATTATATGTTTTATATTATATTAAATTATAATTTTAATATAATCAATATGTAATAAGAATATATTTATTACCATTAATAAATTTTATATTATATAAATTTTCAAATATAACTATGTGGAATACGACTTATATATTAAGGAATATATCATGAGACTTTTTGCAAGTACAAAAAAAAAATGTGTCATGCGACTTTTGACTATTAAAAATTGATTGAAAAAATTATTTTTGCAATTTTATTATTTTAATATGATATATTAATATTGAAAATTTATATAATATGATATTTTTAATAATTTAAACAATTTTACTTGGAAAAAAAAATACAAAATGTATGCTGCAAATGATGTATTTCTTCGTTGGATGATGATGATGTTGAAATCGTTGCTCGCAGTATGATACTTTTGATGATTTTTGTTGTAAATTCTCGATGATCAATAAATAAATTGTTGATACGTTAATATGATGATCTTGATGATTTGATTCTTGACAATATGAAACGATGATCTCGATGATTTTAATATTGATAATAAAATCTGATGATCTTGATGATTACCAATATAAATATGCTGATATCGTATGATGTACGTACAATTATCGAACGATATGACGTAATCTATTATTCACCATATAATTAATATTTTTATTTGAAATTTTGGTACAGTTGTGTCGAACATTTATATAATATTGAAATGATTAATTGTAATTTTTATGGTATTACACCAACTTCTATATTTAAAATTTAAATTATATAATGTTTTTTTTTTTATTTTCACTATAGCAATTTTAAAATCTTTCACCTAAATTTACAACAATATGTTTGTGGAATGAAAATGTTCAACACTGGTTACACTTTTACACTTTTTAATGTTGAATTATACAATTTTTATTAATGTTTCAGCGTATTAACACTTTATGTTTGTAACTTTTAAATGTTAAATACATATATTAATGTTCAAACTGGGGTCACCAATTGTAGTTGTTATTGTATAAATAAAAGAGTGATTTATTTAAGTTTATGTTTTTATTTATTAACAAACATTTTAACTTTTATTAAATATTTATTTTAATACTAACTACTAACTAATTTTATTGTTTTTGTGTAAAATATAATTTGTTATTTAACTTTGTAAAATTTAAATTTATTTAAATTTATTTAAGTTTATTTAACTTTTTATCGAGGAAAATAATTTAATTTAATTTCAAACTTTTTAACTTTTATCGAGGAAAATAATTTTATTTAATTTCAAACTATCGCGTTAGAATCTTGATAACCAACTGATAAAAACGAAGCTGTGAAATTCGTTTTTATTATCTATTATCATGTAATTGGTTAATTGCTGAATGAAACTAACCAATCGGCGTTTGCCAAATGTGCAATGATAATTGATGTTAAGTTAGATTCTAAGCTGTTGCTAACTCATTTAGCTTACAACAAATTATTGTAACTAATATGTTAAATGAGTTTTGTAAGAAATGTTACAGGGTGATTCCTGAGTCACCACATCACCCTCCTCCGAGTGATATTTTAAATATTTTAAATAAAAATATATGTATATAAAATGAACGAAAAGTAACAAATATGTTGTTACTAAAAAAAAATTTTTTGAGAGCATTAATACAAACTTTAAATACTTCGTGAAACAATCTATTTCGATTTTAACTCTGAAATTCCATATGCGGGTTTTAGCCTATCAACGGAAATTGAAGATTGTTTATCATTTATTAATATTATAAAAGTCTTCTACATTTTCTTTGCCAGGAATATGGCGAATATCCGTCGAGAATTGCGCTATAAAATCAAGATGTCTGGTCTGACGAGGGTTACGTTCAGTTTTTGAGCAAATGGCATGCACCAACGGTTTGTGATCGGTAAATATCGTGAACTCACGACCTTCTACCACGTACCGAAAATGTTTTATTGCTGCGTATATAGCCAGTAGCTCTCGGTCGAACGCTGAATACTTTTGCTCGGCCGATGAAAGTTTTCTAGAGAAAAAAGCTAGCGGCTTTCAACCCGCTCCAGATGACTGCTGTAACACGGCGCCTAACGCGATATCAGACGCATCGGTCGCGATTGAATATTTTTCATTCGGCTGTGGATGAGCGAGTGTGGTGGCTGCAACCAATGCATTCTTCACTTTCTGTAATGTCGCATTCAATTCATCTGGCCACGTTAAAATTTTATTTTTACTTTTCGTTTTTAACTCCTGTGCTACGTAAGCGTAAATCGGGCTTAAAAATTCGGCTAACTTAGGTATAAACCTGTGGTAGTAATTTACCATACCGACGAACCGCTGGATTTGCTTAATGGACTTAGCAGTAGGAAATTTTTTAATAATTTCAACCCGGTCTTCTGAAGGCGAAATTCCTTCAGCAGTAATGCGATGACTTAAAAAACTCAGCTCCGTAACGCCAAAAGTACATTTAGAAGGATTAATCGTAATCCCGTATTCCGACAATCTTTGGAATAATTGCCGAAGATGCTTTTTATGCGTTTGCGGGTCGTTCGATGCAATGAGGATTTCGTCGATATAAACGAAAACAAAATCTAATCCTCGACAAACTTGGTTCATAAACCGCTGAAAACTTTGCGCCGCATTACGTAGTACGAATGGCATACGTCGAAATTCGAAAAGACCGAAAGGCGTTGTGATAGCCGTTTTATGAATGTCCTCCTCCGCTACTGGGATTAAATGATACGCTCGAATTAAATCAATTTTTGAAAAAATCTTAGCACCATCTAAACGCATCGCAAAATCTGCGGGATTGGATACCGGTCGGGAATTGTATCGGCATTTAAACGACGATAGTCATCGCACGGTCGCCAATCCGTGTTGTTTTTCTTTCGCACCATGTGTAATGGAGATGAAACTGGAGAAGACGATGGTTGACAGATCCCCATCTCTACCATTATATCGAATTCATTTTTTAGCGGCGTAGTGTCTTGCTGGGTCTAGTCGTCGTGGTTTCGCGAATGGGAGTTGATCTTTCGTAACGATGTGATGTACTACCGTATGCTTAACATCTTTAAAATAATTCGGAGGTTGTGACAGTTCGGGAAATTCCGATAAAATTGTCGAGAATTCATTATTTACCATGAAAATTTTTGGTGTTGGCGTTTTAGATTTACACGTAAGCGTGCTGATTGAAAGCTGGGTGTGTGGATCTATTATTTTATTATTTTTTAGATCTACGATAAGTCCATGCTTTTTGAGAAAATCAGCACCGATAATTGCGCGATCGATGTCAGCCAAAATGAATTCGTGTATGAAATCCCTCCGTAGACCCAGATTAATCTTTAACATTTTTGAACCGGCAGTTTTTATAATCGATTCGTTTGCAGCGGACAGTGAAACGCTTGAATTATTATTTGTTAACCGTGTTTTGCACGGCAACACTGATAAGTCTGCACCCGTGTCGATTAGAAAAACTATAAACTATATTTTATCGCGAACTAAGAGGCGGCTATTATATTTGTTCGCACCGGTAGCCGCTATACGCGGTGCGTTATCTAGTTTGGGTGATTCGATATTGATTTTTGATTACAGCGACATTACGTCGCTTTATCACCAAACTTTCTATGGTACCAACATAAATCTTGTTGTTCGGATGAAACAGAATGAGTTTGACGGTTTCTTGAATTACTTCTCGCGTTGCGTTGACGATTCGATTGATTATTATTATTATATCGCGATCTAGAATGGTTAACGTTACGCGATCTAGCGTTATCTCTATAACCGGCGTCGAGTCTAGATATCATAGCTTCAATTCTAGATAAACGCACGTTAAAATCAGAGTTGTCGGTGTTCTGTACTGACGGTTTATTATCGGTAATTGAAAAAACGCTGGTACTTTGCTGCGCTTCATAAATTTTGTCAGCTATATCAGCTAATTCACTAAGCGGCTTATCGCCTACCGCTACTAACGCGACGTGTATGACTTGCGGCAGTTTCCGAAGCCATAACTTTTTTATAATAGTGTCATTAAATGATTGTCCCGACAATTGTTTCATGGACCTTAAAAACTTCTGTCCCCGATATCTGCTTTCGCGATCAACGTCTCTAAACGTTGATCGTTTCTGAAACAGAATGGCGTTTAATTAATTCCGATTTGACGTTGCTATAACGATTCGTAACAGGTGGATCGGATAAAATGTCGATAATCGAGTCACAAGATTCTGGTGGTAATGCGGTTATTACAAGACAATATTTCGTATCGTCGTTTGTAATACGATATGCTTGAAATTGAGCTTCAGCCTGAATAAAGCAAGTCGTAGGATTTGCTGGCCAAAATTGTGGTAATTTCACGCGCACCGAATTAATTTGAGCTTCATTTACCTGTGAAGTATTTATATTATTTTGACGGTCATTTTCACCGGCACTTGTGTTTGGTTGAGGATTTTTACAAACTGTTTCGTTAGACATGATAGTGTTAAAATAATTAAAAAAAAAATCGTAAACTAATCAAAATAAATTGTTTCCCACGAAATAAATCAATATAATATATTATGTCACTCAAAAGTCGCCAAAAAAACTAAATATATTTATGAAGTAATAATTTATTTTTATCTGTAACGTGATATTTGTATAACCCGAAAATAATACCAAAATTATATGTAATTTTTGGACGGGAATAATTTTGTATTCAATTTTATAAAAAAAAAAAAAAATAATATATATAAATGTATGATAAATTTTTTTTGGTATATAATATATAAATTTTACTTTTAATATAGAAAAATATGAAATTTTATTATATGTTTTATATTATATTAAATTATAATTTTAATATAATCAATATGTAATAAGAATATATTTATTACCATTAATAAATTTTATATTATATAAATTTTCAAATATAACTATGTGGAATACGACTTATATATTAAGGAATATATCATGAGACTTTTTGCAAGTACAAAAAAAAAATGTGTCATGCGACTTTTGACTATTAAAAATTGATTGAAAAAATTATTTTTGCAATTTTATTATTTTAATATGATATATTAATATTGAAAATTTATATAATATGATATTTTTAATAATTTAAACAATTTTACTTGGAAAAAAAAATACAAAATGTATGCTGCAAATGATGTATTTCTTCGTTGGATGATGATGATGTTGAAATCGTTGCTCGCAGTATGATACTTTTGATGATTTTTGTTGTAAATTCTCGATGATCAATAAATAAATTGTTGATACGTTAATATGATGATCTTGATGATTTGATTCTTGACAATATGAAACGATGATCTCGATGATTTTAATATTGATAATAAAATCTGATGATCTTTATGATTACCAATATAAATATGCTGATATCGTATGATGTACGCACAATTATCGAACGATATGACGTAATCTATTATTCACCATATAATTAATATTTTTATTTGAAATTTTGGTACAGTTGTGTCGAACATTTATATAATATTGAAATGATTAATTGTAATTTTTATGGTATTACACCAACTTCTATATTTAAAATTTAAATTATATAATGTTTTTTTTTTATTTTCACTATAGCAATTTTAAAATCTTTCAGCTAAATTTACAACAATATGTTTGTGGAATGAAAATGTTCAACACTGGTTAAACTTTTACACTTTTTAATGTTGAATTATACAATTTTTATTAATGTTTCAGCGTATTAACACTTTATGTTTGTAACTTTTAAGTGTTAAATACATATATTAATGTTCAAACTGGGGTCACCAATTGTAGTTGTTATTGTATAAATAAAAGAGTGATTTATTTAAGTTTATGTTTTTATTTATTAACAAACATTTTAACTTTTATTAAATATTTATTTTAATACTAACTACTAACTAATTTTATTGTTTTTGTGTAAAATATAATTTGTTATTTAACTTTGTAAAATTTAAATTTATTTAAATTTATTTAAGTTTATTTAAATTTATTTAAGTTTATTTAACTTTTTATCGAGGAAAATAATTTAATTTAATTTCAAACTTTTTAACTTTTATCGAGGAAAATAATTTTATTTAATTTCAAACTATCGCGTTAGAATCTTGATAACCAACTGATAAAAACGAAGCTGTGAAGTTCGTTTTTATTATCTATTATCATGTAATTGGTTAATTGCTGAATGCAACTAACCAATCGGCGTTTGCCAAATGTGCAATGATAATTGATGTTAAGTTAGATTCTAAGCTGTCGCTAACTCATTTAGCTTACAACAAATTATTGTAACTAATATGTTAAATGAGTTTTGTAAGAAATGTTACAGGGTGATTCCTGAGTCACCACATACATCAAAGTAAAGTTACGACAATTACCTGTCGGAGAAAAGGAAAATTAAGAATCTTGATTAAATAGTTTGCGAAATTTTGCCATTTATGTAAAACTATACATTTTTTTTAAATTAAAATTAATCACCCTGTATCTCGGTAACGGTGCATTTTAGAAATTTTTTCGTTTTTCGTCATGCCCAATCACCTCCTGAAATTAACGCGCATGAGCGCGGGCATTCTGTATATATATACCACATATATATATATATATATATATATATAGGTTAATAATAAATAGCTCTAACTCATGTTTTGCAAAAAGTCACTTATGCCACTTGCGAAATTACGGATCATATATATATATATATATTAATATATACATATGTATATCTTTTTTTATTTTTGGCCCATATGGCCCTCTTTACCTGAAACATTACCCAACGAGATGTACTCATCAAGACCTATAATTTCATGCCCCACATGATCTTTATTATTTTTGGTCCCATTTTCCAGGCCCACTACATGACTGTTGTTGCCCTAAATACTACAATTACTTGCCCCAAAAATATCTGTTCTTCTGACCTTTAATTTGATACCCCATATGATTTTGTTATTTTTGGGGCCCCACATGGTACTCGTTACCTGAAACACTACCCAAAGAGATGTACTCATCAACCTTTAATTTGAATAATTAAGATAAAAACCAATATAAAACAACAAGAAAATAAAGTAAAATAAGTGAGCATACATTTCTTGATAGTTCTAATAATAATACATTGAAGATAAGTAAGTCATATATCTATATAATTTTATATTTGAAAATTAAAAAAATACGTAAAACAATCAAAAGAAAGTCCAAAGTCCATCTTCACAAATATTTTGTTTTGTTTTGACATAAATAATAATTGGAAAACCAAAACATTGTACTCGTTACTCGAAACACTACCCAACGAGATGTACTCATCAATACCTTTAATTTGATACCCCAAATGACTTTTGAAAATAGGCCCAAACCCCCGCCCCCTCGCTGGATCTTGAAAATTATGTGGAAGCGAAGGTCATAACACGATCTTAAGTTCCAAATTTCAGTTAAATAGCTTAAGCCGTTTAGGAGTTATGCCCAGGTGAGGTTTTACGTTATAATAATTTTTTATTTATAAGTTGTTTATAATTATTTTAACCACTTCTGGTATCTTACTGCACAACCAAAAATTATGTATTTATCGAGATCGTTTTTTTCATACAACTGCTCGCGAACAAATATAATTTTTATTTTCTAGATTCTAAACACCCAAATACTCAAACGGCGTGACGTTCTGGGTGCATATTTTTGAGTACACAATAATATTACTCATAATTTTGAGTTTTTATGTAGACTAGATTTTTTTTTTGTATACGTAATTTTATTTCTTTGCTTTATTCTTGGTTCTCGTTAGCGAGCGAAGTTAATAGAAATTTATTTTTGGTATTTTGGATTATATGAATGTTGATACAGCAGGTTTATTTCTTTTTATATATTATTTTGATGATTTGTAAAAATGTTTAAAGATATAAAAAAAGATTTTAGATGAAGTGGAAATAAATTGTTCGGTCAATAAAAGGAAAAATAATAAAAGGAACGGAAATTGTCGTTGGTTTAAATTTCCAACATATATTGATAGATTTAATATGTCGACATCTAAATGTAAAGTAGATTTAAATTATGACAAAAAAAAATTTGAATGTGAAATGCATTTTGAAAAGAAATAATTGCCATGATTGTAGACAAATTCTATTAAAACCATATGACGAAGAATTAACTTTAGATTCTGAGTGCTTCATATTCCATAAAAATATTAGTGAACATTCAGAAATTTGTAATTTACAATCACCGTCTGATTTGTGTTTTAATGTTACAAATATCACAATAGTTTACTTAATATTTTTTTTGAAAAAAAATTACTTTAAAAAAAATTATTTCAAAATATTAAAAAAAAAATTTTAGAGGCGACATAAAAATGTGACAAATATAAAGAATGGTTCTTTAAAATTCACAAATGTTATGAGCACAGGATTAAATTTTTAGAATCTTTAATTATAGTATAATTTAAGATTCTAAAAATTTAATCCTGTGTTCATATACTCTTGCTAAAAAAATGCTTTATGGGTAAAAGAAAAACTACTTAAAGAAGATTATGAAAATAAATGAATGACAAAAAAATTATTAATATTAATAAAAATAAAAAGATCCAAAAAAACTTCGAATACTAAAAAATTAAAATTAGTTTTTAAATCAAATATTTATTTTCAATTTAATAATTAAATTGAATGTTGAATTATACTACTATTTTATTTTAATTATTTTTAATTCTTGATTTTACATGTAAATATGGTATGAATGAATGATATATGTAATGTATTATATGGGATGAATGGTATATATGTGAAATGGGGTCATTTTCTCAACCTCCTCGTGGTGGTTCCCGGAAACTCAGATTCGGAGGCTATTGAAAACTTTTATAAATAGGTAAACAGAAAAATAAGTTATTTCCAAATAGGTAAAGATATTTAATTTTAAAGCTGAAATAAATTTTCTATATAAAATATTTAATTTGTATATAGAAAGATTTTTCCTAAATCTATAAAAAAAAACATTTTCTTTTGCCGAAAACAAAACCCATCGCCTAATACCTAACCATAGTAATTCACATACAATTCATACGTAATGCAAAAAATAAAAATAAATTAAACTTTAAAAATCTATTATGAAATAAATAATAAATAAATAAAAAAAACATTTTTTAAAAATACTTTCCTTTATAAATAGTAATATGCGACTAAAAACTAATAAATAATACTAAAATTATATAATCTTTCATTCTTGTATCTAGAGTTTCAGTAATGGTCAATTGTAGTAGGGTTAACTGCAAACGTACTAGATTAGAGATTCAGTAAAGGTAAAGTATAGTAAAAGGGAAGTAGACCCTTTATAAAGGGAAGTATAACTGATCAAAATTAATTATGAGAATTAATAGAATTTATCAGAATGATATTTATAAGGGGTCTACTTCCCTTTTACTATACTTTACCTTTACTGAATCTCTAATCTAGTACGTTTGCAGTTAACCCTACTACAATTGACCATTACTGAAACTCTAGATACAAGAATGAAAGATTATATAATTTTAGTATTATTTATTAGTTTTTAGTCGCATATTACTATTTATAAAGGAAAGTATTTTTAAAAAATGTTTTTTTTTATTTATTTATTATTTCATACTTTTTAGTCGGTCAAATATTTTAAGTTTTACACAATATATTTGTTCGACTAAAAACTGTAGAATTTTTATATTGTTTATATATTTTTACTATAATATAACATATTATAGTAAAAAATATATATTTGAGCGGTTAATAATAAATAGCTCTAACTCATGTTTCGCGAAAAGTCACTTGCAAAATTAACGGCTCATTATATATATATTTTTATATATACATATGTATATTTTTTTATTTTTTGGCCCCGTATGGCGCTCTTTACCTGAAACATTACCCAACGAGATGTACTCATCGAGACCTTTAATTTCATACCCCACATGATTTTTTTGGGCCCCATTTTCCAGGCCCCCACATGGTTCTTGTTGCCCCAAATACTACAATTACTTGCCCCAAAAATATCTGTTCTTCCAGACCTTTAATTTGATCCCCATATGATTTTTTTTTTCATTTTTGACCCCATTTTTTGGGGGCCTACATGGTCCTAGTTACCCGAAACACTACCCATCGAGATGTACTCATCAAGACCTTTAATTTGATACCCCACATGACTTTTTTGAAAATAGGTCCAACCCCCCGCCCCCTCGCCTGGCCCTGAAAATTATGTGGCACCGACTGGGTAAACGCTGGAGCTTAAGTTCCAAATTTGCGTTAAATCGGTTAAGCCGTTTAGGAGCTATGCCCAGGTGAGGAAAATATGAATTGTAAATTTAATAAAAGGAAATTAATAATAATTTCAGGCCCCATATGACTCGCGTTGCCCCCAAACACTTCCTTTACTTACCCCAAATATATCTACTCTTCCAGACCTTTAATTTGATGCCTTTCATGATTTTTTTTCAGTTTGGGCCCCATTTTTGGGGGCCCCACTAGGTCCTAGTTGCCCGAAACACTACCCAACGTGATCTACTCATCGAGACCTTTAATTTGATACCCCACATGACTTTTTAGAAAATAAGCCCAACCCCCAGCCCCCTCGAAGGGCCATAAAAGTTATTAAAGTACCGAGTGATTAATAACACGAGCTTAAGTTTCAAATTTGAGTTAAATCGGTAAAGCCGTTTAGGAGCTATGCCCAGGTGAGGAAAACATGAATTGTGAATTCAATAAAAGGAAAGTAAAAAACACAGAAATATGCACTCATTTGTTTTGAAATATGCACTCATTTGTTATGCACTCATTTGCCATTTGAGTATATTTGTTTAGAATTTAGAAAATAAAAATAAAATTTCTTCGCATAGCAGTTGTATGAAAAAAACTATCTCGATAAATACATAATTTTTGACACAAATGAACTAGACTTTACTTCTTGACTTTTACTGTTCGACTGCTTTTACTTTTTGAAAAAGATTATTGATTCCAAATATTTTCCTAAATGGAAAATATTTCGAATTTAATTTTCTAATTTGAAAATTACGCCTTTTCGAAACTGGATGGGCGAATCAAATTAGATTATAATATAAAAATTGCATTTTACAAAACCAATACTTCAACAATTATCAATTTTCTATAGAATGTTATTTGATAGCATTAGTAACCGAATTAAATTAATATACAATTTGATGACGGTCAATATTTTATATATTGAAATTTGAGAGTCACCAAATGTATGGGAAAATTTATTGAATATTTCCTAATGCATAGTGCATAATTTATGTGTTTTAACGGAAATATTCAATTTATTGGAATTAAAAAAAAAATCAAAAATACAGAAATTATGCTGAGTGCATAATTTATGTATTTTGATAAAAATATATATTTTGTTTGCATTTATTGCAAACAGATGATGTGACGATTTGTATACCAATTTATATCATATTGATACAAATCGTCACAAATTAATAATGTTTATGAGGTTTTACAAGGTGCCTCATAATACCCCTCCCCCTTGAAAAAAAATTGAAATAATTTTAAATTTTACCAAAAAAAAATTTGAAAGAATTTTAAATTTTACAAAAAAAGAGTGTTGTGCAGTAATTACATTTGATTGTTTTCTTGTTTCTTAATATTTATGCATACATGATAGTGAATATAATTATATATTGTAAGATTTATATAGCTTACTAAATTGATATAGATTATTTATTTAATATAGTTTATATGTAATATAGTTTATTTATGTAATATAGTTTATTTAGTAATATTATATTTATTAATTTTTTTCTTATAAAAATAATTTTAATATTTTATTCGTTGAAATAATCATAACTTACAATATAAATTTTTAAAATTTTGTATGATATAAATGCTAATTTTTTTTTTTTTTTATTATTATTATTATTGTGGTGTGGTGTATGCCACTAAACACATATGCTTAAACATGTGTTTGGTACCGTAGGTCAGTTTTATTTTGTAAACACTTTGTTTATATAACAAACTACGGTATAGCATACGAAAATACCACACAACGAAAAGACCAAAATATTGAACCCTAAAATATGTCGCGATAATGTAAATATATATATATGTATATTTATTCATATGCACATATATATATTTACATGTGCAATACTAACTGCATACAAAATAAATTAAAGAAATTCTTAAGAAATATTGAATTCTAAAGAATTCAATATTAAAGGATATAAATTGCTAGCGTTAGCAAATATCGCCCAATATTATTAATATAGAATATTGGAAATATTTACAATTAGTATTAAGAAAGTATTTGTAATTAAAATAAGAGTAGGGGTAATTTTAGGGTATAAAAGAAGAGGAATTGAAATAAAGACTTTACTTTCTAATTTACTTTAAAAGTCAAACAACATTGTTTTATTTAATTTACAGGCTTCTATGCCAAGTAACGAATATCACAATCTATAATATACCAAACTAAAAGGGCTTGTGCCATTTTAGAAACATCAAGGCATAAACCTGGATTATTGTTTTACTATAGATTTAACATTTCCATCATGTACAGCGACCTGGTCACTGTTGGACATTAGACGTGCTAACATTACATGGCGATCCTACCAGGAGCTGCTGTCAAGCTTTTAAAAGAATTGAAGTATCAAAATCGAGAAGCTGAACATAAGAAAATCCAAGCGGAGTTCAACAAGGCATTAGAAAATCCAAAGAGCGGGCCACGACCTTTGAGCATAGAGGAATATAGGCAGCGAACGAAAGGTAGCCACCTAAAACAACAGGCACCACAACAGAACACCAAGAAGCCGAGAGGAGGAGCGGCAGTAAAATTTAGAAACGCGGTGAAAGAGCTCAAACGACTTCAAAAGATAGCCATCACCCAGGAGGAACGCGAAAAATTCAAGATACAACGAGCAGAACTGGAGAAACAGGAAATCGAGAGGAAAAGAAGCAACAAAATTGAAGCGAAAACTAAATTAGACAATATGTTTAATGCATGCTTCAATGCTTTGGAGGGTGCATACAGCAACAAAAGTCAATAAACTCTTCGAAATTTAATAATTTTCTTTTAATAATAATAATTTTTTTTTTTTTTTAATAATGTTTTTGCATATATAATCATATATAATAATTTCATGTATATATATATATTATTAAAATAAAATTTATCAAAAACAAGTACTATACAAAAAAAAAAATCATAAACATTTTTTTTAAAAAAAAATTTCGCAAATATCATCATTACAAAATTATAAATCAATATATATATATATATATTTACTTTTCGGGTCAAAGAAATTTAAAAAAAAAAAAGACCACACGAAAAACAAACATTCACTTTATATTAAAAAAAAAAAATGTGTTATTTCAAGGAAAAAGAATTGATAGTTATCACCGTTAAACCTAGTTTAGAGTTAATTTTAGATGATTTATTAGATATTTTCACTCAAATAGATAATCTTTAGTTTTAAGTACATATGTTTCAAAACAAAAAGATAAATTTGAAAAAAAAACAACAATATTTTAAATATAAAGGTTCACAGATGTTGAGAAATTAGAAAGTCCTTTTTACTTTGAAAATTTTTTTTAATACGTATATATATAATATATATATACTGTTCCGAAATGGGTCATCATAAGTTTATTGGGATCAGCAACTGCAAGCATGGTGCACTCACTCTCTAATTACAGCAGCTCAAATTTGTCTAATTAATTGATATTAGTAAATTCCCGCCAAAAATTATAATTAAATCGCGTAAGAATACATTGTCATTACACAAAGTTATTAAATAATTTACGTACACATATCTATTTTGATTAACTGCTGTAGTTTGAGAGTGCACCATGATTGCTGTTAGCTCTTTGATAACAATTTTATAATCGAAATTACATTAAAGTTTTGTGAGCATTATCGAGCGGACGTGAAAAAAACTAAAATTCGGCAAATTTAAAATTTAATTAATTAAAGAAAAGAAAAGGTAGAAAATTTTTATTAGTTTAGTATCAAGATAAAAGGACGGTATAATTTAATATTTGGTAAAGTGAATTAATAACGTATTGATTGACCGTGGTAATTTGTTTGGTAAAATAAAAGACAAAAAAATGTAATTCCGATTATAAAATAAATAAAAAAACTTATTCGTAAAATCATTATTATAAAATTAAAAGTTAAGTAAAAACTATACAGTCCATTTTTTTGGTAGTTTAAAATATTGTTTTAGATTGATATCAACTCAAATAGTTGAAATGTTGATTAAGTTGAATTGTATTCGTACAGTAAAAAAATAGTAAAAAAAATCTTAACATTTTTATTCATTAAAATAATTGCAAACTATTAGCTAGAATAATTATTATAAAAAAAAAAGTTTTGTTGTTGCATTGTATTTACGTTAAAGATTCAAATTAAATATTTAATTTTTTTTTAAAACAAACAATATGAACGTGGCATTATTCAGTGAATTTGTGGTCTTGAATTTGTGCTAATCTCCCTTTTTTTGGTGCATTTTCCAACATTTTGGTCCTCAATCGAACCGGATTGAAAAGAGTTTCAATAAAAACAACTTAGAAATATCTAGAAAATCATCAAAAATAGTAATATCCAGAATATCCAGAAAAAAATTGGTAATTGTATCGTAAATTATATATTTTTTTTCTCATTAGAATCTAGAATATTCTCGGAAATTAATATAATAAAAAATAAAAATCTACCTAAAAAAATTGTGTTTTCATACATTTAATATATTTAAATAAATTACCATGAAAATGGTCAATAAATTTATTTCAGAAAGTTTAGCTGACAAATAAAAACTGAAAAACTGAAAGAAATTATATTTTCTCATAACAGCATAAAATATTATATTTGTGGTACATATAATAATAGTTTGCATGCACTGCCAAGTATAAAAACGTACACACACACACAAGAAAATTAATTAATTAGAATTACAACAATATCATCAAGTTTAGTAGATGTTACTCAATAAATCTATTTTGTATTCTTTCACCGAAATATAATTATTTGATAGCCATAAAAACCCAAGTACAGGGTGCACCAGGTAATTGATAAATCAAATTGAAAAATTCGAACCTATTTGTTTGGTCAAAAATTAAATTTAAATTAAATTTAAAATTAATATTCAACCTAGTGGTTGTAATTATATACTAAAATTAAAATAATAAATATAAATATAAATAAATATATGAAAATAAAGCTTAACATTATAAATAGGGTTTCTAATTTTACCGGATTTCAGATTACCGGTAAACGGTAAATGAACTAATTTTTTTCTCGGTAAAACCCGGGATACACCGGTTTTATATTTTTTTAAACTTGCGGAAAAAAGATATGTATATATTTTTAAAAAATACAACAATTTTTGAATAACAAAACAAAAGAAATAATTCAATTTATGAAATATGTTATATAAATTCAACATTTAAAAATATTTAATATAAGTAAATAAAAAGAAATTCCACAATTCAAAATATAATAATATAAATATAAGTAACATAAACATATGAGAGTTTAGAGATCAAATAATATAATTTTTAAATATATATTAAATTATTTTTCATTTAAATAAAAAGATTTAAGAAAAACTAGTGCATTGAGAGAATCGTCTGATAGTCTTGATCTTATTTTTGTTGCTTCAAACAAATTTACTTCCATATTTAAATGTTGAAAATTGGTATTTTGTTTTGGTTGCAATTCCACCAACGATTTTTTGATTGCGTTATTTAAACCAATTGAAAAGAAAGCTATATTATTTTATGTGTATAATGTATCTTAATTAATTTTCTACTGGGATATTTATGGATCTGGAATTTGACAAATAGTCAAATTCAGTTTGAAACATTTTTAAGAATTTATCACGTTAAAAAATAGTAAAAATCATGGTTTTGCAATTACAATGGCGCCTTAATGTATGGCAATTTATTATTTTTTTGTTATAAAGAAAAACCGGTAAAATTATCTAGATTTACCGGTAATCGGTAAATGTTCTCATCGACCAATTTACCGGATTTACCGAATTCGGTTTGTACCGGTACAGAAACCCTAATTAAAAATTAATTAAAATATAAATTTTAAAATACTTTTTTTAAAAATTGACAAACGGTTTCACAAGATAATATATTGTGTATAGATAAACATATTGACATTAACATAATTAAAAGTATTTGTAGGAAAATTACTTATTCGGAATATTGTGATGACAAACTAAAACATTTGTGCGAAATTATTATTCGGGACAAACATTTTATTTATAATTACATATTCGAAAAAACAATTTATTATAATCATTCGAGAAAACATTGTTGAGTATTCGAGAAAATATTTGTGCAAAAACTCGGTACAATTTATGGAATTTTAAACTTAAATAAATACCGGGTGCTTCAGTAGAATTTGACTTTGACCAAATCATAAAAAATTGAAGCAAGGGTTTTCAATTTTAATTAGTTTCAGCCAACAAATTGGTAATACACTTATTTTGTGTACAAAATATTGCATTCGTGTTACGCTTTAAATTGTAATCGATATTTATAAATAATTTTCAATAATCATATTTAAAATATAAATAATTTTCAATAATTGAATTATAAATAATTTTCAATAATCAAATATGTCCATGCAAACACTCATAGTAAAGCGAGGTCGAGTTAAGGCACAATTAACCCGCCTACATACATATGCCCTTGATATTCCAGCTAACGCGACACCATCGTCTGTCCAACTGAAAAGAACACGGTTAGAACAATTATGGCACGAATATCATGACATAGATAATGCTATGATTGGTGTGTCCGTCGAAGCTAATGACGACCACTCAGATGCAGATTTAATCGAATTTGAAAACTTACATTATTTAGTAGCTGACTTAGTTGATCAAAAACTTACTGAACTGACACCAGTATTAGAAAACAATAATAGTTCGAACATATCATTTAATGCATCCTCATCCATTGTCAGAACGGAAAAACAATTACCAAAAATACAAATAAAACCATTTTCGGGTGATTTCACAGCATGGAGCACCTTTCGCGATCTCTATGAAAGTACAGTCCATAGCAATACAAATCTGACGTTGTGTCAGAAATTTTATTATTTGAAAAGTTTTTTAACTGACGAAGCTGCTAACCTGTTAACACATATGTCCGTTTCAGGTGACACTTATGTCGAAGACTGGGATAAATTGAACAAGCGATATGACAAGAAGGGGCATATTGCCAATGCGCTCGTACAAAAATTTATAAGTTTATCTAGTGGGACCACAACTTCAGGCTATTTTAGTTTACGAAAGTTAGTCGATGGGGCTGACGAGATTCTTCGGGGTTTAAAGGCATTAAGCACCGAAGCCGAAACTCGCGACATTTGGCTGATACACTAATTATCTAAAAGGCTCGATTTCGAGACGCATCAGGCCTGGGCTCAGACTAGTTCCGATTCACAGTTTCCCACTATGGTTCAAATTTTATCATTTCTAGAGAAACGTTGCGACATACTCACCCCTCGTTTCCCTACCGACAAGGTGTCAAAACCCGTTACACATGGTTCACCTAAAATACAGAATAGTAACTCATTCAAAAGTTTTCATACGACAGTATCATCATGCTCAAAATGCAACTCCGCTCATGAACTGTATCAATGCTCACAATTCTTAAACCTGTCTCCACAAGATCGGCGTACGTTTATCCAAACCAAATCTTTATGTTTCAACTGCTTGCGAGCAGGCCATCGATCAACGTCTTGTAATTCCAACAATTCATGTCGTCAGTGCCAACGTCGGCACCATACACTAATCCACACTGCAACACAACTGTCACGTACGCCGGTTTCATCTACCAAGCAACAACCACCAAGAACTCCGCTCCCTACTTCTGGGACGCCAATGGAGACGTCAACGCCAATACAGTCACATCATTCAATTCTCCCAACACACAATTCATTAGTATCGGCTCACTCAGTTGAGTCAAATCATTCGCAAGCCAAAACATATTTGCCTACTGCGGTAGTATACACACGAGATTGTTTTGGAACTACACATTCTATCCGCGTATTGTTAGATTCAGGATCGCATTGCTCTTTTATTTCGGAGGCTTGCACACAGCGGCTCAGTCTCACTCGATCACACGCACAATTACCAGTCTCGGGTTTGTCATCCTCAGGAGCTGGTACTACACGAGGTTCCGTCACGCTTACACTGCAGTCGCGACTCAGTGATAAATCGATTACTGTGACCGCATATGTCATGCCACAGTTAACCACACTTTTGCCAAACTTTGTTGGAACAAAAGCACAGACGCAATCATATAAACTCATCAAGCTGGCGGATCCTGATTACACTCGGCCCGGCGCCATTGACATGATAATTGGTGCCGATAAAACGTTTCTAATTATAGAAAATCAAACCCTACACGGCCCAGCAGGGTCGCCAAGTGCAATTCTCACTATATTCGGGTGGGTAATTGCAGGGGCAACTACCACACAAGCAATCAATCCAGAAGCCTGTGCGTTGTTAACTTCCTTGCACACTACGGTGCAAACCGATTTTGACCTAAAGAGATTTTGGGAATTAGAAGAGATTACTTCGCATTCACATCTTTCGGAAGATGAGCAACGTACGGAATCCCATTTCTTTTCAACCCACTCCCGTGCAAGCGACGGGAAGTATATAGTCGAACTTCCATTCAAAGAGGGAGAATGGAAGTTCGGAAATTCATTAGCTGCGGCCATATCTCGACAAAAGTCAATGGAACGTAAATTCACCCTAAACGACACATTAAGAAAAGGATATATCGAGTTCATGACTGAATATCTCACGCTAGGTCACATGTCGCCAATAGATCCCAATGAAATCGAGCGACCAATTAATCAGCGCTACTATTTACCACATCATGCGGTCTTTAAAGAAGACAGTAGCACCACGAAACTTTGGGTCGTGTTCGATGGTTCGGCGAAATACGGTGATGAAAGTTCACTAAATAATGCGCTATCTATTGGCCCTCCTATTCAACGTGACCTCTTCTCTGTTTGCACCCGATTCCGACGTCACAAGTATTGTTTTTCAGCCGATATTAAACAAATGTTTAGACAAATTTGGGTGGCCGACAAACATAGACATTTTCAACGGATCGTCTGGAGAGACGACAGTCATAAACCACTCACACACTACCAACTCAATACTGTCACGTATGGTACTACTTCAGCACCATTTTTATCTGTCCGCACTTTGGTTCAACTCGCAAAAGACACCGAATCTACACATCCTGAAATCGCTGACATAATCCTGAAAGATTTTTATGTAGATGACATTTTGTCAGGCGCGGATTCAATCGAAAAGATCACCGTATTAAGAAATAAATTATTAACCGTGCTATCGTCAGCTGGGTTCAATTTAAGGAAGTGGAGTACGAATAGTATGGAAATATTATTAACCATACCAGAGGATCAACGTGAACTATCACCATTGGCCCTTCAAGATTCGTCGGCTATAAAACTGTTAGGTTTGCGTTGGTGTCCAGCTGATGACTCATTTTCATACAATATCGTGTTGCCCGCGCCGGCTCCTTGGACTAAACGAAATATGCTTTCTGAAGCGGCCCGCGTTTTCGATCCATTAGGGTTCTTGGCACCAGCAACTGTTCTCATCAAAATTTTATTCCAAGAACTCTGGTGTCGCAAGCTTGATTGGGACGATTCACTTCCAGATGACCTCGCAACAAAATGGCGTCAGCTACGAACCGAAATCACAAATTTTCAACAGTTAAAACTATACAGTCCATTTTTTTGGTAGTTTAAAATATTGTTTTAGATTGATATCAACTCAAATAGTTGAAATGTTGATTAAGTTGAATTGTATTCGTACAGTAAAAAAATAGTAAAAAAAATCTTAACATTTTTATTCATTAAAATAATTGCAAACTATTAGCTAGAATAATTATTATAAAAAAAATAGTTTTGTTGTTGCATTGTATTTAAACAAAATATATATTACGTTAAAGATTCAAATTAAATATTTAATTTTTTTTAAAACAAACAATATGAACGTGGCATTATTCATTGAATTTGTGGTCTTGAATTTGTGCTAATCTCCCTTTTTTTTTGGTGCATTTTCCAACATATATATAAATACATTTTGCTATTTCGATATCAAAAATTTTTGTTTTTCCGTTTTCACTTTCGTTTATCATTTGACTATTTTCAAATATTAAAAGTTTAGCTAATATTTTTTTTTATTTTTAAAATGGGACAAACCAACTCCGCTACTAAGGAGGAGGAAATCTTCATAAATAATAATGCGGGAGCTTCAAATAATAATATAGAAACAGTCAGAAATAGAGAATACACTGATTTGCAACTAATAATTTATTATTATTTTAGCGTTAGTAATAGTAATATATTTTGTCATTTATAAAGCAAAACAGTATCTAGACAAAACAATAAAACGGCAGATCACAATTGCCGCAGTTTAAAAAATTTTATATATTAGAAAATTTTTATATTATAATGGCAGGTCCCGTATATAATGTTATAGATATAATAGAAAAAGCTGAAAATCCCATAATAATAAATATAGATATAAGATTTTTAGCGGTACCTAACCAAATTTTAAACGAAGAAGTTTGGGATATCTTTCAAAGAATCGACGCGCTGTAAAAAAAAAAAAAAACACATTATAAAATAACATAAAAATAAAATTTTTGATTTTGTCAAAAGTTCTATTTTTAGAATTTTCGGACGGGAAGTTTTTCTTTTTAAAGTAAGGAAATTTTATATTAACTTTAGGGAAATAATTAGGGTTTAAGTATTAGATAAGAAAATTTGTAGTAAGTTATTTTTTGAAAATGCCTAAAAATAGTCTATATATATAAAGGTTTGAAAATTAGTTGTGTGTCAAATCTTTTATATATATAACGTTTACATATCGGTTTGTTGGTTATTTGTAGTTTTAAATTATTAGACCATTGTAGATTTTCAATTAAGAATATTTTTAAGAACATTTTAAAAATTTTAGAATACATAAAATAATTAGAATGGTAATTAATAAAATAGATAATGTTAAGTATTTTAGATGTTGAATTAAGTAATTTACAAAGTATAATTAAAAATTTTAAGAAAACACCTAATAGACAATATAGTTCAAGGTATATATTAAGGAAATTAGCTTATGTTAAGGAAGTTAGAGAAACTTTCTCTAAAACTTGGCAGGTATTATATACGTTACATAAGGATTTAGCGTTACAATACAAAGAAAAATTTGAAAGAATATATGGAGAAGTAAAAAGCATATTACATTCAAAATCAGTTGAATTTTTAAATACAACAGTAAGAGAAGACAACGAAAGCGACGAAGAAGATTATAAAGAAGCAGAAACAATTGATAATATTGAAACTGCAAATACTGAAGAAATAAAAAGAGATATTCCAATACCAGCAACTGAAATTGATAATACTGAGGAAACAAAACCAGATAATAATATTCCAATAGCCACAATTTCAACAACAGACATGACTAGTTTTGATTTTAATGTAGCTCAAAAGTTACCAACTTTAATTTTTGATAAGGATGAAACTCGTGAAGAAAAAATTCGAGATTTTGTGAACAGCATAGAATTTTATCACGATATTTTAAAAACAGAAGATAAAGCTATTTTAGTAAAATTTCTGATCAAATGCAAAATACAGGGAAAAGCATTGACAGAATTAGGAAATACCGAACCAACAAATTTTGCGGAATTAAAGCAATTACTAAAAACAAAATGCGGAAGTAAAGATTCCATAGAGATAATTCAAACAAAACTAAGTAACATCAAACAAGAAAATAGACCATTAAGGGAATTTACCAATGATGTGGAAAATTTAATTGCACGAATGACAGATCTAGAAGTCAGTGCACAAAGCAAAACAGAAAGAGCTGCTTTAACAACAGCCAACAATCGTAGAGGATTGGCATTTTTGAAGAAAGGAGTGAACGAGAGATACAGAATTATCTTGGATAGTGCGCGTCACAAGGATTTTAAGGACGCAATTCAACATTTATTAGAATTAGATCCAGGAACAACAGAAATAGTGAGATATATTGGAAATAACAATCGGCCAAATAACGAAAACAATAATAACAGGTTTAATCAAAATAATAACAGATTTAACAATTTTAATCGGAATAATTATAATAATAATAATAACATAAGAAGAAATAATAATTATAATAACAATTATAATTATAATAATAATAGATTCAACAATAATAGAAACAATAATAATATTAATAACAATTATAATAATAACAATAATAGAACTTCGGGAAATAATACCAATAATAATTTTAACAGTAATAATAACAGAAATTACAACAATAATAACACAAATTTTAATAGGAATAATAATAACAATTTTAATAGAAATTACAATAACAATACCAATAATAATAATAATTATAACAGGAACAGAAATTATTCTGAAAATAGACATCAAAATAGACATAATAATTCAAATAATACAAATAATATCAATCCAGAAAATCCAAGAATTTTGGCGATTACAGAAAAGGGAAACGAGCAACCCACCGAGGGGGAAGCCAACCAATTGGTAGGGGAATACAACATGTAGGCGAAGAAAATGAAATTGTTTTGACATTAAATATTTCAAACGGACTGTACGTAGACATAAATAAAAATAACATTAAAGCAACATTTCTAGTAGACACAGGAACATCAATTTGCGCGAGTAAAGAAAAAAATTTAAAAAACAGTACTTTAAATACAAATAACGTAACTATAATTCATGGTATTTCAGGACATTTGGAAACATTAGGAACTGCTATTAACCAATTAGACTTTCGATCAATACATATTGATTACGAATTCCACGTAGTTAAAGATGATTTTCCCGTACCTGTAGATGGTATTTTGGGAGCAAATTTCTTAAAAACCTATCAAGCTAAAATAAATTTGGAAAAATTTATCTTAGAACTTACAATAAATAATAAACAAATTATTTTACCTATATTAAGTAAAGACAATATTAATACAATCACAATCGCACCGCGATGTGAATCAACATATTGGTTAAGTACAGAATTAAAAGACGAACGCATATTTTATCAAACCGAATTATGCGAGGGGGTTTTCATGGCTGGATCAATATCCAAAGCCATAAATGGTAAAATACCTATTAAAATACTAAATACAAGAGACAGTGACGTAAAATTAAATTGGGTTGAACCAGAATCATTTAGTCTTAACGACCATTATATTTTAAACTACGAAAAATCAGACTTAAAATTACAAAATAGAGTAGAAAAACTATTAAAAGAAATTAATGACATTACATTAAACAAAGACGAGAAAGATTGTATACAGAAAATTTGTACTAAATTTAACGAAATATTTCATTTAGATGGAGATCAACTGACAATTACCAATATTGGCAGTGCAAAAATTCAAATAAAGGAAGGAGTAACACCTTCGTATACCTTCGTATACCACACTCACAGAAAAATGACATACAGGAAGAAATCCAGAAAATGGTAAAGGATAAAATAGCAGAACCATCAGTTTCAGCATGGAACTCACCAGTGTTAATCGTACCAAAGAAAAAAGATCCAGTTACAGGTTTACAAAAATTCCGGATGGTAATAGATTATCGAAAAGTTAACGACGTAATCGAAGATGATAAATTTCCACTACCAAATATCACCGATATATATGATATGGTAGGAGGTGCTAAATATTTTTCATGTATAGATCTTAGTCAAGGTTATTATCAGATGGAATTGGACAAAGACAGTAGACCATGTACGGCATTTTCCACGGAAAATGGACATTACCAATTGACAAGGTTACCAATGGGTTTGAAAATTTCACCCAGCGCATTTTCACGCATGATGTCAATAGCGATGTCAGGGTTAACGTATTCTAGATGTTTTGTTTACTTAGATGACTTAATAATATTCGGGAATAGTTTAGAATCCCATAATAAAAATTTAATTGAAGTATTTCAAAGGCTCAGGGAAGTAAATTTAAAAATTCACCCTGGTAAATGTAATTTTCTAAGGAAAGAAGTTTTGTATTTGGGTCATATAATTTCGGAGAAAGGCATTTGGCCTGATCCTTCAAAATCTGATGCAATTAAAAAGTTTCCACAACCACAAAATGCAGATGAAGTACGAAGATTCGTTGCATTTGCAAACTATTATAGAAAATTCATTCCGAATTTCGCTTCTATAACAATTCCACTAAATAAATTATTGAAAAAAGATATTAAATTTAATTTTACCAAAGACTGTATCGAAGCTTTCGAGATAATTAAAGAATTTTTAATTAGCCCAAAAATTTTGCAATTTCCAAATTTTGAACAAGAATTTATATTAAGAACAGACGCATCGGGTTTTGCTCTTGGAGCAGTACTTTCTAATAATGACGACAGACCAATCGCATACGCTAGTAAAACATTAAACAGTGCAAAGAAAAACTATAGTACAATAGAGAAAGAATTATTAGCTATAGTATGGGCTATTAAACATTATAGACCATATTTATTCGGGAGACGTTTTAAAATTTTGACAGACCATAGACCGTTAGTTTATTTGTTTTCTCTAAAGGAACCGTCTTCAAGATTGACGAAATTTCGGTTATTACTAGAAGAATACAATTTTTATGTTGAGTAATCATCGGGAAAAGAAAATTGCACGGCAGATGCACTGAGTAGAATAAAAATATCGTCAGACGACCTAAAAATTTTATTTATTGGTATAACAACACGATCGAAATCAAAAACGGATGATAAAAATGAACAAGTAACAGGAAAAGATGACGAAATTATAAAAACATTGTTGAAACCACTACCAGCAGGATTAAAAATCATTGAGTTAAAAATAGTAAATAGTTTTGAGGAGGAAATTGAGAAGTTAAAGGGGCAGAATGATATTGTTTTAGATCCAAACAAAGTTTTGGCTTACATTCCAAAAATGAATTGTATTGTAATGGTTAAACCAAAAGATAGCACTACATACCTAACCACAGCATTCGGCAGATTGTTGGGGGGGATGTGCAGAAAATCATGGTTCCATTAAAATTAGATAAAATTTATATAACGAAAGGAGAATTATTAAAATTAGCAGACGGCCGTCAACAAAATAATTTAAATAATTTAAAGAATTAATAAATGAGATGTTTAAGGATATTCAAGTGCACATGATAAAGGATTTAATTAGATTTACCGACCCCGTGATGAAAAAACTTTTACTAAATGATTACCATATATTACCAACTAGTGGACATGCTGGAATCAATAGAATGATGAAAAATATAAAATGCAAATATTTCTGGACAGGAATGCAGGAGGATTTAACAGCATTTGTAAAACACTGCGAATTATGTCAAAAGAATAAACATATAAATCAGAAAAAACAACCTATGATAGTAACTTCAACGAGTGAAACAAGTTTCGAAAAAATCTACATAGATCTTGTAGGTCCATTGGAAGAAACATCAGATGGATATAAATACATTTTAACAATACAAGATGAACTGACAAAATTTGTAGAAAATATACCACTTAAAAACAAAGAAGCAAATACCGTAGCTGAAGGACTCGTAGAATATTATATATTAAAATACGGAGTGCCAAAAAGAATTGCTTCGGATCAAGGAATAGAATTTATGAGTAATGTTTTTAAGGATGTGTGTAAAATGCTAAAAATAGAACAACTGTTCGCTACAGCATATCACCATGAGAGTATAGGAGCTTTAGAAAACTCACATAAAGTTTTAGGAGCATATCTAAGAACATATGCTGCAGAAAATCATTCAGATTGGAATAAATGGATACCATATTATACATTTTGTTATAATACATCGGTTCATTCGGAAATGGAATATACACCTTACGAACTTGTATATGGTAAACAATGTAAACTACCATCAAATTTAATAAAAAACAATACAACCAGTATACAATTATGAAGATTATAGCATCGATTTAAAAAATAAACTACAAATAGTACATAGAGATGCGAGAGAAATCTTATGTAAAAGGAAATTAGAGAGAAAAAATAGATTCGACAGGGATTATAAAGTAAAAGATAGTAACTATGAAATAGGCAGTTTAGTTTTACTTAGAAATGAAAATAGAAAGAAGTTGGATCCAATATATATTGGTCCATATGAAGTAATAGGCAATGAAGGTGTGAATTGCGAGATTAAATCAGATAAAAAGAAAATGATAGTACATAGAAATAGGATTAAACCATATTACGCGTATTTAATGATAATAACAGAAAATTAAATGTTTAAAAAAAAAAAAAAAAAATAGGGGGAAGGGGACGCCTGGAAACCTATAGATTTTAAATTTTAATAGTATAAATAATAAGTAGAATAGTATATTTTAGGTTAAACAAGAGTGAAAAGAGGAGAGGTAAAGATTTATAATTTCAACATTAATAATTACATTTATCGGTAAACATAAAAATATATATATATATGTGTATACACGTAATAAAAAAAAATACTACGTTAATAATAATGTTTTATTATTTTAATTTAAAAAAAAAAATTACTTTACTTATTTTTACATTATTTACATAAACTTTACATACATTTTATATTCACTTTTATTTTCATTAAGTTTTATATTTACTTTTATTACATTACTTATAAAAATTTTATTACATAATATTAATTATTACATTATTTTTTATTATTTTACTTGAAGTTAAATTTTTACATTTTTACATTACTTTTGATAAAAATTAGTTGTACTCTAGATATTAAGTTAAAATGTCGTAAACATAATAAATTATAAACTTAAGAAAATTTTGCATAATTATGATAATTTGTAACTTTAAAAATCTTTCTGAAAATTATAATAATTTTGTGGGTGGTGTGGTGTATGCCACTAAACACATATGCTTAAACATGTGTTTGGTACCGTAGGTCAGTTTTATTTTGTAAACACTTTGTTTACATAACAAACTACGGTATAGCATACGAAAATACCACACAACGAAAAGACCAAAATATTGAACCGTAAAATATGTCGCGATAATGTAAATATATATATATATGTATATTTATTCATATGCACATATATATATTTACATGTGCAATTTTAACTGCATACTAAATATATTAAAGAAATTCTTAAGAAATATTGAATTCTAAAGAACTCAATATTAAAGGATATAAATTGCTAGCGTTAGCAAATATCGCCCAATATTACTAATATAGAATATTGGAAATATTTACAATTAGTATTAAGAAAGTATTTGTAATTAAAATAAGAGTAGGGGTAATTTTAGGGTATAAAAGAAGAGGAATTGAAATAAAGACTTTACTTTCTAATTTACTTTAAAAGTCAAACAACATTGTTTTATTTAATTTACAGGCTTCTATGCCAAGTAACGAATATCACAATCTATAATATACCAAACTAAAAGGGCTTGTGCCATTTTAGAAACATCAAGGCAGAAATGCCAAGATTATTGGTAAACTATATTTGGATTTTGTTTTACTACAGATTTAACATTTCCATCATGTACAGCGACCTGGTCACTGTTGGACATTAGACGTGCCAACATTACAAAGGCCTTATTTAACATTCTTACATTGGATAGGTCAGTAATATATTTTATCTTATTATTTATATATATCATATGTATATTTATCTATTTAATTTATGTTATATTTATATATAATTATATATAAATTTATGATAAATAAGAGAGTTGTCAAAGTGTCGCGAAGTGAGTTGTGATCAGTGAACATAATTAAGATAAAAACCAATATAAAACAACAAGAAAATAAAGTAAAATAAGTGAGCATACTATTTTTGATAGTTCTAATAATAATACATTAAAGACAAATAAGTCATATATCTATATAATTTTATATTTGAAAAATAAAAAATACGTAAAACAAGCAAAAGAAAGTCAAAGTCCACCTTCACAAAAATTTTGTTATGTTTTGACATAAATAATAATTGGAGTAGAACATCTTAAAGGTGTTATACATGTGGGTGTCGTTGTTGTACCACAATGGTTTGTTTCAAATAAAACACTACCACAATACGTATTCGGTATATTATGATCTTTATTATATTTATATTTACATCTTATAATATATTAAAGATATATTATTCTTAATTATATATATATATATAGATATATATTTATATATTTACAGCTTAATTATAAAAGATCATATAAATTGGACATCTCTATACAATGGAATTCTGTAATATGCCTACTGTAACCGTTTCTCGCGCTACGAAATCGAAAGCAATGGCTTTTCTTTAGCCTATTGTAAAAATAAATAAATCTTTATCAACTAATATTTTTATAGCTTTATAAATAATAGCTTGGAGTAACCATAACTCAACTTTTTCGTTGCATATAGAAATGTTCTCCTCGAAACTTCTTTTCCAGTAGCTGAATTCCATTTAACTGTTTATTTAACTGTTATTTCAGTTGAAAAACACGCTGATCAGTTTTAATTATTTTGCTTAAACATTGCTTGTCTGCTGCAGTTATTTTGGATGGCCAGCCATATTTTTCTTAATATTTCTGTTACACCATGGAATGGCCAGCCAACAGCCCTGACCTGTTTCCTATCGAGTCTTTATGGGGCATAATGACGAAAGACTTAAGGAACAATCCACCCAGATCATTAAATGATCTTAAGCAAATGTTGACCGATTTTTGGAATTCAGCCATCCCGGACGAATGTCAAAATTTAGTAGATACCATGCCACGACGCCTGCATGCAGTATTGAAGCAAAAAGCTAATGCCACGCAGAGGTAATTGTTATATTATAAACATAGGCCAACTTTTTCGGCAACATTTTTAACTAGGCCAACTAATTTGCCTAAATTATATTTTTTGTTTTTCTTTTTTTTAGGTTTAATGAATTAGTTTATGTTTATTTTTTTTTTTGCTATTTTATAGGAAATATATTTAAGAATAAGAAAATAAATAATTTTGGGTCCATTTTATTAGAGAGTTTTTTGTAGCATGTTTTGATTTGCAGAAGAAAATGAAATTACACGAGTAGGCCAACTATTATGGCGAAGAGCTCGTATAATTTTATTTGGTTTTTTTATAATGTTTTAAATCTGTTTTTACAACAACTGAGATTTACTCTACGAATTCCAATTAATTATTTTGAAATATAAATTTTAATTTTATGTTATTGAAATTTTTATTAGAATTTTATTTTATTTTATTTTGAATTTGAAATTGAATTATTTTCTTATTTGAATTTAATTTATTTTTATTTTAAATTTGAAATTAATTAATTAGCTTTGAATTTTATTATAATTAGCTTTGTATTTCAATATATTTAGCTTTTTATTTGAATTTAATTAATTTTGTATTTGAATATATTTATTTCATATTTTGAATTTAATTAGCTTTGTATTTCAATATATTTATTTCATATTTTGTATTTAATTATTTTATTTTTGAAACGAATATTAAAAAAAAGAAAACTTTAAAACTTTGAATAATTATTTAGTACAAAATGAATTTTATGTTTAATCAAAATGAATGAAATGATTTTAAAATTTATTTATTTGAAATTATATTGAATATTAATTTTTCTAAACGTTAATTTTTCTTTAAATTTTCATAAATTCTACTATAATTTTTGTTTCTATTTTTCTTTCAATTTTCGTAAATTTCTACTTTTTTTTTAAAAAAAACTATTTGTACTAATTCCAATATTTAGATAACTTTTCTGTTATTTTTTTATTTAAATTTCTGTTATATTTTACTTCCATATTATATTTTAATTTTAATTCAATTTTGTTTAATTTAAAAAAAATGTAATTCACTTTTGGAATATGTAGTATTTTAAATTTATGTAATTAAGTCATTTTTACTGTTATATTTTAAAATATATACTTTTTTGTAATTTAAATTTTGATTAACTGTAACTTTTAAAGTTTTTAACAGTTTTATATAATTAATATTAATTTTTTTTTTTTGTGTTTAATAGAATTGTAAAATGTATTATATATATTTTTATTTCTTTAAAGAAAAATGTACTTACAAAATAATCCTGCGCCGAGCTGATTGTACAAACAGTGACTGAAGATTACTTGTTGTTGAAGATTTTTGTTTTATTTTGATGTAATTTAAATCTAATTTTATATAGGTATATATAATTTTTATACAACTCTAGTAATATTTTTTTTTTTTTATTTTTTTGATTTTATAACAATATAAATTATTTCATCATTTGAAAAATATATTCACAAAGCTTCAATTTAAAAAAAAATTCTTTTTAAAATGTATGAATTTTGATAAATTACTTTTATTATTTTAAATATGTCAACTTTGATAATATGTTAATTGACTTTTTATTTATTTATTTTTTTAACAAAAAAAATTTAACTTTAATAAATTTCCGTAAATTTTATTACTTTTATTACTTGAAAACGTATTACTCTATACTACAAATTAAGATCTTTCAATTTATCTTTTTAAACTTTAACTTTATTTAAGAATTTAAATATATGTTTTTTCTTAATTTTTTCATATAATTTCCGTTCGAAGAACTAAATTTTGTATCATAAAAAAACAAAAATTTTAACTGCTCCAATTTCTTGACTGCACTAATTTCTTGATTGTAATAATTTCTTTATTGATTATTATTCTTGTGTTGAATTAATTTCTTGTTTACTTGATATTATTTTTTCTTATTGGAAACTATATAAAATTCTAAATTAGTATTTTACTATACACAAAAATATTAAAACTTTTACCTATAAAATCCACGTGCAAAATATTTAACGTTGTAATATATATATATTTACGAACACAATAATTATTTGCGAACGCAGTTATTTTCTGAGTTATTATTTTTATTTTGTTATGTACCAACTAAATGGTTATTTATAATTTAAATAATTCTTCAATATATTTTTTTTTTTTAAAAAAAAAATCAAAATGTCTATTCTTTTTTTCTCTGCTAACTATATCTTATATATATATGTTTAATCTTGTTCTTGGATGTCCGTCTTCTTCCAAAATTGAATAAGAAAGAAGGAAGTCGTCCAGTTTTCTAATTAGTGTTTCCTAATGAATAAATTTAGCACCTAATTCAAGATTGCCAACATGCGCGAAAGAAAATATATTTTATTGCAAATTTTCATGCGCTGGCCGCTCAATACTAAATTATTCACATAGATAAACTTTGGCAACTTCCATCCTTCCGTCTTATTCAATTTCATATCAAAACAAAATGTCAGTCGTCCATTTGGTGAAGTATTATTATTTTTACTATTTTATTTATATTTATATATTTTATAATTTTACTAATTTTTACTTATTTAATTTTAGGAAATTATTTTGATTTCATTTTAGACAAAAAAAAAACAAAAAAAATATATGATGGACGCGTTACAAAACAGATAATTTGGTCAAATGTACCATTCATTGCACCAAAATATCTGAAAAGCGTCTAATATTAACAACTATTAAATAATTATGTTTTAGATGGAACAAAGTTTATAACAAAAAAAAACTATGGTTATTGGATTTTTTTTTTAAAAATATATGGATGAATTTGTGAAAAAATTACTATCTAAATTTTACAACAGAAAAATATTTTTATCTTATGAAAATAAAAAAAGATAAGAATTATAAAACTAATGTGAACTGATTCGGAAAGTTAGATATTTCTGTGACAATTAAAATTTTTGTGGAATATGGAATATTTATATAAAAAAAATAAAGTGTGTAATCGACCCACTAATATAACCCTGAGATTAAAGGGTCTCATTAAGCATGATTCTTATTTATTTTTAAAACGAAATTATTTTTTTGATTTTAGGTCTTTTGCGTGGAAAACACCGGGTATTTTTCCACCATCCATGTCAGATAATTCATATCTATTTTGACCAACAATTTTTGTAACTTTGCTTTTCAGGAATTTCTTCGCAAGTTTAGCATTTATTTTTGCCGCAAAATTACTTTGGACAAAGTTTCTCCTATATACGATTTGATCAACCACTAATTTTCTATCTCTTGCTCTAAGGTTATATATTTTCTCATGCTTATGATGTGCTTTTTCCAACTATTTCAGAACTTTCTCGCGCATTATATTAAACCGATCTGCTTTAGGTAGAACTTCGATTGTCTCATTCAACATATTTAACTTTTTCAGAATAGGATAAATGGATCCATGGTTGACCATATTACAACCAAACAGTAAATAATAAGGTGAAGTATTTGTAGATTCATGGACTGAGTTTCTTAATGAGCAAGTAATTTTCGGTAAGTTTATATCCCAATCACGGTGATCATCAGTAGTGCATTTATATACGTTCTGTGGCAAAGGAAATGAGCAAAAATAATGAGCAAAATATTGAAAATAAATTCTATACTACATACAAATAAATGAGTATTTAAAGAATTTTTGCACATTAATTATTAAGTAATTTTTACCTTAATGAAATTCGACACCGCTTTAATTTAATTAAAAATATTTATACTTAATTATAACTCCATTTTTTTTTTCAACTTCCGGTCAAGAATAATATGTAACATGATCTAAATTAATTTACTTTTCCAAAAGTATTGAGAATTTTAAGGGTCAATGAATTGATTCAGATTCACGTGCACTAATATTGTTTTTTCACGTTTAAAATTTAGCATAACCAGATAATTAATTAAAAAGGTCAAAATATTGGAAATAAAATCCATAGCGCATACAAAATAATGAACATTTTGCTTATTTTTGTGCATTTTAATAGTTTATATGAAATAAGTAATTCTTCGTAAATATGCAAAATATTGAAAATAAATCCCATACCCCATACAAAATAATCTACATTTTGTTCATTTTTGCACATTTTAATAGTTTATATGAATTAAGTAATTCTTCGCAAATGGGTAAAATATTGAAAATAAACACCATACCCCATACAAAATAGTGTACATTTTGCTCATTTTTGTACATTTTAATAGCTTATATGAAATGAATAATTCTTCGCAAATGGGCAAAATATTGAAAATAAATTCCACACCCCATACAAAATAATGCCCATTTTGCTTATTTTTGCACATTTTAATACCTTATATGAAATAATTAATATGGGCAAAATATTGAAAATAAATCCTATACCCTATACAAAATAATGCGCATTTTGGCTATTTTCGCACATTTCAAGAGTTTATATGAATTACGTAATTCTTCGCAAATGGGCAAAATATTGAAAATAAATTCCTACCCCATACAAAATAACTCACATTTTGCTCATTTTTGAACATTTTAATAGTTTATATGAATTAAGTAATTTTTCGCAAATGAGTAAAATATTGAAAATAAATCCCATACCCCATACAAAATAATGTGCATTTTGCCCATTTTCGCACATTTTAATAGTTTATATGAATTAAATACTTCTTTGCAAATGGGCAAAATATTAAAATAAATACCTACCCCATACAAAATAACAAGCATTTTGCTCATTTTTGAACATTTTAATAGTTTATATGAATGAAATGAGTAATTCTTCGAAAATTGACGAAAATAAATTCCATACTCCATACAAAATTATAAACATTTCTTTCATTTGTGAACGCATTAAGTTTAGATTAAAAATATTTATACTTAAGCATAATTTTAAATGTTTTTTTACTTCCGGCTAAGGCTAATATATCGGCTTATTTTATCGAATATGTTCTGCTACTTTTACATTTGACAATAGTATTATATTAAGATTTTTTATCCATTCAGAATTTCAAGTTTTACAATTAATTCTAAACTTCCTGACAACCCTTTTTTTGGTCCGCAATTAATTTTAGTAATTTGGCTTGGTTGATCAATGTAGAATTGTATAAAATATTACATTCAGATCGAGTTAGATGTTTTAGCTAAAATATTCGATTGTCATTGAACTTGGATTAGGCGTAGTATTTTTTTGAAATTTTGAATTAAATGGTTTTGCCCTGTAGTCTGAGATTTATACTTAAGCGTAATTTTAAATGTTTTTTTACTTCCGGCTAAGGCTAATATATAGCATGATCAAAATGGATTTTTTTTACTTTTCCAAAAAGTTTTGAGAATTTTAAGGGTCAATTAATTCGGATTCAGTTGAAATGGTCAAATGCAATGGGTGAAATATTAAAAATAAATTCCATACTCCATATAAAATAATGAACATTTTATTCATTTTCGCATTAACTTTCGATTAAAAATATTTCTCTGGCTGAGGGGCAACAGAACTTAAGTCATGATTTATAGTTTGTCAGAAAAGCGTTTTTATCGAATATGTTTTGCTACTTTTACATTTGACAATTCTATTATATTAAGATTTTTTATCCATTCAGAATTTCAAGTAGTTTTACAATTAATTCTAAACTTCCTGGCAACCCTTTTTTTGGCCAGCAATTAATTTTAGTAATTTGGCTTGGGTGATCAATGTAGAATTGTATAAAATATTACATTCATATCGAGTTAGATGTTTTAGCTAAAATATTCGATTGTCATTGAACTTGGCTTAAGCGAAGTAATTTTTTTTGAAATTCTGAATTAAATGGTTTTGTCCCGTAGTCTGAAATTTATACTTAAGCGTAATATTCATTTTCTTTTCACTTCAGGCTAAGAATAATATATTATAACATGATCTAAATTGTTCTAATTTTTTTACTTTTCCAGAAGTTTTATGAATTTTATGAGTCCATAAATTGAATTGATGCATTATATATTGTTTTTTTCTCTCTTTTAAATTTCGCATAAGTCATTACTTAAATTTTTAAACTATCAATTTTAGCGATTTAATTATAATTTAACGGGAATGAATTCGTTTTTTGTCAAATCAATTATTATCGGAACAATAATATGATGCGGCAAAGAATTTAATTATAAATACATTTTATTAAAATCCTGATTTTTTGTTAATTTTATTAATTAAGTAATAAGAAATTATTATTAACGTAAATTTGATAACCTATCGCAAATAATTTTAAAGATAAATATTTTATTTTTCTCAATTAAACTTATTGATACTTCTTTATAAAATTGATTGTTTTTCAATAAAACTAAATATATAATATTTTATAAGCAAATTCCAATATTTTTTCTTATTTTCTATCCATCACACTTCAAATTATGTTATTATTGCATTTATAATCCGCGTCTCATACTATTTAATGAATTTTATTTTCTTTGCAATGGATTTTCTTGCGATGAATTTTCTGCGAGGAATTTTTTATGGGTACGAAGTTTTCTTGCGAAGTATTTTCTTGTGATGAGTTTTCCTACCGATTAATTTTCAGCGATGAAGTTTTGCTGCGATGAATTTTCATAACGATTAATTTTCCGTGATGAAATTTACTTGTACGAATTTTGCTAACGATTAATTTTCAGCTATGATTTTTTCTTGGCTACGAATTTTTCTTGCGATGGATTTTCTGCAATGAAATTTCCTGAGACGAATTTTCCTAGTGATTAATTTTCTACAATGAATTTTTCTTGGCGATGAAATCATGGCATATGAATTAAGTAATTCTTCGCAAATGGGTAAAATATTGAAAATAAATACCATACCCCATACAAAATAGTGTACATTTTGCTCATTTTTGTACATTTTAATAGCTTATATGAAATGAATAATTCTTCGCAAATGGGCAAAATATTGAAAATAAATCCCATACCCCATACAAAATAATGCCCATTTTGCTTATTTTTGCACATTTTAATACCTTATATGAAATAATTAATTCTTCGCAAATGGGCAAAATATTGAAAATAAATCCTATACCCTATACAAAATAACGCGCATTTTGGCTATTTTCGCACATTTCAAGAGTTTATATGAATTACGTAATTCTTCGCAAATGGGCAAAATATTGAAAATAAATTCCTACCCCATACAAAATAACTCACATTTTGCTCATTTTTGAACATTTTAATAGTTTATATGAATTAAGTAATTTTTCGCAAATGAGTAAATTATTGAAAATAAATCCCATACCCCATACAAAATAATCTACATTTTGTTCATTTTTGCACATTTTAATAGTTTATATGAATTAAGTAATTCTTCGCAAATGGGTAAAATATTGAAAATAAACACCATACCCCATACAAAATAGTGTACATTTTGCTCATTTTTGTACATTTTAATAGCTTATATGAAATGAATAATTCTTCGCAAATGGGCAAAATATTGAAAATAAATTCCACACCCCATACAAAATAATGCCCATTTTGCTTATTTTTGCACATTTTAATACCTTATATGAAATAATTAATATGGGCAAAATATTGAAAATAAATCCTATACCCTATACAAAATAATGCGCATTTTGGCTATTTTCGCACATTTCAAGAGTTTATATGAATTACGTAATTCTTCGCAAATGGGCAAAATATTGAAAATAAATTCCTACCCCATACAAAATAACTCACATTTTGCTCATTTTTGAACATTTTAATAGTTTATATGAATTAAGTAATTTTTCGCAAATGAGTAAATTATTGAAAATAAATCCCATACCCCATACAAAATAATGTGCATTTTGCCCATTTTCGCACATTTTAATAGTTTATATGAATTAAATACTTCTTTGCAAATGGGCAAAATATTAAAATAAATACCTACCCCATACAAAATAACAAGCATTTTGCTCATTTTTGAACATTTTAATAGTTTATATGAATGAAATGAGTAATTCTTCGAAAATTGACGAAAATAAATTCCATACTCCATACAAAATTATAAACATTTCTTTCATTTGTGAACGCATTAAGTTTAGATTAAAAATATTTATACTTAATCATAATTTTAAATGTTTTTTTACTTCCGGCTAAGGCTAATATATCGGCTAATTTTATCGAATATGTTCTGCTACTTTTACATTTGACAATAGTATTATATTAAGATTTTTTATCCATTCAGAATTTCAAGTTTTACAATTAATTCTAAACTTCCTGACAACCCTTTTTTTGGTCCGCAATTAATTTTAGTAATTTGGCTTGGTTGATCAATGTAGAATTGTTTAAAATATTACATTCAGATCGAGTTAGATGTTTTAGCTAAAATATTCGATTGTCATTGAACTTGGATTAGGCGTAGTATTTTTTTGAAATTCTGAATTAAATGGTTTTGCCCTGCAGTGGCGAGCGGTGACTTTTGCATCTAGGCAAGCAGAAATTATTAAAAAAATAAGATAATACAAATGATTTTTTTTGCATTTATTTATACATAAATTAAATTAATTCTACGATTTTTTGTGCAGATTTTTTTATTATATTATTATAAAAATCTGGTTTAGTTTTAAGTTCTATTAATAAATCCAGTTCTATTGAAAGTAACGTCAATAATGCAAGTCTATCTTATCCTGTAGTATTTCTTGAATACGTTTGCGAGTTGAAAATGATCTCTCGACAGATGAGGTAGTATATGGTGGTATAGCAACTACATTATTTATAAATTTCAGGCAAGTCATCTTTTAATTCATTTTTTTTTAATAATAATACAATAATGTCAATTTTAATAATAATACAATAATGTCAATTTCACACTTTTCCACTTACTTTTGAAATAAAATTATGTACATACTAAAATAAAAAATTAACTTTAAAAAAATTGTAAAATATCAAAACGAAAAAAAAATAGTCAAACAAAAATAGCTTTTTGCGATTTCCAAAAGCAGAAATATTTCTGTTTTCCATAACCAAATTTGTGATATTTAGCTTTCTTATATACTAAATAGCATAACAAACAATCGGTACTTTTCTATTAAAAAAGCAGAAATATTTCTGCTTTTCCATAAACAAATTTATATGATATTTTTAAACTCTCTTATACTCAATTGCATAACAATCGGTAACACAAAATAATCCCACACCAATATAAGCAACAGCAGAGATTTTTCTGCTTGACTTTGCAAAAAAATTCTTGCTGGTACCTTCTTTTGTTGCGCCTAAAAGTATAGCATTTTATAAATAATAATTTGAATACAAAATAATTAGCAAAACTCAAATAAATAATTTCCAAATTTGGAAAATATATATTTTTTTTTTAATTTTAAAATTTAAAATATTTTTGAAATTGTATCAAATATTCGCTGGGCAGCAGAGCTTAGCCTGCTTACTTAGACGGCTCGCCACTGTTGCCCTGTAGTCTGAGATTTATACTTAAGCGTAATTTTAAATGTTTTTTTACTTCCGGCTAAGGCTAATATATAGCATGATCAAAATGGATTTTTTTTTTACTTTTCCAAAAAGTTTTGAGAATTTTAAGGGTCAATTAATTCGGATTCAGTTGAAATGGTCAAATGAAATGGGTGAAATATTAAAAATAAATTCCATACTCCATATAAAATAATGAACATTTTATTCATTTTCGCATTAACTTTCGATTAAAAATATTTCTCTGGCTAAGGGGCAACAGAACTTAAGTCATGATTTATAGTTTGTCAGAAAAGCGTTTTTATCGAATATGTTCTGCTACTTTTACATTTGACAATTCTATTATATTAAGATTTTTTATCCATTCAGAATTTCAAGTAGTTTTACAATTAATTCTAAACTTCCTGGCAACCCTTTTTTTGGCCCGCAATTAATTTTAGTAATTTGGCTTGGGTGATCAATGTAGAATTGTATAAAATATTACATTCATATCGAGTTAGATGTTTTAGCTAAAATATTCGATTGTCATTGAACTTGGCTTAAGCGAAGTAATTTTTTTTGAAATTCTAAATTAAATGGTTTTGTCCCGTAGTCTGAAATTTATACTTAAGCGTAATATTCATTTTCTTTTCACTTCAGGCTAAGAATGATATATTATAACATGATCTAAATTGTTCTAATTTTTTTACTTTTCCAGAAGTTTTATGAATTTTATGAGTCCATAAATTGGTGCATTATATATTGTTTTTTTCTCACTTTTAAATTTCGCATAAGTCATTACTTAAATTTTTAAACTATCAATTTTAGCGATTTAATTATAATTTAACGGGAATGAATTCGTTTTTTGTCAAATCAATTATTATCGGAACAATAATATGATGCGGCAAAGAATTTAATTATAAATACATTTTATTAAAATCCTGATTTTTTGTTAATTTTATTAATTAAGTAATAAGAAATTATTATTAACGTAAATTTGATAACCTATCGCAAATAATTTTAAAGATAAATATTTTATTTTTCTCAATTAAACTTATTGATACTTCTTTATAAAATTGATTGTTTTTCAATAAAACTAAATATATAATATTTTATAAGCAAATTCCAATATTTTTTTTTATTTTCTATCCATCATACTTCAAATTATGTTATTATTGCATTTATAATCCGCGTCTCATACTATTTAATGAATTTTATTTTGTTTCAAATGGATTTTCTTGCGATGAATTTTCTGCGAGGAATTTTTTATGGGTACGAAGTTTTCTTGCGAAGTATTTTCTTGTGATGAGTTTTCCTAGCGATTAATTTTCAGCGATGAAGTTTTGCTGCGATGAATTTTCCTAACGATTAATTTTCCGTGATGAAATTTACTTGTACGAATTTTGCTAACGATTAATTTTCAGCTATGATTTTTTCTTGGCTACGAATTTTTCTTGCGATGGATTTTCTGCAATGAAATTTCCTGAGACGAATTTTCCTAGTGATTAATTTTCTACAATGAATTTTTCTTGGCGATGAATTTTCTTAGTGATTATTTTTTTGTGATGAATTTTTTATGGGTATGAAGTTTTCTTACGAAGGATTTTCTTATGATGAATTTTCCTAGCGATTAATTTTCAGCGATGAAGTTTTCTTGCGTTGAATTTTCCTAACGATTAATTTTCTGGGATGGAATTTACTTGTACGAATTTTGCTAACGATTAATTTTCAGCTATGATTTTTTCTTGGCTACGAATTTTTCTTGTGATGGATTTTCTGCAATGAAATTTCCTGCGATGAATTTTCCTAGTGATTAATTTTCTACAATGAATTTTTCTTGGCGATGAATTTTCTTAGTGATTAATTTTTTGTGATGAATTTTTTATGAGTATGAAGTTTTCTTGCGAAGGATTTTCTTGTAATGAATTTTCATAGCGATTAATTTTCAGCGATGAAGTTTTCTTGCGTTGAATTTTTATAACGATTAATTTTCTGCGATGAATTTTTTATGAGTATAAAGTTTTCTTGCAATGAATTTTCCTAGCGATCAATTTTCAGCAATGAAATTTACTTGTACAAATTTTGCTAGCGATTAATTTTCTGCTATGATTTTTTCTTGGCTACGAATTTTTCTTGCGATGAATTTTCCTAGCGATTAATTTTCTGCAATGAAATTTCCTGTGATGAATTTTTTCAGCGATTAATTTTGTGCGACGAATTTTCCTAGTGATTAATTTTCTGCAATGAATTTTTCTTGGCTATAAATTTTCTCAGCGACTAATTTTCAGCGATGAAATTTCCTGCGACGAATTTTCCCAGCGATCAATTTTGTGCGATAATTTTTCTTGACTATGAATTTTCTTGCTTTAGATTTTCTGCGATCAATTTTCCAAAAACTTTAAAAAAGACCTGAGTTAAAAACATTTGAACCAATTAACGGCAATAAAAATGTTTAATGATGAAAAATATTTTGCAGATCATAAAATCGCTTTGCTTCTCGCGCTTAAAATTTTGCATAAACAATTATTTTTTTTTCTTTTGACTTTTCATGCGATTACTTTTAAACGTCGGCCCCATAAAAATCATGCCATTACTTTTAGTGAATTTAGCGGCGCTACTTTTGACTTTTAATGCGATTACTTGTAAACGTCTAAAGATCATGGCATTACTTTTAGCGAATTACTTTAAGCGGCGCTACTTCCGACTTTTAATGCGATTTCTTGTAAACGTCTAAAAATCATGCCATTACTTTTAGCGAATTAAGCGGCGCTACTTTTGACTTTGTATGCAATTACTTGCAAACGTCTAAAAATCATGGGATTGCTTTTAGCGAACTAATTTTGACTTATAATAATAATAATAATAATAATAATAATAGTAAAAATAATAAAAATAATAATAATAATAATAATAATAATAATAATAATAATAATAATAATAATAATAATAATAATAATAATAATAATAATAATAATAATAATAATAATAATAATAATAATAATAGCAATCCTATGATTTTTAGACGTTTAACAGTAATCGCATACAAAGTCAAAAGTAGTTCCCTAAAAGTAATCGCATACCAAGTCAAAAGTAGTTCACTAAAAGTAATCGCATTCAAAGTCAACAGTAGTTCCCTAAAAGTAATGCCATTATTTTTAGACGTTTTAAAGTAATCGCATACAAAGTCAAAAGTAGTTCACTAAAAGTAATGCCATTATTTTTAGACGTTTAAAAGTAATCGCATTCAAAGTCAAAAGCAGACGTTTAAAAGTAATCGCATACAAAGTCAAAAGTAGTTCACTAAAAGTAATGCCATTATATTTAGACGTTTAAAAGTAATCGCATTCAAAGTCAAAAGTAGCGCCGGTTAATTCACTAAAAGTAATGGCATAATTTTTAGACGTTTAAAAGTAATCGCATTAAAAGTCAAAATTAGTTCGCTAAAAGCATTCCCATGATTTTTAGACGTTTGCAAGTAATCGCATACAAAGTCAAAAGTAGCGCCGCTTAGTTCACTAAAAGTAAAGGCATGATTTTTAGACGATTACAAGTAATCGCATTATAAGTCGGAAGTAGCGCCGCTTAAAGTAATTCGCTAAAAGTAATGCCATGATCTTTAGACGTTTACAAGTAATCGCATTAAAAGTCAAAAGTAGCGCCGCTAAATTCACTAAAAGTAATGGCATGATTTTTATGGGGCCGACGTTTAAAAGTAATCGCATGAAAAGTCAAAAGCAAAAAAAATAATCATTTATACAAAATTTTAAGCGCGAGAAGCAAAACGATTTTATGATCTGCAAAAGATTTTTCATCATTAAACATTTTTATTACCGTTAATTGGCTCAAATGTTTTTAACTCAGGTCTTTTTTAAGGTTTTTGGAAAATTGATCGCAGAAAATCTAAAGCAAGAAAATTCCTAGTCAAGAAAAATTCATCGCACAAAATTGATCGCTGGGAAAATTCGTCGCAGGAAATTTCATCGCTGAAAATTAATCGCAGAGAAAATTTATAACCAAGAAAAATTCATTGCAGAAAATTAATCACTAGGAAAATTCGTCGCACAAAATTAATCGCTGAAAAAATTCATCGCAGGAAATTTCATTGCAGAAAATTAATCGCTAGGAAAATTCATCGCAAGAAAAATTCGTAGCCAAGAAAAAATCATAGCAGAAAATTAATCGTTAGCAAAATTCGTACAAGTAAATTTCATTGCTGAAAATTGATCGCTAGTAAAATTCATTGCAAGAAAACTTTATACTCATAAAAAATTCATCGCAGAAAATTAATCGTTATTAAAATTCAACGCAAGAAAACTTCATCGCTGAAAATTAATCGCTATGAAAATTCATCACAAGAAAATCCTTCGCAAGAAAACTTCATACTCATAAAAAATTCATCACAAAAAATTAATCACTAAGAAAATTCATCGCCAAGAAAAATTCATTGTAGAAAATTAATCACTAGCAAAATTCATTGCAGGAAATTTCATTGCAGAAAATCCATCACAAGAAAAATTCGTAGCCAAGAAAAAATCATAGCTGAAAATTAATCGTTAGCAAAATTCGTACAAGTAAATTTCATCACGGAAAATTAATCGTTAGGAAAATTCATCGCAGCAAAACTTCATCGCTGAAAATTAATCGCTAGGAAAACTCATCACAAGAAAATACTTCGCAAAAAAACTTCATACCCATAAAAAATTCCTCGCAGAAAATTCATCGCAAGAAAATCCATTGCAAAGAAAATAAAATTCATTAAATAGTATGAAACGCGGATTATAAATTCAATAATAACATAATTTGAAGTGTGATGGATAGAAAATAAAAAATATTAGAATTTGCTTATAAAATATTATATAATTTGTTTTATTGAAAAACAATCAATTTTATAAAGAAGTATCAATAAGTTTAAAAAAATATATGAATGTACTTTATACAGGCTCATGAATCTGCTGAAAGTGCTAATTTAAGATCAGCAGATATATCGCGTAACTAATCTTAGTATCATATTTATTTGAAAACGGGTAAAACTTACTTTAAATGTTTTTTTGAACTTATAACATTTTCTTATGAAATTTCAGAATGATCCCGCTGAAGTTTCCTAAATAAAAATATTATACTTTGAGGATTCGGATTTATATTTTAATTTTGGATTCATATATGCAGGCCATCGAAATCGTCATTAATGAAATAATGTATTATGCTTAATAATTAATAATAATTATTGGATTGAATTTAGGAAGTAAAAAAAATTAAACTTCAACTTAAGCATAAATATTTGATTTTTCAGTAATAATGAATTATTAATTGATGAATTAACAAATTTAATTGAGAAAAATAAAATATTTATCTTTAAAATTATTTGCGATATGTTATCAAATTTACGTTAATAATAATTTCTTATTACTTAATTAATAAAATTACCAAAAAATCAGGATTTTAATAAAATATATTTATAGTTAAATTCTTTGCCGCATCATATTATTGCTCCGATAATAATTGACTTCACAAAAACGAATTCATTCCCGTTAAATTATAATTAAATCGCTAAAATTGATAGTTTAAAAATTTAAGTAATGACTTATGCGAAATTTAAAAGTGAGAAAAAAACAATATATAATGCATCAATTCAATTTATGGACTCATAAAATTCATAAAACTTCTGGAAAAGTAAAAAAATTAGAACAATTTAGATCATGTTATAATATATTATTCTTAGCCTGAAGTAAAAAGAAAATGAATATTACGCTTATTATGCTTAATAATTAATAATAATTATTGGATTGAATTTAGGAAGTAAAAAAAATTAAACTTCAACTTAAGCATAAATATTTGATTTTTCAGTAATAATGAATTATTAATTGATGAATTAACAAATTTAATTGAGAAAAATAAAATATTTATCTTTAAAATTATTTGCGATATGTTATCAAATTTACGTTAATAATAATTTCTTATTACTTAATTAATAAAATTACCAAAAAATCAGGATTTTAATAAAATATATTTATAGTTAAATTCTTTGCCGCATCATATTATTGCTCCGATAATAATTGATTTCACAAAAACGAATTCATTCCCGTTAAATTATAATTAAATCGCTAAAATTGATAGTTTAAAAATTTAAGTAATGACTTATGCGAAATTTAAAAGTGAGAAAAAAACAATATATAATGCATCAATTCAATTTATGGACTCATAAAATTCATAAAACTTCTGGAAAAGTAAAAAAATTATAACAATTTAGATCATGTTATAATATATTATTCTTAGCCTGAAGTAAAAAGAAAATGAATATTACGCTTAACTATAAATTTCAGACTACGGGGCAAAACCATTTAATTCAGAATTTCAAAAAAAAATTACTCCGCCTAAGCCAAGTTCAATGACAATCGAATATTTCAGCTAAAACATCTAACTCGATCTGAATGTAATATTTTATACAATTCTACATTGATCAACCAAGCCAAATTACTAAAATTAATTGCGGGCCAAAAAAGGGTTGCCAGGAAGTTTAGAATTAATTGAAATTCTGAATGGATAAAAAAATTTTAATATAATACAATTGTCAAATGTAAAAGTAGCAGAACATATTCGATAAAAATGCTTTTCTGGCAAACTATAAATCATGACTTAAGTGCTTTTGCCCCTCAGCCAGAGAAAGTTAATGCGATGTCAATTTTTTTATTTTCAATATTTTATACGAATTAATTTCAATAATTTATATGAAATGTGCAAAAATGAATAAAATGTTCATTATTTTATATGGAGTATGGAATTTATTTTCAATATTTCACCCATTTCATTTGACCATTTCAACTGAATCCGAATTAATTGACCCTTAAAATTCCCAAAACTTTTAGAAAAGTAAAAAAAAATCCATTTTGATCATGTAATATATTAGCCTTAGCCGGAAATAAAAACATTTAAAATTACGCTTAAGTATAAATATTTTTAATCGAAACTTAATGCGTTCACAAATGAAAGAAATGTTTATAATTTTATATGGAGTTTGGGATTTATTTTTACCCATTTTCGAAGAATTACTCATTTCATTCATATAAACTATTAAAATGTTCAAAAATAAGCAAAATGCGCGTTATTTTGTATGGGGTAGGTATTTATTTTCAATATTTTGTCCATTTGCGAAGAATTACTTAATTCATATAAACTATTAAAATGTGCGAAAATGAGCAAAATGCACATTATTTTGTATGGGGTATGGGATTTATTTTCAATATTTTGCCTTGCGAAGAATTACTTAATTCATATAAACTATTAAAATGTTCAAAAATGAGCAAAATGTGCATTATTTTGTATGGGGTAGGAATTTATTTTCAATATTTTGCCCATTTGCGAAGAGTTACTTAATTCATATAAACTATTAAAATGTGCGAAAATGAGCCACAATGCACATATTTTGTATGGGGTATGAGATTTATTTTCAATATTTTGCCCATTTGCGAAGAATTACTTAATTCATATAAACTATTAAAATGTTCAAAAATTAGCAAAATGTGCGGTATTTTGCATGGGGTAGGTATTTATTTTCAATATTTTGCCCATTTGCGAAAAATTACTTAATTCATATAAACTATTAAAATGTGTAAAAATAAGCAAAATGCACATTATTTTGTATGGGGGGTATGGGATTTATTTTCAATATTTTGACCATTTGCGAAGAATTACTTAATTCATATAAACTATTAAAATGTTCAAAAATGAGCAAAATGTGCGTTATTTTGTATGGGGTAGGAATTTATTTTCAATATTTTGCCCATTTGCGAAGAGTTACTTAATTCATATAAACTATTCAAATGTGCGAAAATGAGCAAAATGCACATTATTTTGTATGGGGTATGGGATTTATTTTCAATATTTTGCACATTTACAAAGAATTACTTATTTCATATAAACTATTAAAATGTGCAAAAATGAGCAAAATGCGCATTATTTTGTATGTGGTATGGATTTTATTTCTAATATTTTGATCTTTTTTCATTAATTATCTGGTTATGCTAAATTTTAAACGTGAAAAAACAATATTAATGCACGTGCATCCGAATCAATTCATTGACCCTTGAAATTACCAAAAGTTTTAGAAAAGTAAATTAATTTAGATCATGTTACATATTATTCTTGACCGGAAGTAGAAATTTTTTTTTTAATTATAATTAAGTATAAATATTTTTAATTAAATTAAAGCGGTGTCGAATTTCATTAAAGTGAAAATTACTTAATATTTAATGTGCAAAAATTCTTAAAATGCTTATTTATTTGTATGCAGTATAGAATTTATTTTCAATAGTTTGCACATTTTATTTGCACATTTCCTTTGTCCCAGAACCTATATAAATACACTGACAATCGAATATTTCAGCTAAAACATCTAACTCGATCTGAATGTAATATTTTGTACAATTCTACATTGATCAACCAAGCCAAATTACTAAAATTAATTGCAGGCCAAAAAAGGGTTGCCAGGAAGTTTAGAATTAATTGAAATTCTGAATGGATAAAATTTTTTTAATATAATACAATTGTCAAATGTAAAAAAAGCAGAACATATTCGATAAAAATGCTCTTCTGGCAAACTATAAATCATGACTTAAGTGCTTTTGCCCCTCAGCCAGAGAAATATTTTTAATCGAAAGTTAATGCGATGTCAATTTTTTTATTTTCAATATTTTATACGAATTAATTTCAATAATTTATATGAAATGGGCAAAAATGAATAAAATGTTCATTATTTTATATGGAGTATGGAATTTATTTTTAATATTTCACCCATTTCATTTGACCATTTCAACTGAATCCGAATTAATTGACCCTTAAAATTCTCAAAACTTTTTGGAAAAGTAAAAAAAAAAATCCATTTTGATCATGCTATATATTAGCCTTAGCCGGAAGTAAAAAAACATTTAAAATTACGCTTAAGTATAAATCTCAGACTACGGGGCAAAACCATTTAATTCAGAATTTCAAAAAAATACTTCGCCTAATCCAAGTTCAATGACAATCGAATATTTTAGCTAAAACATCTAACTCGATATGAATGTAATATTTTATACAATTCTACATTGATCACCCAAGCCAAATTACTAAAATTAATTGCGGACCAAAAAAAGGGTTGTCAGGAAGTTTAGAATTAATTGTAAAACTTGAAATTCTGAATGGATAAAAAATCTTAATATAATACTATTGTCAAATGTAAAAGTAGCAGAACATATTCGATAAAATTAGCCGATATATTAGCCTTAGCCGGAAGTAAAAAAACATTTAAAATTATGCTTAAGTATAAATATTTTTAATCTAAACTTAATGCGTTCACAAATAAAAGAAATGTTTATAATTTTGTATGGAGTATGGAATTTATTTTCGTAAATTTTCGAAGAATTACTGATTTCATTCATATAAACTATTAAAATGTTCAAAAATGAGCAAAATGCTCGTTATTTTGTATGGGGTAGGTATTTATTTTCAATATTTTGCCCATTTGCAAAGAATTATTTAATTCATATAAACTATTAAAATGTGCGAAAATGGGCAAAATGCACATTATTTTGTATGGGGTATGGGATTTATTTTCAATATTTTACTCATTTGCGAAAAATTACTTAATTCATATAAACTATTAAAATGTTCAAAAATGAGCAAAATGTGAGTTATTTTGTATGGGGTAGGAATTTATTTCAATATTTTGCCCATTTGCGAAGAATTATTCATTTCATATAAGCTATTAAAATGTACAAAAATGAGCAAAATGTACACTATTTTGTATGGGGTATGGTATTTATTTTCAATATTTTACCCATTTGCGAAGAATTACTTAATTCATATAAACTATTAAAATGTGCAAAAATGAACAAAATGTAGATTATTTTGTATGGGGTATGGGATTTATTTTCAATATTTTGCACATTTACGAAGAATTACTTATTTCATATAAACTATTAAAATGCACAAAAATGAGCAAAATGTTCATTATTTTGTATGCGCTATGGATTTTATTTCCAATATTTTGACCTTTTTAATTAATTATCTGGTTATGCTAAATTTTAAACGTGAAAAAACAATATTAGTGCACGTGCATCCGAATCAATTCATTGACCCTTAAAATTCTCAATACTTTTGGAAAAGTAAATTAATTTAGATCATGTTACATATTATTCTTGACCGGAAGTTGAAAAAAAAAATGGAATTATAATTAAGTATAAATATTTTTAATTAAATTAAAGCGGTGTCGAATTTCATTAAGGTAAAAATTACTTAATAATTAATGTGCAAAAATTCTTTAAATACTCATTTATTTGTATGCAGTATAGAATTTATTTTCAACATTTTGCTCATTATTTTTGCTCATTTCCTTTGCCACAGAACGTATATAAATGCACTACTATCATCTTTAATATACGTTCGAATCGCCGCTAATATCGATCGATTAACGCGTTCTGATTGGTTTGATTTTGGCGAATAAATAGCTGTTCTCAGATGTTTTATCTCATATGATTTTAAAAGATCTTGAAATTTTTTAGATACAAATTGTACCCCATTATCTGAAAATATTGATTCTGGTACACCAAATACATTAAACACATCTTCCTCTAAATAACGACACACATTTAAGGCTGTTGCACTACGATAAGGTTTTAACAGGACGTATTTCGAAAACTGGTCAAGGACAATTAAAATAGTAGTATACCCTCTCTTTGATCTAGGATATGGTCCCAACAAATCAATGTAGAGACGCTGCCAAGGGCGTTCTACAACGATTTGTTGGCCCATTTCCGGACGTAATACTACATTAGGAGCTTTTGATTCTTTACAGTCCTCACAATCATCAATATAATTTTTAATTTCTATTGCCATTCCTGGCCAGTAAAATAATTGCCTAACCCTGTAAATAGTTTTATTTACCCCGCCGTGAGATGCATTAGGTCGGTCATGGTAAGTTTTTATTATTCTGTTGGCAAGGTATATAGAATTTTAATGGTAATATATTGCGCATGTATGAGTGCATCTCGCTCAGTACATAAATTTTCTGTCAGGTGACGTCACCTGCATGAAACGTGAATGCAATTATTTTAAACACGTGAATGCAAGTATATTAAATTACATTAAATATTTATTAAGTTAAATTTAAAATTAATAAAAAACAAGTCGTGAAAAAAGTGTTAGAATAATGGTTGTCTGTGCTGTGGCTAATTGCTATAGCAATAGCAATAAAAAAGCAAATAGAAATCAAAATGAACAAAGTTAAATTGTGGTGAAGTTTTTAGATTTCCAATAAAGGACGATAATCTGTGCAAAATCTGGTACAGAAGTGTTACAGAAAAGACAAATTTAATGTATCAACTGCATACATATGCTCAAAGCATTTTAAATTAGAAGACTATGTCAGAAACTTGCGACATGAGCTTCTAAATTATTCTCCTAAAAATAGCAAAAAATTAAAATCTGATGCAATTCCGACGAAACTACTGCCATTTTCAAATGATTTAAGGCCTTTAAGTGATATTATTAATCGGCAAGAACGCCATAATAAAAGGAGTTCTCAACAAATGATTCGTGACATATTGTAAGTATACATAGGTAGAATTATTTTAAAAAGTTCAGCAAAACTACTTTCAATTTTCATTCTATTAAATTTATTGGATTTTTCAGGGATGACAATATTGATGATGATAACGCAATTGAATCAAATTGTGGGACAAATGAGCAGGTGGGTGAAGGCGCAGCAGTAGCTTTATCTGCAGATAAAGCGACAACTACAGATTCTTTGGTATATGATGCAAATAAAGCTTCAAATACAGATTCTTTTGTATATGCAGATAAAGGTACAAGTACGGATTCTTTGAACAAATTGATTGCTGAAGGGTATGTAATTGAGGTGTAATAAATATGTTTATTAGACTAATAAAATCTACTTTTCTAGCTTATCTAGAAAAATATTAAAAATGGAGGAGGAAATAACACGATTAACGAAAAAAAACAATATGTTGACAGCAGAAAGTTCATATATTAATAAAATTTTTACACCTGGACAACGTTCCAAAATGCAGCGTAATGGATCACGAATTAGATGGGACAGAAATGATATTTCGAGAGGGATCGCCATTTACGCTAGCGGCCCGAAAGCGTACAGATTATTATTAACAAAAAAAAATATCCACTGCCAGCAGTGTCTACATTAAAAAAATCTCAACCCTGGCTATTTAAATGTAGTTTTTGCTCTAATGGATAACGCAAGTATGAGCACATATAAAAAAGTTTGTGTCCTGATGGCAGACGAGATGAAGATTCGACAGGTGTACGAATATGATCAGAAAAGCGACATTCTGCTAGCACCCGCCAACTACGTTCAGGTTATAATGGCAAGAGGAGTTTTTGAAAATTGGAAGCAGCCTGTATATTATGATTATGACAAAAAATTAACAAAACTGGTGATACATACGGTCATTAGGAAGCTGCATGAAATAAATTATCATGTAGTTGCAATTGTGTCGGATTTGGGTGGAAGCAACAGAGGCTTATGGAATGAAATTGGAGTGACTGAAAATAAACCATTTTTTGAAAATCCAGCTAATATAGGCAAGAAAGTATATGTTTTCAGTGACACTCCTCATTTAATCAAGCTGCTGCGAAACCATTTTCTCGATTTGGAATAACAATTGACAACGAATTACTCACCAAAAAACCTCTTGTTGAGTTGCTAGAAAAACAAACTGCGATTGATATTAAAATCGCAAGCCGATTAACACCAATCCATTTAAGCTGCAAATATGGGAAAAGGCAAAAAGTAAAATATGCCACCCAGTTATTTTGCCATACGAACTCCTGTGCACTGAATAGAATGGGTACATTGGGTATAGCGCAATCTGAGCACTGGAATGAATTGTCAATACTTTTAAAAACTGTAAGTCATACCATACATTTCCTACTATGATTGTCATTTTTGTATTTTTTTTAAATTTGTTTAAGGTTAATGATTGGTTTGACATTATGAATTCAAAAGTACCCAAAATAGATTCTCGGCCTAGGATGGCAGCATTTGGTTTGGCTATAATTGAACAACAAAATTTATTAAATAAAATGGAACATGTTACGAGAACTATGCGAGTTGGCAAACACAAATCCATGCTTCCATTTCAGAAAGGCATAGTTACCAGCATAAATGCCTTAAAAATGTTGTTTGATGATTTAAAGGATCAATATAAGATCACGTATTTATTAACATACAAGTATGTTGTTTGATGATTTCAATGATGAATATAAAATCACATATTTATTAACATACAGGTTAAACCAGGACCCTTTGGAACTATTTTTTGGCGTAATGCGAGCAAAAGGTGGGCTGTATGACCATCCTTCAGCCCTAGAATTCAAATACCGTCTAAGAAATTTCTTGCTAGGGAAAAATGAATGTATACTGTCTGACCATTCTAATGTTGAGAAGGATTCTAGCATCAACATTGAAATGGATATCGAAGCAGCATTAGAACCACCTGTTGTTCATACTATTATTGAAGAAACTATTTATATGGAGGATTATTTGCAGGGAATTGAGAGATCTGAAATAGACCCACATTACTATGATGATATGTTTAGTGTAGATGATAATATTGATGATGATAATTCCGAAATATTAACCGAACAAATAGTAACATCGAATCTGCTCCAAAATATAACTGAACCATGCGAATATATCACTGAAAACTCTTGCCAAGAGATGAAGCAATTGGTTTAGAGTATCTGGCCGGATACATTCTATATCGCCTGAAAACTAAACTTCCCAGCATTCGCAATAAATATTGTTCACAGGAAATGAGTTCGATGACATGGACTGATGTAGTAACGGAGGGTTTCTTACAGAAACCTAATCAGTTGTTTATAGACCAACTATCCCAATTAGAAAAAATATTTATAACACAAAATTCAACAGGGTTGGAGGCTGGCAAGAACTTTATTCAAAATTTAATACAAAAATCAAATCAAATAGATTTAGAAATTCAAATTAAGAGATTATTTTTTAGATGTAAAATGTTCTTTAAAATTAGAATTTTAAATTCCAAAATGGTTGAAGAAAGAACAGCTAAAAATAAGAAAATAAATAAAACTATAAATTAACTCAAATATTTTACATATTTTATTTTAATTGTTGCACAAAAAAAAATTATTTTTTCAATTTCCAGAATCATAAATAAAACTTTTCATATACTTTATAATATATACGAGGGGCTCAGAAACATAGTAGACCAACCCACAAAATTTTTTTTTTGGTTTTTTTTTGCTTAATCCATATCTTAGTTTCAACGTGGATTAAGCTTTAACATTAATTAAGCAACAAAAAACAAAAAAAAAATTGTGGGTTGGTCCTCTATGGTTCTGAGCCCCATATTTTACATATAAAATATAAAATTGTCATGCACGTGACGTAGTTGCGCAGTAGATATCCAAAAAAAAAACGAGGAAGATATTACCATTAATACTCTATATACCTTGTTCTGTTGGTAAGTCCGTTCGGTATCCATAGCTTCCATGTATTACTTTCTTGGTCTGGGTCTCCGTTCCGTCTATCCGTCCTCTTATATACACATCCGTCAATTACTTTTAAATCGGGGAGTCGTTCAGTATTGTCTAGCACTGTATTTATAATGTCTAAATAATCTGGGTCCTTAAAATTGTCACTCTAATTGTCAATAATGTTTAATTCTGTCACAACCATCATTTCGTCTAAACAATCGGCACGCGATAATGTATCTGCTACTATGTTCTGACTGCCTTTCCGGTGCTCAATGTTAAAATCGAAGCTCCAACGTGCTAAACGTCCGCTCAAGTCTTTCTGACCCATCAGCCATTTTAGACTTGCATGATCGGTTATTATTGTAAATGGTAGTCCTTCAACATAGGGTTGAAACGTTTGACGCTTAGCACGGCAGCCAGACATTCTAGTTCAGTTACGCTATAATTGCGTTGCGCTGAATTTAACTTCTTCGAAAAGAAAGCAATTGGGTTTTCTTTGCCATCTGCCGATACTTGAAATAAAACGCTGCCTACTCCTGACGTACATGCGTCACACTGAACATAAAATTGTTTACCGAAGTCAGGGTTTACTAACACTGGTGCTGATGTTAATGCTTTCTTCAGAGTTTCGAACGATTGCTGCGCTTCTGGTGTCCAAATGAAGTTAATATGGCAAAGTGTCAGATATTGATGAAGCTAATATGGCAAAATTATTTATAAAACGCCGGTACCATCCTGCCATACCTAAAAATCTTCGCACTTGTTTTGGTGTTTTCGGAGTTTCAAAGTTATTAATCGCTTCTACTTTCGTTGGATCTGGTTTTAAACTTCCATCTGAAACTATGTAGCCTAAATACTTTAACTCTTGATAGCAAAATTTGCTTTTCTGAACATTAATTGTTAATCCAGATTTTCGTTATTGTACAGCTACTTCGTTCAGTGTTTCTAGATGTGATTTTACATCTGGCGAAATTATTAACAAATCATCCAAGTATACAAATACACGTTCTCTCAGGCGTTGTGGAATTACTTTGTCCATGAGTCGGCACATACGTTGAGCAGCATTACACAGTCCAAACGGCATAACTTTAAACTGGTATAAAGGTCTTCCTGGTACTGTGAATGCTGTTTTCTCTCTTGATTTTTCTTCCAATGGAATTTGCCAGAACGCGTCTTTCAAGTCAAAGATACTTATATACCTCGTGTCTTGTAAGCGACTTAGCAATCCTTCTATGTGTGGTAGTGGATAAGCGTCCTTTTTCGTAACAGCATTTACTGCACGCGAATCTAAACACAGTCTTATTTTGTTAGGTTTTCGTACTAAAACTACAGGTGAATTCCACGGACTATTGCTCTCTTCAATTACACCTAAGTTTAACATACGATCTATTTCGTCGTACATTAGTTTCTGGATCGCTAAAGAGATTGGCCAATTTCTGCTTTTTATTGGTTCCGCATTTCCTGTATCAATTATGTGCGTTTCAATTTGTGTTTTTCCTAACCCTTTATTTTCAAATGATGGAAAATTTGTCTTAATCATGTCTAGTTGGTTTTGTTCCGTCTCCGACAATATATATATTGATGTTTCAGTTTTTCGTCTTTCTCGGTCAAATGTGTTGTTTCAGCATTAACTAAGTCTATTTTATGCTCTTCAATGTCCGTTAGTCCCAGTCCACATGTTGCTATTGATGGAAATTTTGCAATTATGGTGTCGAGTTGTTTTTCCTCCTCTTTAGTCAGTTCATGTCGTCGTGTCTCTGTATGTGAAATTTGTTGTTTAATTTGTCCGAAAGTGGGTTGCATTTCAAACGCATTCCAAAAGTCCATCCCTAAAAACATTTCTTGCTGTAATGTCGGACATAGATAAAGTCTTACCTTACGTGTTACGTCATTGCATGTTATCGGAATTATAATATGTCCTAGTATGTCTTGAGGCGTACCGTCAGCTGTCCGTACTGATGACGTCATCTTCGTGTATGTCATATTTAATTTCTGAATTAATGTCATGCATCCTGCTCCTAAAATGCTTACGTTAGCTCCACTGTCTAAAAGTCCGCGTACGTTTTCGTCCTGTATTTTAACTGTTAAGTACCAGCGCGGGTCTTTTCCTTTTGTCTCGAGAATTATAGTCGCGATACATTTTCGACATTTTCGTTCTGTGCGGTGTCGCTGTCTACATTTGTCAATCGATTTTTTTCTTGTTCTCTGTTTTTTTGTTACTGTAAAGTCCTTAAATATTTCCCGTCGTTTTTCTTCTTATTCTTTAAGTCTTTGTTCGTATGTTTTAATACTGATAGGTGGTGGCTCTACACCCAAAAAAATGTTACTAAGCTCACTGTAATATATGTAAATGTACAAGCAAAACAATTAGTAGTGGTGTACAATTAAATGTTACACTTACTATAACTACGTTATTCCAAATAATCATGTTCGGTGTTATAGCATTATTTTTGTATTACACATATTTATTATAGATGTCTGTGGTATTGAAATATATTGTAATTATTATAGAATAGAAATATGTTGCCCATACAAACCCATATTATAATAATAAGTAACTACAGCTTTCTGTAGAGCGAAAAAAATGTGTTTAGGTAAGAGTTATAAATCCTATTTGTGCTACTCTACATTCTTATCATGCTTAAAAAAACTTCATGCATTTTTACCAGGAATATATTATTTTCATATGATATTTAGAAAGACTTATAACAGCTCGTCATACTACTTCCTCTACCATGTTTTCCTGTAGCGCCAACAGTAGAATTAGTTATCGAATCATGTTAATTCTAAACAGAGACAAGTTAGTTAACAGAAATATAAGGTGATAACAGAGTATTAACAAAATTGAAAATAAGTTGAAGTATTACACATTCCTTTTATGGGAACATGTATATCCTCATGTTTTAAATTATAAGTTTAGTACGAACGCGTTCGCACGTGATGGAGTTTAATCCAATTTTTAGTCAAATTTTGAGTTTAAAAAATAAAGTTTTTAGTATTTATCCGAACTTAGTGAAAGTTTCAAATTCATTTAGAAGACTGCAAGATTTTGAGGAATTGCTACAAGAAGCAATTGACCTAAAATTACAGTTGTGTCTTTTAAAAAAAATTAATTGGTACAATTCTATTTTGGAACACAAAATAGAATTTTATTTTACATTATTAAGAAAAGTTGAAGTGCGACTGACAAAGGCAATAACTTATATTGACGACGCATTAGATTTCGAACCAGAAGACTCTACTTCCGATTTAGAATTAGACCTAATAGCACCTACGTGCTTTGATTTTATGGAACTGGAATTTATTGATACTGCATTACATTCATAATTAGCAGAATTCCAAAAACTACAGCGGTAAAAACAATTTATTAAAAAAACTAAATTTTGCTAAAGAATTTTATAATTGCAGTCACAGCAGTAATATTTTACAATTACATTAGGATTTTTTTTTTGCAATATCTAAAGTTTACGGCAGCCACATCAGTAATATTTTACAATTACAGTAGTAGAATTTTTTCCGTATACCTATAGTTTACCGCAGCTACAGCAGTAAAACATTAAAACGGTAAATTTTTTTTAGTTTTAGTTTCTGTCAAACGTTTATTGGAATTGTTTCAGCAAAAGTAAAATTTTAATTAAGAAAAAATAGTTTTTTTTTAATTTTTTTTTTATACAGTGATTTCGTTCAGTCAAGGAGAAAGTTCAAGTGGCTCTGAAGCAAGTGTTTTTGTTTCAAATATTGAAGAAGTCTTAATTTTTTTGAACGGCGAGGTAAGTGCATTATTTGTTTTATTTTGAAGCCAGTTTTAAAATGTTTAAATAAAAAGGATTTATCAACGCAATTGTCGGCTGTTTCTGTAGACTTTTTGTACGTCGAAACAAAGAACATGAAACATGGAATGATTGGAGGAGATGACAGGAAAAAAATTGCTGATTCAATTTTTTATTTTTTATTAGCAAAGTGGCCAGCCAAAAGGTATATAGATTTTAACATTAAAGTGCATTCTTGAAAATATTCGCCAGCAAATTTATTACAGGTTTCAAAAAAACGAGTTTATTAGACTTGCGAAACTAGTGACGGAAGTATTCCCAACTGAACATATATCCATTTGGTATATGCCCTCAAAAGGTGGTTTAAATTCTAAAGGCAAACTGTACACCGCATATTGTCATTACCACCAGTTGCTAATCGATTGTGAATTAGCGAAAAAGATTTCAAGGCAAAAAACAAAAAATCTGGAGAATTTTAATGGTAAAACTATTTCAATATTTTTTTAAACCCCTCTTTCTACACAGGCAAACTTCACTGTCATGACAGTTGCAAGAAAATATAAAATATTGTATTGACTAACAAATATTTATTCTTCTTGAGAAATTCATTCTTGTAGCTGTTATGCCAGTGCACCTTGCTCATGTATGGATGCAGATTGTCTGTATTATAAAATTAATGTTCTATTTAAAAAATTTATTCAGATCTAGAGTTTACCGATTTTTCTACAATTGAAGCCAATGAAAGAGTGCAACTGCCAGAAGTGTTTAAATCTGACTGGATTTCATCTTTTAAAGTACGTCGCAAAGAAATTTTGGAGTCGAACTTTATACTTCAAGATTATTGCAAAAAATATACCTGTCTTTCAAGAGAAGATATTTTTGAAGAATTTGTAAGAAACTTTTACATTAAACCATATTATGAAATACAATATTATTTATAATGCATGTAATATATTCTGTTGGATGCAACATCTATATTTTCCAAATTTTCTGAAATAAGAAATATATCATACTTTGAAGAGGCTGCAGAGTTTATTGTGCAAAAAATACAAATATCAAACATAGAAGCACTAAAAAAACTACGAACATTCATCAAATTAAACAACCAAAGTAGGTATTTTGAAAGAGAACCACATTGAAAAAAGTAATTTGTGTTTCAATTGATTGACGCAAACATTGTTCGTGTCGTTGCCGTTAACTTTTTGAGTGCGACAGTTCTTGAATATTACTTATATTTTAATTAAAATCACTTAAATAAAATCTTTTTACAGAATCATATGAAATTATATCATTTCTTGGACTGCCATTTTTATTGAATAACCCAAATAAAAAATCATTGTGTGCTAATAAGGCCAAAGGATTTAGACCATCAAAACAGATGCAGTGGCGAGCGGTGACTTTTGCATCTAGGCAAGCAGAAATTATTAAAAAAATAAGATAATACAAATGATTTTTTTTTGCATTTATTTATACATAAATTAAATTAATTCTACGATTTTTTGTGCAGAATTTTTTATTATATTATTATAAAAATCTGGTTTAGTTTTAAGTTCTATTAATAAATCCAGTTCTATTGAAAGTAACGTCAATAATGCAAGTCTATCTTATCCTGTAGTATTTCTTGAATACGTTTTAATACGTTTGAGAGTTGAAAATGATCTCTCGACAGATGAGGTAGTATATGGTGGTATAGCAACTACATTATTTAAAAATTTCAGGCAAGTCATCTTTTAATTCATTTTTTTTAATAATAATACAATAATGTCAATTTCACACTTTTCCACTTACTTTTGAAATAAAATTATGTACATACTAAAATAAAAAATTAACTTTAAAAAAATTGTAAAATATCAAAACGAAAAAAAAATAGTCAAACAAAAATAGCTTTTTGCGATTTCCAAAAGCAGAAATATTTCTGTTTTCCATAACCAAATTTGTGATATTTAGCTTTCTTATATACTAAATAGCATAACAAACAATCGGTACTTTTCTATTATATTTCTGCTTTTCCATAAACAAATTTATATGATATTTTTAAACTCTCTTATACTCAATTGCATAACAATCGGTAACACAAAATAATCCCACACCAATATAAGCAACAGCAGAGATTTTTCTGCTTGACTTTGCAAAAAAATTCTTGCTGGTACCTTCTTTTGTTGCGCTTAAAAGTATACCATTTTATAAATAATAATTTGAATACAAAATAATTAGCAAAACTCAAATAAATAATTTCCAAATTTGGAAAATATATTTTTTTTTTTAATTTTAAAATTTAAAATATTTTTGAAATTGTATCAAATATTCGCTGGGCAGCAGAGCTTAGCCTGCTTACTTAGACGGCTCGCCACTGACAGATGGTACAAGATTCTTTTGTTAAATTATTTGAGGTAAGTTATTGTTAAAATTATTTAATTTTATCATTTATATTCTAAAGTTTTTTTTACAAATATGTAATAATTTGTTAAATTTCAGACTAAAGAAAATGCTGAGAACTTTTATAAGGACAGACGTGTTACATCACAACCTTTTATGGTTTTAATTGGAAGATTATCGGATCCAGACGAAGTAATTGCACGAATATATTTTTAAGATAGGGAATTTTCGTTTAAATCTCCAATACGTGCCTTTGATTTTTTATATAAAATTTATATAGTTTTTAATTTAGAATATCCTATCGAATCCAATCACATATTCTTTTTTTTTCAATCTGGTATATATAATTATTCAACTGATCATGATGACAAATATAACTCGCCGGACAATCAAGCTTTTATAAATGAATTAAATCTGCTAATTAACAAGAACGTTTTATTATAAAATATTTAATTTTTCGTATTATTATTTTTTTGTATAAATTGCTTTAAGTTATTATTATTTTTTGTATGAATTGCTTTAATTTTTTATAATGCAGTGTTACAAGTCTGAGTGGAAATTTGTTTTTGCAAAAGAAAATGTGATTGATTTCGTCAAACATTTAAGAGAAACACATAATGAAATTGAATATAAATGTATATCTCTTAATTGTCAAATGATTTTTGAAAATTATAAATGCTATTATAACCATTTAAGACGTCATTTAAATGAAGCCAATTCCCAATCAAATATATTACAAAATGATAATGTCATTAGAAGTTGTGGTCCTAGTATTGAAAATTTGTATGAAATTGAAGTTGAAGAACAAGCAACAGAAAGTTTAGATATTCGCAATGAATTTTTATTTATGAATGAAAAATCAAGAATTTTAAGTTCTATTAAAAAATTTAGAGAAGATTTTCTGAAATTAATTCTAAAACTCCTGAGTTATGAGGAAATACCTCGAAATAAAATTCTTTTTGTAATGCCAGCAAAATTTATTTTTGATTAATTTAATAAAAAACACATTCAATCAAAATTTGGATACGCAGATCTTAAATTTTTTGGACTTATTAGATAATATTATTTCTACAAACTTTAACTTTTCTGAACACATGTTAATTTCATATTTAAAAAAAATGAATATATATATTGAACCCAGAGAAATTTTATTAAATACTATTTCGGATATAGTTACAAAAGACACAAGACAAGTTGTAATTAAAAAAAAGTTTTCGTTTTTAATAATACCACTAACAGCCACATTTGAACTATTACTATCTAAGGATCGTTTTTTGATAGATTTGGTAAAATATATTAATTATTTAGATAATTTGGATTGTGTTCATAACATAATACAATTATCTCTGTGGAAAAATAAAATTCAACAACTTGGTAACCAACCAGATATATTGTATATTCCATTGTGTGTTTACCAAGACGAATTTGAACCATTAAATGCTCTGGGGGCGCATAATACAGCGTATAAAGTAAACGGAATATATGTAAACATATGTTGCTTACCACCCCATTGGCGATCAAAAGTAGACTTTGTATTTTTATTTGCTTTAGTTTTTTCCGGTGATATGTCAAAATATGAAAATTTAATTTATTCGCACGTTAATGATGAGTTAAAGAAATTACAGCAGCTTGGTATTAAAATTAACCATGAACAATACAAATATGCTAAATTTATACCTATTATATTTTCCGGTGATAACTTGGGAGTGCATGTTACAATGGGCTTTTCTGCATGCTTTACATCTAATATCCTTTGCAGATTCTGCTATGCTAATAAAGCAGAGCGTAAGTGTATGATTGTGCAAAATAATTCGCAAATGCGGACCAAAGAAAAATATTGTGAAGATTTATTGAAAAATGATTCTCATTCGACCGGAGTAATAAAAGAATCTCCATATCGTGGTATAAAAGGCATGCACTGCCTAGATAATTGGTTCGTAGATGTTATGCATGATATTTTACAAGGTGTTGGTCATTATGATATTAGTCAGTGTTTGTTGAAATTTATTACAGACAAACTTTTCACTCTAGAACATTTAAACACCAGTATTCAAAATTTTGATTGGCCATCCGAATACAATAAACCTGATATTATTGGTATTCACAATTTAAAAGCAAAACATCTAAAAGTCTCTGCATCAGAGATGATGGGTCTTATTCTTTACTTACCTCTCATAATTGGAGATATACTTCCAGAATATGAACTTAATGAATACAATCTTATATTAAAGCTCAAAGAAATATTGATGATATGTCTACAAAAATATTATGTACCAGGTACTTCGGAATATTTCAGAACTCTAGTCGAATAGCATCATTCCTTATATATTAGTTGCTTTGGCCCTACACTGAAATATAAACATCATTTGCTCACTCATTATCCGGCGGTAATGGAAAAAGTTGGTCCTGTGTCATTATTTTGGTGTATGAACCAAGAGAGCAAACATAAAATTTTCAGAACAATTTCTGATGCCATTGAGTGTAGAAAAAACCTATTAAAATCTTTTTCAATCCGCAATCAAATAAGTTTCTCCAATTTTTTAATATCTGATTTCCACGATAAAAGCATACAATTTAATAGAACTCCAAAAAAGATTACTACCGACGAAATTAATGTAAAATATAGTCTGTGTTTTAGTAATCGTAATACTTTCAACGTTATCCCCAAAATTGAATACATTGGAAAAGTGTATAAAATTAATTCTGTAGTGCAAATTAGCAAATACAAAGACGACGATTCTCCAGAATTTGCCACAATTCAACTTATTCTTGAGAAAAATAATAATTTTTTTTTTATTTGTAAATTACTAGAATCTATAGGTTATAAGTCACGTTATTTAGCATACGAGATAAAAGTTCTTAATCAATACAAATTTATAAGATTACACGAATTAGTAGTTAACGCAACTTCTAAAATTACAATGCTCGGAAGTGGCAAGACTTTTGTGAATTGGCTTCTTTAATTTTCCATCGAAGTTATCCTTAATTAATTAATATAAGCTAAACCAAATTATGACAATAATACAAATTGTTTATATAATACATTATATTAATTATATTAGTATATTATTTATAAAATACAAAATTTGTAACAATATATGTAAAAAATAAAAATTAAATTTCTTTTAAAAGTTGTTTTTATTTTAAAAAAATCTATTAGGTTTTCAGGTAGTACCAGTACTGTTTAGATTGGTAACAATTTTAACATTAAAACCTTGCAGTTACAACAGTATATAGCCATTCTGTAGTAAGAAGACTTTACGTATTGCTCTTATACAATTATACGGAAACAGAACATGTTTAATACTCTTGCTGCAGCAGGAAATTTGTGGACACACTCAATAGAAGCATACGTACATTTAATCAGATATGCTATTGTTATTAGAATGTTTTCCGTTTTCATTAATAATTGTTTTGTTTTATGCCAAAAAGAAAAAACTGCTGTTACAAGAGAAAAAATTCTTTTTATAAATTATAAAATACTGGGGCGGCTTTACTATTTTGGACCTATTGCACTGATACTCTATTGATGTTGTGCTATGATATTATAGTATTTACAACTTTTTTATCACGCTAAAATAATACAATTATGTGTGTTGGTGCAATGGTGTTTATTTTTAGTGGGCTTTAAAAAATAATGTAGATGCTGAGTACTGCTGCCAGTTTGGTATTTTTTTTTGGGTGTATTGGTGTTTGTTTCCTCTATAATATTTCAATTTTGTTTTCCTGTTTTAAATTATTTTGTGATTGTAATTGAATGTCATGTAGGTGTTTCTGTTCATTTGTGGCGTTTGGAATGTCATCGTTATGTAAGTGTGGTGTTACTACTGTCAAACTAGAAGGTGTATTTAATTCTTTTCCGGAGTTTCGAATCTGACACGTGGTGACTCCGTATTCAACACGTGACTCCTGGTGTTTTCCGGCGAACATTTTGGACAATTTGGTTTCGCTACATCCTTCATACCGCATCTGTAACAAAAAAGTTTCCGCTGTACTTCTCCACAATCTTGGAAACTATGGCCTTGTTTGTCGCAATTCCAGCAAATATATTTCTGAGTATTACGGACGTCATTCTTTTTAAATTTAATTTCATCTACTTCCATTTCATGAATTTCTTCGTCGGGTGTTGTACATTCATGTAATTCCTTAACAAATCTCGTAGGTTGCCTTGAATTGCTCAAAACACGTTCCGCTTTTCTCATGATATTTCGAAGATGGTCTACCGAAAATATATCAGCCGTCATTTGCTGAATACGAATATTAATGTTGTTTCTTAAAATATCCACTAGTTGCGCTTCCGACATTGGTACTTTTAGCTGAAGACTCCACGCAGTCATATCTGTACAGAATTCGTCGAACGTTTCGCCTTGCTGTTGTTTCCTGCTCATCATCGTCATAAAAATTTCACTATCGGATTCCAGAATTTGATATGGACTAACGATAGCTGCTTTTAATGTTGTCCAGTCAATATTTTTATGTCGAGTTACGTATTGAAAATACCATGTCTTAGCTTGTCCTTTCAGTAAAATATGTAATTTGTTCGTTACGTGTGTCCAGTCTAAATTGTCGTCTCTTGTCATCTTCTCTACTCTTTCAACGAAATCTATCACCGACATCGGTCCTTTACCATCGAACGTTATACCCCAATCAATCATCGGTGATCTTCTCTCGACGTATGAATTTTGTCTATGATTTGGCTGTATTCTATCATGGTTGTTGTGTTGTGCCATCAGTTCTTGATTAGACAGTACTAGATTTGACATCATTTGTTCCCGCTTCGCAAATCTATCATTCGTTGATGGTAACTCTGCACCTGTTTCTTGTCGTTGTTCCGAAAAGTGTTGTTGAGTTAGTGGTTGCTGTATGGGTGGTTGAGCTGTCATATGTTGTATGGGTGGTTGAGCGGTCATATGTTGTATGGGTGGTTGAGCTGTCATATGTTGTATGGGTGGTTGAGCTGTCATCTGATTGTTGTCTGTCATTACATTTTGTTGGTGAATTAAAGTCAATCCGGCGGATAGTAGCTTCATTATTTCGAAAATTTACGTGATTCATCTCCCCTATTGGCGTTTGGTATCTATTGTTGTGTGGTGTCCGTAGGTTGTTTTGTTCGTCGTCGATTAAATTTTCAGTATGTCTTGTATGATTGTTTTTGTCGATTACAGTCTAAGCGTCGATTGAATTTGAATTTTGACTCGAAATTTGGCTTTGAGTAGAATTTTCTTTTTGTGTCAACATAGCTGTCAGTAACGATAATTGTTCGAGAATTACTGCTGAATCAGTTTACGATTTGGTTTTCATTTCATTTATTGTACGTCGCATTTCTTTCATCATGATTTCTTGTTGAATTTTAAATGCATTGAGGCTATCAAGGTTGTCAAATACTTCTTTTTCTAAACGACTTTTCAATGTTTGTTTTGGAAGTTTTGTTTTATTTTGTGTATTTTTAACTTGGCGTTCAGTATTTTCTTCCATTTGCATTTCTTTGTCCCAGTCTTCGACATTACTTAGTTGTTGTTCTTGACAATCAAACGACTTCAACGAGATTTTCTCAGATAAATCACTTTCTGAAACGCTACGCGCTTGATTATTACCTACATTATATTGGCTTGTCGATGGAATAGTTTGATTAATTTGTTCCAATTGTTTAGCTAAATTCTCGCAAGTAACAGCACTGCGTGTTTTTACTTTTGAGGGTTTTTCGATCTCTTTATCCATAATAAAGAAATTACTTATACTTTTAACGACTACTTCAGAGAAAAATGTATGCAACAAATACGAATTACTTTCGACCAGATAAAATTTTGTTTGGGTTTTGTTAAAAAAACAATAATACTTTCCAATTTGTCACAGTCACTGTCTCAATTTAATATATTTAATTTGTAAAATAGAATTTTTTTTATTTTATTAATTTATTTAATTCAATATAATATAAAATAATTGCTCTAAATTTTCGAGTTTTTGAAATATAATAATTATCCTGAACTAATTAGTTATTTCAATAATACCTAAATCAATCCGTAAAAATACCTGATTACTATACCTCACTACTCATAAAATCTAAATATGATATTATATCAATTATTATTTATATATTTATCGTTTAGACTTGATAACTATAATGATTGGTTATCGGTGGATCCCTAATTTCATAATTCCCTACGAAACATGGCTTGTTCGGTGATTCGATCAATTTTTATTTTTCTTCTTGTTCTTTCAAATTTCGTTTTTACGTTTTACTAAAAATTTTATATATTTCGTCGATGTAAAAATTTATATAAGCTAAAAAAATCTAAAATTATATCTTGAACTTGTATTTTGCGACTTTCAAGACTTGCATATTACGTTCAGAATTTAATTCTTCGATATTTATTTTATTTTTGTGATGAACCAATTATTACGTTATTGAGATTTATTTAGAAAAGTCAACCGTTTGCTAGTGTATAAACATAAAAAACGTGAAAATTTCCAAAAAAAAAAATATTTTTGGTTCAGAATTACGTGACAATATTGTGACTGTCTTATAAACAACGCTCTAATGCTAGCAGGGCCTCGGCCTACATTTGCGTATTTATTAGGACTCAGACACAGTACTTCAAACAATTCTTAATCTCAATTTCGTAACTAAATTTTTAAAAAAAATAATTAAAAATTACTGAATTGACAAAATTAAATTAAAAAAAAAATGGAAATTATTACTCTATACTTTATTTTTTTAAATTGATTTACTTTAAATTACAAACCAAAAGAAACTGCAAATAAACTATAAGATTTTACTAAAAAAATAAGAAATATTAATTAAAATATTTCAGAGCTTGGATTCCATTAAGGATTTATCCTGCCCCACGTTGGGCGCCATTTGTTACTTTTTATTTGTCTGTGATAAATTTAAAAAAAAAATAAAATTAAAACACTAAACACAATACAACACAAGACTGACATAAAGACAGCGTTCAGTTGGTTCTATCTGAACCACTTGATAAAATAAAGCGAAACCGTCATCGCTCAAATCAAGCGCTTGTTGTACCCATATCGCAAACAAGTGACATGCCTGGCATAAACACAGCTTAGTTCGTCGGTTTGTGGGGGTGTTTTGTTGCCAGATAGGTACGATTAGTAACTATAATTTATGCATGTCTGAAGGAACAATAAATAGGAAAAAAAATAGACAACTCATACAAATTTTTGAGGTTACTCATCACCCGATTACAGTAATTTATAATAAAATTAACATAAATGTAAAGAAATATAATGTGTTTATTATTTTCACAATCGACCGAAATATTCTAGCTATACGATGTTTCCAGCTGAATTTTGCACAAACTCCTTGACAATACTTTTGCACATTGTGTATTGTCCCTTTCGTGCAACGAAAAACAAAATTTAAAGAAAACTACGAAGATCGATGATACCGCCATGTTTCATATGGGAAGTCATGAAAATAGTTCACCACCGAAAATGTTTTTAACCTATAACCAACATCTTAATAAAATAACTCAATATATATCCAAAAATATTTAATAAAAATATAACTCATTTATTCATATTCTAAACATGTGTACTATTTCATACAATTTTAATTTAATTTATATGCATTTACATATATAATTTTATTTGGGTTTTTTATAATGTTTTAAATCTGTTTTTACAGCAACTGAGATTTACTCTACGAATTCCAATTAATTATTTTGAAATATAAATTTTAATTTTATGTTATTGAAATTTTTATTAGAATTTTATTTTATTTTATTTTGAATTTGAAATTGAATTATTTTCTTATTTGAATTTAATTTATTTTTATTTTAAATTTGAAATTAAATAATTAGCTTTGAATTTGATTATAATTAGCTTTGTATTTCAATATATTTAGCTTTTTATTTGAATTTAATTAATTTTGTATTTGAATATATTTATTTCATATTTTGAATTTAATTAGCTTTGTATTTCAATATATTTATTTCATATTTTGTATTTAATTATTTTATTTTTGAAACGAATATTAAAAAAAAGAAGACTTTAAAACTTTGAATAATTATTTAGTACAGAATGAATTTTATGGTTAATCAAAATGAATGAAATGATTTTAAAATTTATTTATTTGAAATTATATTGAATATTAATTTTTCTAAACGTTAATTTTTCTTTAAATTTTCATAAATTCTACTATAATTTTTGTTTCTATTTTTCTTTCAATTTTCATAAATTTTTACTTTTTTTTAAAAAAACTATTTGTACTAATTCCAATATTTAGGTAACTTTTCTGTTATTTTTTTATTTAAATTTCTGTTATATTTTATTTTCCTATTATATTTTAATTTTAATTCATTTTTGTTTAATTTAAAAAAAATGTAATTCACTTTTGGAATATGTAGTATTTTAAATTTATGTAATTAAGTCATTTTTACTGTTATATTTTAAAATATATACTTTTTTGTAATTTAAATTTTGATTAACTGTAACTTTTAAAGTTTTTAACAGTTTTATATAATTAATATTAATTTTTTTTTTTGTTTTTAATAGAATTGTAAAATGTATTATATATATTTTTATTTCTTTAAAAAAAAATGTACTTACAAAATAATCCTGCGCCGAGCTGATTGTACAAACAGTGACTGAAGATTACTTGTTGTCGAAGATTTTCGTTTTATTTTGATGTAATCTAAATCTAATTTTATATATATATATAATTTTTATACAATTCTATTAATTTTTTTTTTTGATTTTTTTGATTTTATAACAATATAAATTATTTTATCATTTGAAAAATATATTCACAAAGCTTTAATTTAAAAAAAATTCTTTTTAAAATGTATGAATTTTGATAAATTACTTTTATTATTTTAAATATGTCAACTTTGATAATATGTTAATTGACTTTTTATTTATTTATTTTTTTAACAAGAAAAATTTAACTTTAATAAATTTCCGTAAATTTTATTACTTTTTTTACTTGAAAACGTATTGCTCTTTACTACAAATTAAGATCTTTTAATTTATCTTTTTAAACTTTAACTTTATTTAAGAGTTTAAATATATGTTTTTTCTTAATTTTTTTATATAATTTCCGTTCGAAGAACTAAATTTTGAATCATAAAAAAACAAAAATTTTAACTGCTCCAATTAGTGACTGCACTAATTTCTTGATTGTAATAATTTCTTTATTGATTATTATTCTTGTGTTGAATTAATTTCTTGTTTACTTGATATTATTTTTTCTTATTGGAAACTATATAAAATTCTAAATTAGTATTTTACTATATACAAAAATATTAAAACTTTTACCTATAAAATCCACGTGCAAAATATTGAACGTTGTAATATATATATATTTACGAACGCAATAATTATTTGCGAACGCAGTTATTTTCTGAGTTATTATTTTTATTTTGTTTTGTACCAACTAAATGGTTATTTATAATTTAAATAATTCTTCAATATATTTTTTTTTTTAAAAAAAAATCAAAATGTCTATTCTTTTTTCTCTGCTAACTATATCTTATATATATATCTTTAATCTTGTTCTTGGATGTCCGTCTTCGTCCAAAATTGAATAAGAAAGAAGGAAGTTGTCCAGTTTTCTAATTAGTGTTTCCTAATGAATAAATTTAGCACCTAATTCAAGATTGCCAACATGCGCGAAAGAAAAAATATTTTATTGCAAATTTTCATGCGCTGGCCGCTCAGTACTAAATTATTCACATAGATAAACTTTGGCAACTTCCGTCCTTCCGTCTTATTCAATTTCATATCAAAACAAAATGTCAGTCGTCCATTTGGTGAAGTATTATTATTTTTACTATTTTATTTATTTTTATATATTTTATAATTTTACTAATTTTTACTTATTTAATTTTAGGAAATTATTTTGATTTCATTTTAAACAAAAAAAAAACAAATAAAATATATGATGGACGCCGTTCACTCTTACCAAATCCAGAGATGTGAAAACTGTACAGCCGTGCAATTGTTGTACAAAATCTGTTATGTAAGGTATGGGGTACCGGTCCGGTTTTGTTACACTATTCAAACCTCTATAGTCACCGCAGGGTCGCCACTCGCCGTTCTTTTTCTGAACAAGATTCAGTGGACTAGACCAATTACTACATGATGGACGACAGATACCCTGTTCTATCATAGTTTCGAATTCTTGTTTAGCGATTGTATACTTTTCGTTATTTAAATGCCTTGCGCGTGCTTACATTTCACTTGTAATTTCTTTAAAATAATTTAACAAGTTAAAGATTTCAGGTGTAACTGAATCGGCTGAAATTGTTGTGAGAGAACAAATAGGCGCGTTTACGACTTGTGTAATTATTTCCAATTTAGTAAGAGAATCGATTAGTTTTCTTCCTTTTAAAATCAACAATAAGGCCAAAATGATTAATGAAATCGGCTCCTATAATGGGTTTTTCAACGTTCGCAATTGTGAAACGCCATCGAAAACATCTTCGTAAACCTAAATTTACATTTAATGCTTTTTTACCGTAGGTATTTATTACTGTAGAATTTTCCGCGAAAAGCTTAAAGTCGCTTTTAGCTAATTTGTCACTGCTGATTGGTGGAATAACTGAAATGTCAGCGCCGGTATCGATTAAGAACTGTAGTTTCGAACTTGGATCTAATATAATAAGTCGGCGATTGTTTTAACCGACTGCACTGGTCGCCAACAGCGCGGTCTCATTTAGTTTTTTGGAACGCTACTGGTTTTATGTTGTTGGTATTTATATGGTTCTTTACATTTGCGTGCGTCATTTTTGAATTTAAAATGATACCAACAGATATCGAATTTTTTTGATTCAAATTTAGAACGCGAGCGTGATCGGTCCCTTCTGACGTCGGAACGATTTAATTGTTCAAAATTTAATTGCGAAAAAACGATTTAATTGCGAAATTCCGCCAACTCGACCGATCCGTAATTGGATGGCGACGGTCCTTGGTCATTGGCTGCGGCTGAAACCGCATATAAATTAACCGGTTGATTTATTTCCACGATTTTATCAGCAGTGGTCGCTAATTTTTCGAGATCAGTATCTTCGATGCTAGAAAGTATTTCTTGGACGTGCGCCGGTAACCTTTGCATCCACAAGTTTTGTAAAACTGAGTTAATTATTTGCCCGCTTGCAAGAGTTTGCATTTCACGCAAAAGTTGTGACGGCTTTTTATCACCAAGTTGTAACGTTTTTACTAACCTATCAATTTTAGTACGCGACGATTCACCGAGTCGTGATATAATTGCCTGTTTAAAATCCGAATATTTGTCTTTAGTCGGAGGTGCTATAAGTTTTTCTTTGACCCATTTAGTTGTTTCGCTGTCGAGTGCGGTAAGTAAATGGCTATATTTTGTACCACCCTGAATTATACCACCAACGAGAAATTGCGCCTCTATTTGTATAAACCAGATTTCAGGGTCTTCCCTGTTAAACGGTGGCGGTTTAACCGCTACACTACAAATTTTATTACTCGATCTAAGTTTTTTCTTTTTGTCTGCGCTTGCTGTGTCCCTTTCGTGGCTATCGTTTGTCGACATTTTTATATTAAATATTTAATGTAATTCAATTGATTCAATAGATACGAATTAATGAGTAAACTCGTTTAAATAAGACGAAAATGATTTTTATATACATATAGTAAAGCAATATTATATTGAATAAACAACTTAAATATGTGTCACTAAAATGTAATATGAATGTTAATTATAATAATGATTTGAATGGTATTTGAACAATTGATTTAAATACCAAATATTTTGTATTGGTAATTTTATTTAATACCAAATGTAATTTTTAGTATTGGTATTCGACCAATTTAATTTAATATTATAAAATATAATTTTTATTGAAATAATTTGTATTGGTATTCGACCAATTTAATTTAATATTATAAAATAAAATATAATTTTTATTGAAATAATTTTTATTGGTATTCGACCAATTTAATTTAATATTATAAAATATAATTTTTATTGAAATAATTTGTATTGGTATTCGACCAATTTAATTTAATATTATAAAATATAATTTTTATTGAAATAATTTTTATTGGTATTCGACATTTTTTGTTGAAATATGTATTTGTACTTGTATTCGACCGATTTATTTTATATATTTAAAACAAAAAATTTTTTTTTTGATACCGTTTGAAATTTTTTTTAAATATATTTCAATATGAATTTAAATTTGGTTTTATAATTTTTTTAATAACATTGTTGCAAACAATTTTTGTTTAAATATTATTGTTATACAATTTTTAATTAATAATCTTGTTGAGACAATTATTTTATTTCGATAATTAAATTCTAAGAATTTTTATTTAAAATATATTGTTGAAATTTTTTATAATATTGTTGATTTAATATTAATATTTATTATTTTTTTATAATATTGTTTATTTAATAATTTTTTTAAATATATCAATTTTTTGATTTACTTAAATTTGGTAATATTATTGCTAACATTTTTTATAATTCATAATATTGTTGATGGAAATTTTTTTTTAATAAGTTCAGCAATATAGCTTCCAAAAAATGTTTTTTATTTGGTAATATTGTTGCAATATTTTAATATTAATTTTGTGGCAAAAAAAAAATTTTTTTTTGTTGACAAATCTGTTTTTCAATATAATTTTATATTATTGAAAAATTTACCTTGTACTTTTTTAAAAAAATATTTATTGTTGAAATATTTTTGTTTTACAAATTATTTTAATTTGTTGAAAAATTTGTTTTTTTTAAAAAATTTGTTGAAAAAAACGTTTATTCGAATTTTGCTCGACAATATTTTCATATTGGTAATTGTGATTGTATGTAATCTTTACAATCGTTGTTGTCGACATGAAAAATGTTGTTCAAAAATCCGATGTTGTTCTTGATTTTGCAGGAAAAATAATTTTACCTTTTTTTTCTTGATAGATTTATATATGTATGTGTGATGATTAATTTTCCTGGAACAAGATGCCGCAAAATGTACCGCAAACTGTAACTGCTTGATGCTTTTTGATTTGCGTATTTTTTTTTAGCAAATTTTTTGGTTAAAATTTGTTGAAAAGAAAATATTTGGATTTTATTTTACATAAATTCAGTTTTTTTCTTTGATGCAATTCTTACTCGCTGAACCAAAAATAAATGCTACTGCGGGGTCACCAATTTGTGTGTGTCGTTGTTGTACCACAATGGTTTGTTTCAAATAAAACACTACCACAATACGTATTCGGTATATTATGATCTTTATTATATTTATATTTACAGCTTATAATATATTAAAAATCAATTATTCTCAATTATATATATATATATATATATATATATATATTTACAGCTTAATTATTATGTTTATTAATATATATATATTGCTTTACGAAGCTATTGACACTAGATTAATTATTTGAACAAATAACTATTCACTATGAGAGCTCAACACCGAATGGCGTGATTGTCGGAATTACAAAAAATGTTTTAATTTATAGACGCCGAAGCGGACAAGCAACGCAGCCAACATTACGCGTTTTTAGTGTTGTCAACATTAATTTATTTTAATAAATTATTTTACTAGTGGCGCTGTTGATGTGACGCAACGCTAGCCGCCACATACACATAAATATTTCGAAGATATTAAGAAATTAAAAGGCAATATTTCTATAAATACGCCATCTATTGAAAAAAAAGAAACTAACTTCAAAAAAAACAAAATTAAAATTTTTAAATAGCTTTGCATATTGTTAGGTGTTTTTTCTAATCAATTAATAATATGAGTGAAAATAAAATTCTTGAAGCAATTGCAAATCTAAGAGTAGAAATGCATGAAACTACAAAACTCAGGAATGAAAATATTTACTCTAAAAATCAATTTGTTGATTTAGAACTAAATAACATAAATGAAAAACAAAGACTACTGAAAAATAGAATTATTAGAAATCAGTGGCGAGCGGTGACTTTTGCATCCAGGCAAGCAGAAATTATTAAACAAATAAGATACTACAAATGAATTTTTTTTGCATTTATTTATAAATTAAATTAATTCTATGATTTTTTGTGCAGAATTTTTTTATTATATTATTATAAAAATCTGGTTTAGTTTTAAGTTCTTTTAATAAATCCTGTTCTATTGAAAGTAACGCCAATGATGCAAGTCTATCTTCTCCTGTAGTATTTCTTGAATATGTTTTAATACGTTTTAAAGTTGAAAAAGATCTCTCGACAGATGAGGTAGTATATGGTATAGCAACTACCAATGAACATAATTTAAAAATTTCAGGCAATGCTTCTTTTAATTCATTTTTTTTAATATACTCAAATAATTCATACACTTCTTTATCTTGAAATTCCTCTGATTTATAGATTACTATCAACTCATTCGTCAATCGCGTAAAATCAAATATATTTTTATATGTTTTCTTTAAACATTCTATAGGGATATCTGGCATTTGTTTAGTGTATTCTTTATATTTTTTATTATTTAATAGTTCGATGAAATTTAGACATTCTAATTTTTCAAAACGGTAAGAAATTTGTAAAGAAATTGTATCAATTATCTCATAAAATATTTGTCTAAAATATGATTTCAATTGTTCTTCTGTTTTCATATTTCTATTTATTTTTGGAAAACCAGCTACAATTACTGAGATCTCAAATATTTCATCAAATTTATCTCTATATTCACTAATCTGTATTTTTACTTCATTTATTTTTGATATACAATAATTTATTTCATAGCACCTTTTTTGTAGTATATTATATAAAATATCAGTTAAAGCAAATACAGAATTAAAAATATTTAATAAGAATACGGTTTTAAAGTCAGACAAAAAATATACAAATCCATTTGCAGCACCAACAGCATCTTTATCCCAATTTTGTGGATTTTCAACAATCATTTCAAAAAACTCAAGCAGTTCTACACGAAACTGATAAGTTGTATTTACAATTCGAGAATTATATATCCACCGAGTAGGTGCAACATGTGGAACTTTCAGTTTTATAATTGTTTGAAGTGCATGTACTCTCTTTGTTGAATGCGAAAAAAATGATGCAATACCACTTATAGTAGAAAAAAATTTTTTACATTCTTTAATATAGTTGACGGATTGGGACAAAACTAAATTTAAAACATGTGCAAAACAATGAATAAAAATAGCCATTGGATACACCTCTTTGACTTTTGCTTGCGTGCCGTTCAGCTCACCGGACATAACTGCAGCACCATCATAAGTTTGTGCGATAAATTTTTCACCACATTCAAGTTTTTCAATTGTCTGAATAACGTGTGTCGATAAAGCAATAGCAGATCTGTCCCCACTTACATCAGAAAAACCAAGAAATCTTTCAACTATCTTTCCAGATTTTGTAACATATCGCACCATTGTTGAAAGTTGAGATATATTTGAAATATCTGAAGTTTCATCAAGGAGGATTGCTATAAAAATACAATTCTTAATTTCTTCGAAAATATGTTCTTTAACAATAGCTGCAACAGCATCAATTAAGTCATTTTGAATATGATTTGAAAGCCCAGTGAAAATGGATGAATTTTTCATAAAAGATTCTAATTTGTCGTCATATTGTGCCAAAAGTTTTAATGCTTCAATATAGTTACCACGATTAGTGCTAATACTTCGCTCATCATGGCCACGAAATGATAATTCTTGTGTAGCTAAAAAACATACTACATCGACATACCTGTAAGATATATTTATTTATTAATTTATATATCTATTCACCAATATTATTTGAGGTTTAGGACTTTAATATATTGAATTTAAATTAAAAATTGATATACCTTTGAAAAACTTCGCGATTCTTTGTGTCATTTCTATTATAATCTGAAATAGTTAATCGTTTTTGTTCATCTAATGCAAGGTCAATACGTGCACTACCAAATAATTTCATCGAAATTGACGATGCAATGTGAGATTGGCTATTTTCATGCTTCTTAACAGCATTAAAGAAATTATTTAAATTATCATATCCACCAACAGTCCAAATACTTTTTTCGGTAGCAAACAATAAACATTCCCAACAAAACATTTTATTTAAAGTTTCACACCCACTTAACCACTTAAATTTTTCATAATATGAATTTTGAAAATGTCGTGTTGATACTTTATTTTTAACTTTAATTTCAGTAAACATTTTTTTTGATAAATCTGGAGTTGGTCTTAAACACTTTTTAATTTCCATTTTTTTTTCTAATGTAAATCGCGAAAAAGGCTTTAATAACAATCTCTCTATTAAACATCCATCATTTTTGCCACACTTTAAATCGCTAAATACTTCAAAATTACTTTCGTTTTCACTATTATTGCACATTTTTTACTATAATTTTAATAATAATACAATAATAAATATCAATTTCACACTTTTCCACTTACTTTTGAAATAAAATTATGTATTAAAATACAAGATTAACTTTAAAAAAATTTCCCACGGTAAAATATCAAAACGGAACCAAAAAAAAAATAGTCAAACAAAAATAGCTTTTTGCGATTTCCAAAAGCAGAAATATTTCTGTTTTCCATAACCAAATTTATGATATTTTCAAGCTCTCATATATAATAAATTGCATAACAATCGGTACTTTTCTATTAAAACAGCAGAAATATTTCTGCTTTTCCATAAACAAATTTATATGATATTTTTAAACTTTATTATAGTAAATTGCATAACAATAGGTAATGCAAAATAATCCCACACCAATATAAGCAACAGCAGAGATTTTTCTGCTTGACTAAAGCTTGGCTGTCAAACAGTCAAACAAAATTTATAATATTGTTTGCTAAAAATTTCTTGCTGGTATATTCTTTTGTTACGCCTAAAAGTATACCATTTTATAAATAATATAATTTGAATACAAATTACTAGCAAAACTCAAATAAAAAAAAATACAAATTTAGAAAATATTTTTTTTTTAATTTTAAAATTTAAAATATTTTTGAAATTGTATCAAATATTCGCTGGGCAGCAGAGCTTAGCCTGCTTACTTAGACGGCTCGCCACTGTTAGAAATGAAAAAAAAGAAACCAGTCCTTTTCGAGAAACCGGTCCTCATGAAAATGAACTAACATTGGAAGCAAACATGTTAGATATTATAATAAAAACGAGTTGCGGCGACATCCAAGTGTGCGTGACAAGTCCATCATGCTGGTTCATCCTGGGCAATGCGTTTCTACGTAGCTAACAGTCGTAATACCTTTCCCAAACCCCCTCCCATCCCTCCTCGTATTATCTCTACAACATCCACCTTCCCATCCAAACCTAACGTCAAGGTGGTGTGAGCACCGTGCCGAGGACTGAAAGGCTGGAAGTTAAACCAGTCGCTAGCAAGCTCCCTCCGATGCCCAGGCAAGGTCGGTTGTATAAGTAAGTGCCTTATCCTGGTATGTCGTCTCTGCCAGGATGGACAGTTTATCCGGACATACTCGTGGGAACAACAATGAATAACAATTTACAAACAACAACAAAAATCAACAATCAACAACAACATAATATTGGATTATTGGATCAGGAGACGATTATAGACGGCAATAGTACAAGCCATAGTACTACAAGTGCTGCAATAAAGGCAAGTACAAGTCAGTGTACCAACAAGGCCATAGTACCAGCCACAGTACGCCAAAGCATCCAAGCAAATCCAGTACCAGACAAAGTACTGTAAAAACAAAAACCTCTACGAGAACAAAAACCTCCTCAAGAGACGGCTACCGAAAGCCAAGTTCATATTGGGCAAGATAGCTCAGAATGAGACCGAAGGTAAGGTCAACGAGAGAGATAAGGCGTATAAAGAGAGATACTCTGAGATAGTGCGACAGCTTGAGAGACATAACTCAGTTAAATCAGGTATGGATAGCAAAGAGAGACAGGTCTCAAGAAGAGTCCTGTGGTGCCATGCCAGTGACGAAGGTCGCTAGAACTGATACCAATAATAAAACGATTAAAGTCACAGCACAGCGAAGGTTTAGTGATATCGCTAAAGATAACTTACGACTATCCATAGTTAATGAAAAGTCCAGCAACCGGCAAGTCACGGCAGATCTGTGGGGACAGCTCGTTGCAAAACTGTCGAAACTTGTGTTGGATTTCGTCCTAGAAATCAAGGGGGCCTCTTCCTTGTTTCGATTCGTCCGAGGTGGTTAGGGACTTCCGGGTAATCAGATGCGAGTTCTCGATGGATTTACTTAAGCAGAGTGTTGCTAAGATTAGTGACGCATGGGACGAAGCCAAGATTGGCCTCATCCCGGTTAAAGAAATCGCTAGGAGACCTAGAGCCCGTATCTGGTTACCTAGGATGGAAATCAAGGGGGATAAGCTCCTTGCGTGCTTGAGGATTCACAATCCAGGAGTTCCGATGGATAAGGAGACTTTAGCTAAGGAGACCGGAGCAGACGAATAAAGACATAGTGATGAAGGTCAGTAACAAATCAAGGATGGCAAGAGTACTGTGAATCCATGGAAAGCACGAGACTCTGCCAGGCTTCCTAAAGACTACGGAGGGAGTTTGCATGGAGTCGTCCTTAGAAACATTGAATTTACTGGTGGACACTCATTTCCCTGGAAACACGGCGGTTGCTGGCAGGATGACCCAGACGGGTGATCATAGAAACTAAAACCAATAGATTCCAGGGGAGTGGGTTAGTTCACTTATCACAGCAAAAAATTGCCTGGGCAATTGACAATTTCCTTCCATACAAATCTGTGGGTCTGGATGGAATTTTTCCGAAGATGTTACAGGAAGCGAAGGAATTATCTGTTCTTGTAATGAAGAAGTTATTCAAAGGCAGCCTTACACTTGGACATATTCCGCAGCTGTGGAGACGGGTGAAGGTTGTTTTTATACCGAAAGCTGGAAAGAGAGGACACGGAATGGCTAAAGATTTTAGGCCAATAAGTCTTTCATCTTTCATGTTAAAGACCCTAGAGCGCATACTCGAGGTGGATCTGAGAAAAACCTTGAAGAGAACTCCATTGTGCAAATATCAGCACGCCTACTGTAAGGGCAAGTCAATGGAAACGGCTGAGGTAGTGCGAACTGTGAAGGAGCGAGAAATAAGACCTTCGCACAAACCCCTTAGCAAAAAATACCAAATATATTTTGTATGCACAAAATATTGTATACACTTTTATCTGTTTTTTTATAAAAGTCATTGTCACACATATACTGAAATATTTGGCATTCAAAGCCACCCGCGCATAAGCATTAGACATTAGACTTATACACATAAATATATCTCTATGCAACGTAAAATCAGTGCATAAGAATAATAATAAAACAAATGAAATATTTAAGGGTTCATATTTCAGCATATGGAATTCAATGGAAATTATATTAAATATTTATTATAATATTTTTAAGGGTATTTTTGCTAAGGTCAGCTAATAGTTTTCCAAATAGTACCTAAAATTTTGTAAGATGTATTTAGAATTTTAGGGTATAAAATAAGCAGCAATTGAAAAAATAAAGTCATTCTAAACTCAGAGTCAGAATCAGCTTTAGCTTGGGTTACCTAGTTCTTCAATATAGGTCCACGGTATTATTTGGATAATACACTATAGTCAACGGTATTCGATAAGATAATACGAGTAAGATATATGTGTATGGTATCCACCAATAATCACCCATACCATATATACATTACATGGCAATCCTGCCAGGAGACGGCAAACCACTCGAAGAAGTCTTAAAAGAAGATAAAACGGCTGCACCACGCCCAATAACTATTGAGGAGTACCGGAATCGTACCAAGGGGAAGGACCTACGCTCCCACCAATGTAAAGAAGTCCAACAACAGGTGTCAGAAAAGAAACGAGGAGGAGTTGGCGTAAAGAATAGGCAACGTATAGGGGAACTGAAACGTCTGGAAAAGATAGCAGTCACCCCAGAGGAAAAGCAGAAATTCAAAATTCAACGTCAGACATTGGAAAAGGCTGAGAAGAGCCGACGAAAAAAAAAACCAGGCTATGTTCAACGATATGTTTAACCGATGTTTTGATATCGCGGAAAACAGCGACAAATACTCGTAAATTAAAAACAAATTTATATATAATCATTATAATTATCAAAATATATATATATATATATATCTATCTATATATATATATATATATATATATATATATATATATATGAACTATTCATTCATTATATCTATCAAAAAAAAATAATAATATATATATATATATAAACTTTCATAGGTGTCTATACTATATATACAAAAAAAACATTTTTTTTAAATATAAATCAGTATTTTATATATTATGCTAAAGAAAATATATCTATATATATCATTATATATATAAATCATTTTTCAAATTAAATATATAAATACATTTACAAATAAATCATTATAAATTACATTAATATGAAGGGTTATGTTAGTTTAAAAACAAAAAACAAAATATATACATAAAAATTAAATTACTTTAAATATAAATATGTATGCCAAGAAAAAAATAAATAAATAATAATAAATGAATTTAACCATATAAAAATCAAATTTATTAACAAAAATTGTTTTTATATTTCACTAAAATTCCTAAGCTACTACAAAAAGAAAATATAGATACGATAATTCATGGGGCAAACAGCAACGAAAGAAGAGGAAATCTTCATTAACAATAACGCCGGTGTGAACACGGTCACTACTCCGAAAATCGAGAAACGGCTGTTTACCGACCTTCAATTGATTCTCGTGATCATTGCTATAATGATCGTTGTTCGCGTTGCCTGGGTAAAAATCCAATCATATTTAGAGAGAAAAATCAGTCGGCAGATCGCAATTGCCGCGATATAAGAATTTTTTTTTTTGAAAAAAACCTCTTATAAAAAATAAATAATTGTCAAGTAAAACTCAAATCATTTTCTGGTATTATCATTTAACCATACAATGGCAGGTTTTACGATAGCAAACCCAGAAGAAAGAATAATAAATCCAATAAGGAGTACCATCGAGATTAAATTAATATGCTATTAAATTTATAGCCGTGCCAAATTTTATTTGAAAACCAGAAGTAGTTGATTTATTCAAAAAAATAGATAGACTTTAAAAGGTTTTGTTTAAATATAAGTTCTTTCATTTAAATGAAAATTTAAAATTATAAATAATCTTTAATATATTTCTTCGTAAAAATACTAATAAAAAAATAATTAATAAATGTAAGAAAGGGTTTTTAAAATATTGAAAATAGTATCAATAAAAATCATTATAAATCATTATATAATCAAAATTATAAATTGTATAACATAAAAGCATTCAATTTCTTTAATTTGCAAGGAAAAAGATTATACCATATACTATATTATGTATTAAATTTATTGAGGTAGGGTAGTAATAAAGAATTCATATTAAAACTCTTTTTAATGTTACACATTTATAACCCACATATAATTAATTTTTTTTTATATATCACTAGCGTATAAATAAATACATATAATAATATTTTCAAATAGAATCAAAATATTTTTATTTTTCATATGACAGAGAAAAAAAAGCATTATATAAAACGGATAAAGAATTAGCCTTACGGTATAAAAGTAAATTCAATTTAGTATATAACGAAGTAAATGATATTTTGGATCGAAAATCGGCACATTTTCTGAATACTACGTTAACAGATATTACCGAAGACGAAGTCGATACTAAAGAAATAGGAGTGGGAACGAAAGATAAATAATAACAATTCAAATAATATAGAAATTACCAGTATGACAAGTTTTGATTTTAATGTGGCGCAAAAGCTGCCCACTATAATTATAGACAAAGAAGAAACAAGAGAAGAGAAGATTCGAGACTTTGTAAATAGTATCCAATTCTACCACGATATATTAAAACCGGAGGATCAAACAATCTTAGTAAAGTTCCTTGTCAAGTGTAAGATTCAAGGAAAATCCTTGACAGAGCTAGGAAATGCCATTCCTGAAAATTTCAACGAATTAAATAAATTATTAAGAACCAAATGCGGGTGCAGATTCGATTGAAATAATACGACAACATACGACAAAGTATGTTGTTAAGCAACATACGAGTACGACAAAGTAATCGACCATTACGAGAATTCACTAATGAGATCGAAAACCTCATAGCACGAATGACAGATTTAGAAGTCAGTGCACAAAGTGAAACCGAACGAGAAGCGTTAAGTTAATTTGAATATAAGGTTTTATAAACTGAATTTCCTTATAAAAACTTAGATTTCACAACATTACACAACATCAGATGATAATTATATAAATTAATTAGTTGTAAAGGATTATCATCCTGATTCTCTTAGCATAAGTTCTTTTTTGTAATATAATATAAAAATTACACAGGCAATAAATAAATAAATAAATAATTCGAACAATTATAATCAACATTCTAACTATCCATCCAGAAATCGAACCTACACGCCAAGTAGGAACACAAATCGAAATAATAATAACAGTAACAATTATAACAATAATAATTACAATAATCACAATAGTAATAATTATAATAATAATAGAAATTATAATCCGAATAATCGTAATAACAATATAAATAACGTTACAAATAAAACAAAATTCTTAAATTAATGCTAAATCTACCATGGCTCTATTCAACTACAGAATTACATACAATAAGTAATGTACATAAAATTGAAGACCGTATTCAGTTATTAAACCAACATTTTTTTGCAAATTGTACAATTTCATCTAATCCACTTATAAGTGGTTTAAATCAATAAATTTATTTAATAATGTATTTAACTTATTTTTAAGTTTGCTTTAGTTTAAGGTTAGTTTGTAAGTAGTTTTAGGTAAAATAATAAAATAAAGTGATCAGAAATAAGGTTTTTTAACTGATTTTCCTTATACTTATATATTACATTAACAATATACTTAAAATATAAAATTTAAAAATAATATATGTACACATTATAGTTGTAAAGGACAAGCCTCCTCATCTCTAAATTACTTTTTTTTTTGTTTTTGTAACATACATTTTATATTGAACAGAATAAATTGAATTGAATTGACAATATAAATCATAACAATAATAATTATAACAAGAGAGCGAATACCAACAACATAAATGTACCCAATCCAAGAGTATTGGCCATCACAGAAAAGGGAAACGAACAACCCACCGAGGGGGAGGCCAACCAATCGGTAGGGGATTACCACAATTAGGCGAAATAAGGGATATAATTTTCACAGCAGGATTCCCAAACGGACTTTACGTAGACATTAAAATCAACGAAACAGAAACTACTACATTCTTAGTAGATACTGGTGCTTCTATTTGCACAATAAAATCAAAACTTTTGGACGACAAATTAAATAAAAATAATATTTCTACAATACAAGGTATCTCAGGTCACCTTGAACATTAGGTACCTGTACTAAACAATTGAATTTTGCATTCACAAATATCACATACGACTTTCATGTCGTACCCGACGACATTCCAGTACCAGTTGATGGTATTTTAGTGGCTCACTTTTTAAAAGATTTTTAAAAGTTGATGGTATTTTAGTGGCTCACTTTTTAAAAGATTTCCAAGCTAAAATAAATTTAGAAAATTTTACTTTGGAATTAACCATTAATAATGAAAATATAGTATTACCTATATTAAATAAAACCCATTCAAATGTTATTACAATTGCATCACGTTGTGAAGCAACATATTTGGTCGACACTAAATTTAAAGACGAACGAATTATCTATCAGACAGAACTTTGCGAAGGAGTTTTCATGGCTGGATCTATATTAATAATAAGATACCTGTAAAAATCTTAAATACAAGAGGAAAAGAGGTTAAATTAAACTGGATTGAACCAGAATCGTATAGTCTAAACGACCATTATATACTTAATTATGAAAAGCCTAAACAAAAAACGACTGTTAGAGTTGAAAAATTACTCAAAGAATTAAATTATGATACACTTAATAGTGAAGAGAAAGAATGTGTACAGAAGATATGTACCAAATTTAATGACATATTTCATTTAGATGGTGACGAACTGACTGTGACAAATACTGCTAAAGCAGATATCCAATTAAAAAAGAACATATCACCAACATATTCAAAAACATATAGAATTCCACATTCACAAAAACAAGGACAACAGGAAGAATTACAAAAGATGATCGACCAAAAGATTGTCGAGCCATCTGTATCAGCGTGGAATTCACCAGTACTAATCGTACCAAAGAAAAAAGACCCGATAACAGGTCTACAGAAATTTAGAATGGTAATAGATTATCGAAAAGTAAATGATAACTTCGAATATGATAAATTTCCACTACCAAATATCACGGATATTTACGATATGGTAGGAGGTGCAAGATATTTTTCATGTATTGATTTAAGCCAAGGATATTACCAAATGGAATTAGACAAAGAAAGTAGGCCGTGCACCGCTTTCTCAACAGAAAACGGGCAGTACCAATTAACACGCCTACCAATGGGGCTTAAAAAATCACCTAGCGTATTCTCCAGAATTATGTCTATAGCAATGTCAGGATTAACATATTCAAGATGCTTCGTTTATTTAGACGACTTAATTATTTTCGGTAACAGTTTAGAAAAACATAACAAAAACTTAATAGAACTTTTTTCAAGATTAAGGGAGGTAAATTTGAAAATTCACGCTGGAAAGTGCAATTTTCTTAGAAAGGACGTTTTATATTTAGGACATGTTATTTCGGAAAACGGCATTTTGCCCGATCCATCCAAATCCATAACAATTAAAAATTTTCCGCAGCCAATTAATGCTGAGGAAGTTAGACGATTTGTAGCTTTCGCTAATTATTATAGGAAATTCATTCCGAAATTTTAACAAGTCCTAAAATACTGCAATTCCAAATTTCGAGGGAGAATTTATTTTGCGTACAGACGCATAAGGTTTCGCTCTAGGAGCTGTCTTATCAAACAATGATGACAGACATATTGCATTTGCTAGCAAAACGCTAAACAGTGCAGAATGTAATTACAGCACTATAGAAAAGAGCTACTAGCCATAGTATGGGCTATTAAGGATTACCGACCTTACCTTTTCAGAAGATTCTAACAGACCATAGACCGTTAGTCTACCTATTTTCACTCAAAGAACCATCGTTACAACTGACAAAGTTTAGACTACTGTTTAGATACTCATCGGGAAAGGAGAACTGTACTGCTGACGCTTTAAGCAGGATTAAAATATCATCGGATGATTTAAAGATACTAGTTATGACTAGATCAAAGAAAAGTAAAGAGGAAGAAGAAAATAAAGATAAGGAAAATCAGATGAACAACTTATTGAGGGGCTACTGCAACCCCTACCAACAGGGTTAAAAGTAGTCGAATTAAAGATAGTCAATAGTTTCGAAGAAGAAATTAAGAAATTAAAATATCAAGAAGACATAATAATAGGTCCAAATAAATTATTGGCATATGTGCCAAAAAGAAATTGTATAATGATGATTAGACCGAAAGATAGCACTGAAGACCTAACCACAACATTCGGCAGATTGCTGTGGAAGAATGTGCAAGAGATCACAATTTGAAATTAGAAAATTTGTATATCTCAAAAGGAGAATTATTAAAATTAAATGACGGACGTCAACAAATTAATTTGAATAATATAAAAAAGAAGTTGGAAAAAATATTTAAAGAAGCTAATATAAAGATAATTATAATTAAAGATGTAGTAAGGATAACTGACCCAGAGGAAAAGAAAATACTATTGAACGACTATCATATTCTACCAACAAGTGGTCACGCAAGCATAAATCGTATGCTGAAAAACATCAAGTGTAAATACTTTTGGACAGGGATACAAGAAGACGTAACAAACTTTGTTAAACATTGCGGAATATGCCAACGTAACAAGCACATTAACGTAAAGGAACAGCCAATGGTCATAACATCTACCAGCGAAACTAGTTTTGAGAAAATTTACGTAGATCTCGTAGGACCGTTAGACGAGACAGCAGAAGGACACAAATACATACTCACGATACAGGATGAATTGACAAAATTCATTGAAAATGTCGCGCTCAAGAACAAGGAAGCCAATTCCGTAGCTGAAGCACTCGTAGAAAACTTTATATTAAAGTATGGAGTGCCGAAGAAAATAGCTTCGGACCAAGGAACAGAATTCATGAGCAACGTATTCAAAGACATGTGTAAGCTGCTAAAAATCGAACAAATATTTTCTACTGCATATCATCATGAGAGCATAGGAGCATTAGAGAAATCGCACAAGGTACTAGAAGCGTATTTAAGAACATACGTTAATGAAAACCATAGAGACTGGGACAAATGGTTACCGTATTACACGTTCTGTTACAACACCGCTGTACACTCAGAAACCGAATATACTCCATATGAATTAATCTATGGAAAGCAGTGTAATCTACCTTCAAATCTCACAAAAGGAGTTCAACCACTTTATAACTACGAAGACTACAATATCGATTAAAAGAATAAGTTACAAGTAGCGCATAGGGACGCTAGAGAAATTTTAGGAAGGAAAAAATTAGAAAGAAAAACCAGATTCGACGAAGATTATAAAGTTAGGGATAGTACGTATGAAGTAGGAAGTTTAGTATTATTAAAAAATGAAAACAGAAAGAAATTAGATCCCATTTATATCGGACCGTACGAAGTAACACGAAATGATGGAGTTAATTACGAGATCAAAACAGATAAGCGAAAAATACTCGTGCATAAAAACAGATTGAAACCGTACTACGTGTACATTATGATAATGTCACAAAACCGATTAATAAATTTTGAAGCATTTACTCAGATTTAATTATGCAATGAAATCATTTTTTTTAAAATACTTTTCGTTTATGTTAAAACTTTTCATTAACATAAATTACTATAACACTACTATTTTGCAACCAAGGGGGAAGGGGATGCATACCCAGAAGCCTTAGGCAAATAACTACTGTATAAATATAAAATGATAGGGGAATATAACGCACAATAATTTAGGGATAACTAGAATAAGGTTTACAATAGAAAGAAATAGAATAGGTATTAACCGAATTAAAATAAGGATTGAAACATTTAGGATTAGGGAAGATAGTAGATTTAACGAATAATAGAAATTAAGGTTAGAATAGCTAGGAGGTAAGAATAATTAGAAGTAGAAAAAAGAAATTAGAATGTATAAAAGATGTGTATTAAAATTGTTTGAAAAATAAAAAAAAACAAAACAAATTATAATGTATAAAAGAAATGTAATAAAACTGTTTGGGAAAAAAATAACAAATTATAATGTATAAAAGAAATTTAATTAAGTACAATGAAAAAAATTGGAAATAAACCATTGAAATAAATTATAAGGAATTAAAATAAATGTAAATGTAAATGTAAAAAAAAATAATAATATAAATATAAATTTTCCTTTATACATAATTAATTTAGAAACAATAATGTAAAAAAAAAAATATATGTATAATAAATAAAAATAAAAAATAAACTAGTAAATTAAAACAAACTAGAAAAAAAAATATCTAAAATAATACTTGGATAAATGTAATCGAAGGATTAAATATCAATATAAAGGACAACTTATATGTATATATGTAAAATTGGAAAAGTATCGGCTGAACCAAAGAAGGAATCTTCCTTACCTTAAGATTCCTTCTTTTCCGCCGGGAGGGGTGGTGTGAAGGAGCGAGAAATAAGACCTTCGCACAAACCCCTTGGCAAAAATACCAAATATATTTTGTATGCACAAAATATTGTATACAGTTTTATCTGATTTTTATAAAAGTCATTGTCACACATATACTGAAATATTTGGCATTCAAAGCCACCCGCGCATAAGCATTAGAGATATATTTATACTTATACACATAAATATATCTCTATGCACATTCTTATGCAACGTAAAATCAGTGCATAAGAAGAATAATAAAACAAATGAAATATTTAAGGGTTCATATTTCAGCATATGGAATTCAATGGAAATTATATTAAATATTTATTATAATATTTTTAAGGGTATTTTTGCTAAGGTCAGCTAATAGTTTTCCAAATAGTACCTAAAATTTTGTAAGATGTACTTAGAATTTTAGAGTATAAAATAAGCAACAATAGAAAAAACAAGGTCATACTAAACTCAGAGTAAGAATCAGTTGTTCTTATTTATACTTTTAGCTATTCGCTTGTTTTAAATATTAACAAAAATTGAACACTAGCAACAAGTGGTAACTCGCCGAGTTGTAGTTTAACCGATAAGCTTGGGTTACCTAGTGCTTCAATATAGAGTTCACGGTATTATTTGGATAATACACTATAGTCAACGGTATTCGATTAGATAATACGAGTAAGATATATGTGTATAGTATCCACCAATAATCACCCATACCATATATACATTACTGTCGAGCAGTCAATACAATATAAGGATCTGCTCACTTTAGCCACCTTTTTAGACATAGAGGGTGCTTTTAACAATATTCATGTATCAGCCATCCAAGACTCGCTGGCCGCATTAGGTGTCGAAGGGACAGCATGCTCGCGACCAGGGAGATCCAGGCGGATCACGGTAACCATCAGATTACCAGATATGTAAGTAGGGGAACTCTACAAGGTGATGTACTGTCTCCCCTACTGTGGGTATTGGTAATGAACAAAATTCTGAAAAAACTCCAAGACGAAGGTATTAAGCGGTTGCATATGCTGACGATCTTGTGATTTTAGTTTCTGGAAAGTATCTCAACATAATCAGCGAGATTATGGAAAGGTCTTTGGACATGGTTAGCAAATGGTCCAAAGATTGTGGCCTCCGTGCTAACCCGGCTAAAACAGAACTCGTGCTGTTTAAACGAAAAGAAAGATACCAATGTTCATCCGACCTAGACTGGAAGGTGTAACGCTTGAACTGTCCTCTAAAGTAAAATACTTGGGAGTAATACTCGACCCGAAACGGAATTGGAGATCTAACATTGAAGAAAGAGCCAGGAAGGCCTGTATAGACTTGTACTCCTGTAAAAAAGTTTCCAGACAGAACTAGTGTTTTCCAGGCTAAAATGCTAGCAATCTGGAAAGCATGTGTACTAGTGAGAAATGACACACCTCCTAAAAACAACGTGGCAATAGTTACGGACAGTCAAGCTGCTATCTTGGCTCTTCACTCAGCCATTATATCATCTAAACTGGTGCAGAAATGCTCGAACGAGCTTGTAATTATTGGTAGCCAGTATAATGTAACTATACTGTGGGTTCCTGGCCATAGAAACATCCCAGGGATCGAATATGCTGACAAATTGGCAAGGAGGGGCTCCGACCTAGATGCAGCACTTGCAGAGCAAGTTGTCCTCCCAATAAACACCATAAAAAGAGACATCCATCTACACTTCCTATCTTTAGCCAATTTAAGATGGAAGAATCTAACCACGTGCAGAACGGCCAGGAAAACATGGCCGTCCTATGAAAAAAGAAAAACGGACTACCTCCTAAAATTACCCTGCAAGGACATATAGCTGTAGCTGTATATACGGGGCACTTGCCAATATCCGAACATGCGGCCAGAATGGGCATCCCATTCAACCAATCATGTCGCAGCTGTAAAATACCGCATGAGAAAGAGACCATAACGCACTTCATTTGCAAGTGCCCTGTGCTGTCCAGAGTCAAGCACAACTCTCTCGGCAGTCCATTTCTTAACGATCTCAACAACATAGCCACGAAGCAACCCAGAGACACGGTACGCTTCTTGAATAACACGAGGTGGATCTAAACCCTTTTCCACCGCGTAACCAAGCCGGGTTCATGAGTAAGAGTTGTAACAAAATTGCGCATATGCGCTAATTGGACTCGCCGGGCAAGCTCGCCATCTAAACCAACCAACCATAACAAAAACAATCGGAATACAATTAGATCCATCAGAAATAGATTTCGTATACATATTAGGTAAAAAAATAAATACTGCAATCCGTCCTGTTCTATTAGGTTTAACCACCTACAAGAAAAAAGAGTTAATTATGAAAAACAAATATAATCTAAGAGATCTACCTCACAAAATATTCTTCGTTGATGACTTACCTCAAGAAATTGCGTAAAAAAACAAAATTAAGCGATTAAATAAAAAATCACTAGATAATCAAGATGAAAACACTATAAGTAAAATCGTTATTGCTGATCCAGTAGTGAAAAACAACACCGGGAAGGTCGTCCAAGGAAAACCTACCACAACATTATATGTATTTTTTGGTTGGTGATAGAATTAGTTTTTTTTTTTGTAAAGTAGAGTAGTTTAATTTTAAAGTTTTTTTTTTGTATTTTAAGTAAATTTAAAATTGTTGATATAATTAAATTAATTAAATAAAATAGTGGGTAATCGTCGGCCGCTGAAGCTTCAGGAGCTGAATAAATCCCAGGTAATTTTAATCATAATATAATATTTGTTTTTTGTTATCTAAAGTCTAAATTAAAATTAAAAAGTTAGAGTAGTATTTTAAAATATTTTTTTTTTGCATTGATTTTTAGAGTAGTAGAGTAGTATATTTTATTTTTCCTTTTATCTTAAATAATAAATAAAATAATAATTGGATGTGCCAACCAAAATCATTTTCTTTTTATTTAAATTATTTGTAATTATGGAATAGTTTAGAAAAACTATGTGATTGAACGTCCTGGATATTTAACCCTCACCATTCCTTTTCCCCATCCTTTCCTTTTCTAGGCGATGTTTACCCAATGTAAGTATTATTCATGAATGGAAAAATTTGGCCCTGGATATTGCTCAGCCCACGCCCAACCGCGTAACTAGGCCTGGCTGAGAAGGAGGACGTGAGCAATATCCTAAATCTGTTTTGTTGTTGAAAATATTCCTCCCAGACAGAATTTTATGGCGTGGAAAAGGGACCGTGGCCTGGTCATTTTATTCCAACAGTTCGAGCATCATTTCATGAGGAAACTCGCAAGGTGACCTCATGAGACCACTTTTCTGCGCTACAGTTTATATGAATGAAATGAGTAATTCTTCGAAAATGGGCATATTATTCTCGACCGTAAGTAGAAAAAAAATTGCAATTATAATCAAGTATACATTTTTTTAATTAAATTAAAGCGGTGTCGAAGTTATTCTTCGCAAATGGGCAAAATATTGAAAATAAATTCCTACCCCATACAAAATAACGCACATTTAGCTCATTTTTGTACATTTTAATAGTTTATATGAATTAAGTAATTCTTCGCAAAGGTGCAAAGTATTGAAAATAAATCCCATACCCCAACAAAATAATGTAAATTTTGTTCATTTTTGCACATTTTAATAGTTTATATGAAATAATTAATTCTTCGCAAATGGCCAAAATAATCAAAATAAATTCCATATTGACGCCCATTTTAATAGTTTATATGAATGAAATGAGTAATTCTTCGAAAAAGGGCATATTATTCTCGACCGGAAGTAGAAAAAAAATTGCAATTATAATCAAGTATAATTTTTTTAAATTAAATTAAAGCGGTGTCGAAGTATTTCTTCGCAAATGGGCAAAATGTTGAAAATAAATACCTACCCCATACAAAATAACGCGCATTTTGCTTATTTTTGAACATTTTAATAGTTTATATTTATATTGTCACATAGTAATAAGACACTTATCGCGATATAAATATATTTTTCTAATGCAACTTTATTTAAGTTACATTTATCAAAATTTTAAATAATTATTAAATTAAATAATTATCAACATTCCGTTCTCAGGCTTTTATTAAATAAGTATCAAAAATCCGTTCTCAGGAATTTTGCAGATTAAGCGTCTTTTTATCTGACAATTTTCCCATGCATAATTAAAATGTTTTTATGTACAATTATGCATTATGAAATAATTATCTTTAAGCTTCTTTTTAATTTAGAATTAGAAAAACATTAATTCTGAAAAAGTCGTCAAACAGTTCGGTCTAAAAAATAAAACTTAAATCGTTGTAATAAAAAGTTAAGATTAAATAAAATTTCAGGAAAGATTCTGGAACTGGAATTTATACTAAACTGGCGCAGTCGGTAATTCGAATAATAATTAATATTTTATTTATCGAAGAAGATAAATTTAATTCTAAATTTTTTTGGTGATAATTAAACCAATAATAATTAATACTTTATTTATCGAAGAAGATAAATTTAATTCTAAACTTTTTTGGTGATAATTAAACCAATAATAATTAATATTTTATTTTTCAAAGAAGACAAATTAATTTGTAATATTTTTTTTTTGTGAAGTGAATTATTTTTGAAATTAAATTGAATTATTTTAAAATAAAATTAACTAAAGTGAATTATTATGAAATTAAATTAATTAAATTGAATTATTTTAAACTAAAATTAACTAAAATTATCTGAAGTGAATTATTTTTGAAATTAAATTGAATTATTTTAAAATAAAATTAAATAAAATTCACTAAAGTGAATTATTTTGAAATTCAATTAATTAAATTGAATTATTTTAAACTAAAATTAACTAAAATTATCTAAAGTGAATTGTTTTGAAGTTAAATTAATTAAATTGAATTATTGTAAAATAAAATTAACTAAAGTGTATTATTTACGAGTGATATAAAGAAACTGTTAAGAACATTAATTAATAATCAAACATCGAGCGAACAATCGAACATCCTGTAATATACCATACCCAAATTCTAAATAAATAATATATATAATTATACATATGTTAAACATTAACATATGTTAAACATAAATATTGTATACAAAGAATAAATGTAAATGATTAGTCAAATGCAATGTTATGTGCAATTCAGTAATTTGACCCTAAATATCAATATTGTGGGGGCGAGTTGCGGCGACCTCCACGTATGCATGACAAGTCAATCATGCTGGTTCGTCCTGGGCAATGCGTTTCTACGTAGCCAACAGTCGCAACACCTTCCCAAACCCCCTCCCATCCCTCCTAGTACTTCCTTTCCAATACTCATTTTCCTATCCAAACCTAATGTCAAGGTGGTGTGAGCACCGTGCCGAGGACTGAAAGGCTGGGGGTTAAACCAGCCGCTAGCGAGCTCCCTCCGATGCCCAGGCAAGATCGGTTGTACTAAGTGCCTTATCCTGGTAAGTCGGCTCTGCCAAGATGGACCGTTTCTTCCGGACATACTCGTGGGAACAACAATGAACAACAATTTAACAACAAATACAACAATCAACAACAACAATCAACAACAACATATTGGATCATCTTCTGAAGATGATCTGCTCCTCTCCAGTCAGGAGACGATAAAAGACGGCACTAGTACCAGCCATAGTACTCCTAGTGTTGCAACAAAAGCAAGTACCAGTCATAGTACCATAGACGCCAAACCTGGATTCAGCGGTAGTACCAGCCATAGTACGCCAAAGCATCCAAACAGATCTAGTACCAGACAGAGTACTACTAAAGTAAAAAAGAAAACCTCTGTGAGAAGCTCCGGTTCCCTTCTGAAGAGACGGCTCCTGAAAGCCAAGTTTATTTTGGGCAAGATCGCTCATAACGAGGCTGAAGGCAAGGTCATAGAAAGGGACAAGGCGGACAAAGAGAAGTACACTGAGTTAGTGCGCCAGCTTGAGTCGCATAACTCAGATAAAGTAGGCATGAACAATAAGAGAGACAGGTCTCAAGAAGAGTCCTGCGGTGTTATGCCGAAAACAAAGGTCGCCAGAACAGATACCATCAACAAAACTAAGCCTACAACACGGAAGTTTAGTGATATTGCCAAGGATCACTTACGACTTGCCGTAGTAAATGAAAAATCCAGCAACCGGCAAGTCACAGCCGATTTGTGGGCACAGCTCGAAGTGAAGCTATCTGAACTCGTGATGGATTTCATCCTAGAGAGCCAGGGGGGGCCTCTGCCGTGTTTCGACTCATCCGAGGTGGTCAGGGGCTACCGGGTAATTAAATGCGAGGATCAGTTCTCGATGGATTTCCTTAGGGATAGTGTCGCTAAGATTAGTGACGCTTGGGATGAAGCCAAGATTGGCCTCATCCCGGCTAAGGAAATCCCTAGGAGACCTAGAGCCCGTATTTGGTTACCTAGGATGGAGATCGAAGGGGAGAAGCTCCTTGCGTGTTTGAAGGTGCACAATCCGGGGGTTCCGATGGATAACTGGGCTGTGTTAAAGAAGGAAGCGGATATGTCAGACCAGCCGAAGAATAGCATATCGTTCCTTCTTCTTATCGACGAAAAAAGTCTTCAGCCACTTGAAAAGCTCGAATACAAGCTAAGATTCGGAATACGCCTGGCAAAGCTGAAAATATTCCAGTCAGGAAGTCCCGAGGTTGACGACCTGGACGAAGCCAGCGACCTGCTCGAGGAGATGTCTCTAGCCAGAGAGGCAGGGGCAGTAGAAAATTAAACAACATGAAGATGGTTCAGGTTAACCTCAAGCACTCCCGGTGTGCGTCGGATAACCTGATGGTCCTCCTAAGTGAGGAAGACCTAGACATCGCCTTAATACAAGAACCCTGGATCAACACCTCCAGAATTAGAGGTCTTAAATCCAGAGATTATAACCTGTTCTACAAGACCGTAGACACAGATCAAGGTAAGCCAAGAACGTGTATTTTAGTTAAAAAACACATTAATGCACATCTTTGTCCCAATTATAGCTATGAAGATCTAACAGTGGTGAAAGTGGAGGGTTCGGACGGTAAAGATATATACATCAGCTCAGTGTATATGGCCCATGACGAACCAGCCCCACCACCGAAATTCCAGCAGTTGGTCCATGCCAAAGGAAGCAGACTGCTTGTTGGATGCGACGCCAATGCTCGGCACACCCTGTGGGGCAGCTCGGAAACTAACGAAAGAGGTGAGTCACTATTTGATTTTATTCTAAATACTAACCTACTAATATGCAATAGGGGTAATACCCCTACATTCACCTTTCCTAGCTCAGAAAGATTCTCGGGCTGGGAAGATGTTATAGACATTACATGCATTGGTAATGATGAAAACCTAAAAGTAGAAAATTGGAGAGTATCCGAGAGAAGATCCTTCTCGGATCACAGCTGGATACTCTTCAAAGTTAACCTTCTGTTCGGTAAGCCAAAACCTTATAGAAATCCTAAAAGCACTGACTGGTCGAAATTCAGAGCAGTGCTGAAGCAAAAGCTACCAGCCATAGGTAGCCCCGCAACCGATATAGAAACAATCCATGAGTTAGAAGTTGAGGCGGACAAGTTCACTAAGGCCATGAGGGTCTCATTTGAAGTGTCATGTCCTATAAAACGCAGCAAGAAAACATTCCCTGTGTGGTGGAATGAAAACCTTACCAACCTGAGGAGGGTGACTAGGGAAACATACAATGTCTGTTACAAACAGAACTGTTGGCAACCCTACAAGGATCAGCTCAGAGAGTACAAAAAAGCCATCAGGTCAGCTAAAAACCAGGGATGGCAAGAGTACTGTGAATCCATTGAAAGCACTAGAGACTCTGCCAGACTAAGCAGAATCTTATCTAAAGAGCACTCCAACCCGTCTTTCCTAAAGACAACAGAGGGGACTTGGACGGAGTCGACCTCAGAAACATTAAATCTACTGGTGAATACTCATTTCCCCGGAAACACGGAGGTTGCTGGTCGGATGACCCAGACGGGTGATCATGATAACCGGAACCAACTGAATTCGGGTGAATGGGCTAGGTCACTCATCACTGAAAAGAAAATTGCCTGGGCGATTGACAATTTCCTTCCATACAAATCTGCTGGTTTGGATGGAATTTTTCCGAAGATGTTACAGGAAGCTAAGGAACTAGCTATCCCTGTGATAATGAAGTTATTCAAAGGTAGCCTTACACTCGGACATATTCCGCAGCCGTGGAGACGGGTCAAGGTTGTCTTTATACCAAAAGCTGGTAGGAGAGGACACGAAATGGCCAAAGATTTCAGGCCTATAAGTCTATCATCTTTCATGTTAAAGACCTTGGAGCGCATACTCGAGGTTGATCTTAGGAAAACTTTGGAGAGAACTCCACTGTGCAAATATCAACATGCCTACTGTAAAGGTAAGTCAACGGAGACTGCACTGAGCGAGGTAGTGCGAACTGTTGAGCAATCTATACAATATAAAGAATTCTCCTTAGCCACCTTCTTGGACATAGAAGGTGCCTTTAATAACATCCATGTATCAGCTATCCTAGAATCGCTGGCCGAATTAGGTGTCGAAGTAACACTTAGCCGGTGGATAGCTAGCATGCTCTTGACCAGGGAAATCCAGGTGGATCTTGGCGATAATCAGATTACCAGACATGTAAGTAGAGGAACCCCACAAGGCGGAGTGCTGTCTCCCCTACTGTGATTACTGGTAATGAACAAAATTTTGAATAAACTCCTGCAGGAAGGAATTATAGCGGTCGCATATGCAGACGATTTAGTCATTCTGGTTTCTGGGAAGTATCTCAACATAATCAGTGAGATTATGGAAAGGGCTTTGGGCATGGTTAACAAATGGGCCAAAGATTGTGGCCTATGCGCTAACCCGGCTAAAACAGAACTGATGCTTTTTACAACCAAAACAAAGATACCAACGTTCATCCGTCCAAGACTGGACGGTGTAACGCTTGATCTGTCATCTAAAGTAAAATACTTGGGCGTAGTACTCGACCCGAAACTGAACTGGAGACTTAATAGTGAAGAAAGAGCCAGGAAGGCCTGCATAGCTCTATATTCCTGTAAAAAGATGCTTGGAAAGAAGTGGGGATTAAAGCCGAGCATGGCTTTGTGGATGTACACGGCCATAGTACGTCCCATCCTCACATATGGATCAGTTGTGTGGTGGCCAGCTGTGGGGAAGGAATACATTCGTACCATGCTAGGTAGAGTCCAGAGGAGTGCATGTATTAGCGTCACGGGTGCGTTAAGATCTACGCCGAGGGATGCTTTGGATGCAATTCTCTATCTTCTCCCATTGGACCTACACATCAAACAGATAGCCACTTGCAGTGCAGTCAGACTCAAAGAAAATGGGTACTGGCTGGAAAAACCCTATGGACACAGCAATATCCTTAGTACTGTCACCAGGACACTGGTACCCAAATCCACAGACTACACCATCCCCAAGTTGGAGATTGACAAGAATTTCAAAGTTAGGATACCAACAAGAAAGAATTGGAAGGATGGAAACCCCTTGAGTGGAATGGACACTGTACTATTCACCGATGGTTCAAAGATGGACTGTGGTGTTGGTGCTGGTGTTTATTCGGAAACTTTAGGTTTAACTCAATCATATAGACTCCCAGACAGATCTAGCGTCTTTCAAGCTGAAATGCTAGCAATCTGGAAAGCATGCGAATTAGTGAGGAATGACACATCCCCTAAACGCAACGTGGCAATAGTTACGGACAGCCAAGCTGCTATCTTGGCTCTTGACTCAGCCATAATATCATCAAAACTAGTACAGAAATGCTCGAATGAGCTCGTACATATTGGTAGCCAGTACAATGTCACCCTGCTATGGGTTCCAGGCCATAGGAACATCCCAGGGAATGAATGTGCTGATGAATTAGCTAGGAGAGGCTCCGATTCAGATGCATCACTTGCTGAGCAAGTTGAGCTCCCCTTAAATACCGTAAACAGAGACATCCACTTACACTTCCTATCCTTAGCCAATCTAAGATGGAAGAACCTAGCAACGTGTAGAACAGCCAGGAAAACATGGCCGTCCTACGAAAAAAGAAAAACGGACTACCTCCTAAAGCTGCCCCGCAAAGATATAGCTAGAACCACAGCTGTATACACGGGGCACTGGCCGATTGGCGAACATGCGGCCAGACTGGGCATCCCATTCAATCAATCATGCCGAAGCTGCAATATACCGCAGGAAAAAGAAACTGTAGTGCATTTCATCTGCAAATGCCCTGCGCTGGCCAGAGCCAGACACAACTCTTTCGGCAGCCCTTACCTCACAGAACTCAACGACATAGCCACGAAGCAACCCAAAGATATGGTACGCTTCTTGAACAACACGAGATGGATCTAAACTGTCTCTTCCCATCGCGCAACTTAACCTGGTCTCATGAGTATGAGTGGTAGCAAAACGGTGCAAACGCGCTAATTGGGGTCGCCGGGCGTGCAGCCAGTTGTGACTCGCCACTTTAACCAACCAACCAACCATCAATATTGTGATATTTATAATTTATTGAACCAAAGGGCAATAACATAAATGCAATTTGAATGTAACTAGATCCTAAATATCGATTGTGATATTTAGGTCAGTATATTTTTTAAACAAAGCACTTGACTAATCATACAAATAATATTAAGTTTAAATATTACAAAAATCATTATTATAAACCAGTCTTTAGCAAACAGTAAAGAAATAAAGACGTGAAGTCCGAAAATCAATTACACAGAATATTACAAGTGTTTTAATTTATCTAATTCTCCAAATCCTCGATGAATATATATATTATATAGATATAATATATATAAGATTCAAAATATTACAATCCAAAAAAACAAAAGAAAGATCAAGGCAGGACATTTTATCATTTCTTTTTCAATAAAATATTTAAGATAAATAACATAAATAAATTAATACAAATAAATATTACAAATTCTTATAATAAAATAATACAGATAACATAGAATAAATAATTTATAGAAGTATTTAAAATAAATTCAAACATAACAAAATAAATTATAATTAAATAAAATGGAACAACAAAATCAACCTGCATTCCAAGTCAATCAAAATGCAGAACAAATAGTAAATCCAATCCAAATTAGAGAAACCCTAAATTACATCGCGAAAAATATTAACTATATTAGACCGTTTGATGGCGACAAATACTATCTACTTAGTTTTTTAAACAGAATTGAATCTTTAATACCAACGATAGAAACTGTAGATAATAACACAAAAAGAATAATCCTGAACTACATAATGGACAGAATCGTAGGTAGGGCTAAGGAAGGTCTTTTACTACGTGGAACAATAGAAACTTGGGTGGAATTAAGAAGTATTTTAATTAAAAATCATAGAGAAAAAACTCCAGTCATCGAATTAGTTGATCAATTGCAATTATGCAGGTGTGATTCAACTATTGAAATTTTTTACAAGAAAATTAATTCATTAGTTTGTAGAATAAATAATGCTAAACTATTAAATGGACACTTTACTAGAGACGAAATGGCAAACACACAACGAATCGCGTTAAAATATTTTAAAGAAAGTCTTCCGCCTCTAGCAAAAAATTTAATAGCATGATCTGCTTCACGAACATAGATACTTATCATTCCAACATAATAAAACTAATTTTAACCGAAATACTCGTCCATCGAATTACAATTCTTCACAAAATTATTATCAAGAAAAAAACAATTTTAATTATCGAAATCGAAACTATCAACCAACAAATTTTTCAGAATCGAACCAAATCAATTATTATAGAAATCAAAATACATCTATTGAAAGCAATAATAATAGAAGCCAAAATAATTCTATTCAAAGTAATATTAATAGAAACCAAAATTTTGGGTCCAACTCACACCAATCAAACAGATCAAACAACTTCTCTCGAAATCAGCAGAGACAAGACAATCGTTCTAATCATTTTCATAGAAATAACAGCAATTTTCAATATCAAAATAATCAACCAAATTTTAGACAAAATACTGACAGAAATGCAGTTGAACCAATGGACGTATATACTAATGAGGCTAATAATAATTATGGAAATTTTCGGGTACCAGCCGAAAACAACTTCCTTATATAGTTGTTAATAATAAAATCAGAAATATGAAGTTTATTTTAGATACCGGTGCTGAAAGAAGTATAATTAATCCAGGTATCTGTAATACAAAATGGAGACAAAAATCATCTAAATTAAAACTAAAGGCTTTAAATCAAAATATTGAAACAAATATACAAGTAAAAATACCATTATTCAAAGAATTCAACGAAAACAGACTACTTTGCTCAATTTATTGAATACCCTTTTCATACCAAATTTGATGGCTTAATTGGTAACGACATCTTAGCAAATTTGTGTTCAACAATCAATTATAAAGATAGGCTACTATTCACGAGAAATTCAGTTATACCTTTCTATCTTAATGAAGAAGAAGAGATGTATGCAAACAACAGATATGTAGATAATTCAATTAATATTTTTAGTAATGAGTCTTTCAACGATGTTCCTATCAAAAGTTTTGCTCAACATCTAAATAAACCAGATAGAAGCAAATTAAACTATTTATTAAATTCTTATAAAGAATTATTTTTCAAGGAGGGTGATAGCCTTACTTTTACGTACAACATTAAACATAAAATTACAACAAAAAATGATCGCCCAATTTATAGCAAGTTATATCGCTACCCAGAGATCCACCGGAAAGAGGTCGAAAAACAAATTGCAGAAATGTTAGAGGATAATATTATAAGACCCAGTAGTAGTCCATATAACTCGCCGATTTGGGTGGTACCCAAGAAAATAGACAATTCTGGCAAACAAAAGTGGAGAATCGTAATGGACTACAGAAAGCTAAATGAACAAACACTCGACGACAAATTTCCGATACCCAATATGGAAGAAATGTTTGATAAATTGGGAAAATGCAACCTTTTTTTCAACGTTAGACCTAGCAAAAGGTTTCCATCAAATTGAGATATCACCGCAAGATCAAGAAAAAACAGCGTTTTCAACGTCGAATGGTCACTATGAGTTCACAAGAATGCCGTTCGGGTTGAAAAATGCACCAGCCACTTTTCAACGCCTTATGAACGATGTGTTAAAAGAGTATATTAATAAAATCTGCGTGGTTTACCTAGATGATATACTAATATTTTCAACAAGTTTCGAAGAACATCTAATATCATTAAAGAAAATTCTGGATAAACTAAGAGAAACAAACTTGAAAATACAGATCGACAAATGTAACTTTGCAGCTACTTCTACAAAATATTTGGGACATGAAATCATCAATGGCGGAATTAAACCAGATAACAACAAAATAGAAAGTATACAAAAGATTAAAATACCTACTACAATAAGAGAAATAAAACGATTTTTAGGCATAACAGGGTTTTACCGGAAATTTATAAGGGATTATTCTAAAGTAGCATACCCAATGATAAAGTATCTGAAAAAAGGAATGAAAATCAACAAAAATGACCCTGATTATGTAAATTCATTTAATAAGTTAAAATTATTACTTGTTAGCGATCCAATCTTAATATCACCGGACTTTTCCAAACAGTTCACACTTACGACAGATGCATCAGATTACGTTATAGGCGCTGTTTTGTCACAAAACAGCCACCCTATAAGCTACGCATCCAGAACATTGAACAACCATGAGTCTAAATATTCTACCATTGAGAAGGAACTACTAGCCATAGTACGGGCGGTAAAATATTATAGAACATACCTGTTCGGAAGAAAATTTCTGATTTGCACTGATCATAAGCCGCTAGTGTGGATGAATAACATCAAAGAGCCAAATATGAAAATTCAGCGGTGGAAAATACAACTAAATGAATATGATTTCGATGTAAAGTACATTAAAGGTAAAGAAAATCAAGTAGCCGATGCACTAAGCCGATATGTCTATGATAAAGAAGAAAATGAAATTAATAATTTTATAATAAACAGCAAGGAAGAACATCTATTAACAAGCATTTTTAATACAGAGAATGATGAAATATCATCAACTGGAGCAACGATTCATAGTGCCAATGAAGATGAAACACATTATATTTATATTACAGAAAAGCCGATAAATATTTACAAAAATCAAGTCTTTTTAAACTATGGTTCTAAAGAAAAAATTTCTATGAAAATTGTAAATAAAAAAATTAAAAATTTTGTTATTGTCGATAAAGATAGTAACTTATTAAAAATTATGGAAAATTTTCTGATTAACAAAGGCTTAGTATGCATATATTGCGGTGATATAAATCTATTTAACAAATTTCAAAATATTTACGTTAGAAATTTTTCTAACAATAATAATATTAAATTGCTAAAATCTAATATCAACTTAATAGACGTCACTGACAAAGAGCAAATACTATCGCTTATAGAACAAGAACATAACAAGAACAATCACAGAGGAATTAATGAAATATTTGAACAGCTAAAACAAAAATACTACTTTCCAAATATGTTAAATGAAGTTACAAAATTTATAAACAACTGTGAAGTGTGTATCATAGCCAAACACGATAGACATCCCAACAAAGTACCATTCAACATTACAAAAACAGGAAAACATCTTAACGCAATAGTACATATTGATATTTGGTTTCCATGCAGAAACGTCATGTTTTTAACCACATTAGATAAATTTAGCAAATATGCCACAATACACCAACTGAACGATCGAACATGGGTCTCGATTTTAAAAGCGCTTAAAGAAAGAATCAGATTCTTGGGCAAAATGAAAAAACTAATATTTGATAACGAAAGATGTATGCTCCATAAGACAGTAAAATTATTCCTGCAAGAAAACGAAATTGAAGCACACTCAACATCAACTGGTATGAAAACAGGCAACGCCGATGTTGAACGGTTACACGGCACGTTAAATGAACATCTGCGTATCATGGAAGCTAGCAAACTAAAAGAAAATCTGGAAGAGAAAATTTATAAAGCAATAAATTATTATAATAACACAATACACTCTAGTATAAAACTACGACCCATAGATTTGTTAGAGAAAAATTACGACCGCGATAATATAACGTATCTTGCCAATGAATTCGAAAAAAATAAAATACGAAAAATTGAAATCTTAATAAGAATCGTTCACGCAGCGACAATATAAGAGAAGATATTGTACAAAATCGACAAGTTGGAAAAATTCTTCCAAAATACAGAAAACTCGTTAATTATAAAACAGAAGAAAATCATATTACAGACACCAATGACAAACGAAACACCAGATATCACACTAATCAATGCAAGAGAAGATTTGCATACCAATAAAACTACTAAATAATTTGTTTAAAATTCAAAAAAAAAAAAAAAAAAAAAAAAAAAAAAAAAAAAAAAAAAAAAAAAAAAAAAATTAAATAAATGTTAAATTTTTTTTTTACTTTTAGATGACATTTTTTATAATATTAATAGTAATTACTATAGCTTTGGGGCAGCAGATGGAAATAATAGAACTTAACAATCAAAATGGGTATAGTATTTTCAAAATGGAGCAAAGACTAGTGGTTGACAGTTACACAAAGATGCTACACATAATCAATCTCGGTCATTACCAGGAGATAATTAATTCAATAGAAGCTAACGTTAAACAAATGGACCCGGAAACAAATAATGGCGAAGACGAAATGCTGCAAAGAGAAATTTCATTAGCAAAACACAATATAAACATATCATCCCACAATCTTCGATAGTGAACAAACGTCTTAAACGAGGTCTAGCCAATATTATCGGATCAGCACTAAAATTTATTGCTGGTACCATGGATAGTGAAGATGCCGCTGATATCTACAACCATCTAAATAACTTAGATAATAACGTAGAAATGTCAATTGATCAATTAAATAAACAGGTGGTTATCAATGAGAAGTTATTCAAAAATTTTAATGAAACAGTTAATCTGGTAAATCAGCAACAACAGCAAATCAAAACAGCACTAGATATGGTAAACAACATTGAAAATAAAATTCTTCAAACTTTATCAAGAATGAAGGTGTCATTTCTTATTTATGCGGATATCGTCACGGTTAACAAACAATTAGAAAAGTTAATCGATATTATTTTATTAAGTAAATTAGGAGTGCTAGCTCACGACATTTTAACCAACGAAGAAATTAGCTACTATAATATTTCCTCAGAAAAACTACCCTACATCAAAACTAGCATTTTATCTAAAGGTCTATCGCTTATATTAGTTTTAAGCATCCCAAATTTTACGAAAGAAAAATATTTTAACTCAATTATTATTCCTACACCTAATAGAAATTACGAAGAATTAGATTATGATTTAGAAAATGTAATTATTCAAAAAGAAAATGTATATTTAAATATTGAAAATAAAATTGTTTTGAAAAAGAATTTAAAGAAACATAAAAATGATTGTTTACGAAATATCTTCCAAAAAAATAATGCATGTAACTTAAAAATTAATAATGTAACTTTAATGGAACAACTTTTTGACGACATAATTCTTGTAAAAAACTTACATATTTGTAAAATAGAACAAAATTGTATTGATAACAACATTCATATAAAAAGTCATAACTTAATTAAATTTAGTAACTGTAAAATTAAAATAAAAGAGTATATATTTGAAAATAAAATCAGAAATTTTTCAAGCAGCATGATAATCCCTACAATACATGAAAATTTTACGAAAATAATTAGTAATGTTACTTTAAATTTTAAAACAATTACATTTTGATAACATAGTGAATCGAGAAACTATCGATTATGTCCACTATAAAAATAATGCTATAAATTACACAAGTTTAAGTATAAATTTTTTTATTATTATGGTTATTGTGATTGGGATTATTTGGTGCTTGAAAAACAGAAAATAAAAAGGTGTACAAAGAATTCGTGAAAATGATAAAGGAAACGTAAAAATAATTTTTGAACACGAAAACAGCAATGTAAAAATTAATGAAAAAAATAAAGAAATAGATCCGTTTGCAGGGGCTGCAAACCATAAATAGGGGGGAGTTGTCACATAGTAATAAGACACTTATCGCGATATAAATATATTTTTCTAATGCAACTTTATTTAAGTTACATTTATCAAAATTCTAAATAATTATTAAATTAAATAATTATCAAAATTCCGTTCTCAGGCTTTTATTAAATAAGTATCAAAAATCCGTTCTCAGGAATTTTGCAGATTAAGCGTCTTTTTATCTGACAATTTTCCCATGCATAATTAAAATGTTTTTATGTACAATTATGCATTATGAAATAATTATCTTTAAGCTTCTTTTTAATTTAGAATTAGAAAAACATTAATTCTGAAAAAGTCGTCAAACAGTTCGGTCTAAAAAATAAAACTTAAATCGTTGTAATAAAAAGTTAAGATTAAATAAAATTTCAGGAAAGATTCTGGAATTTATACTAAACTATATGAATGAAATGAGTAATTCTTCGAAAATGAGCAAAAATAAATCCCATACTCTATACAAAATTATAAACATTTCTTTCATTTGTGAACGCATTAAGTTTCGATTAAAAATATTTATACTTAAGCGTAATTTTAAATGTTTTTTTACTTCCGGCTAAGGCTAATATATAGCATGATCAAAATGGATTTTTTTTTACTTTTCCAAAAGTTTTGGGAATTTTAAGGGTCAATTAATTCGGATTCAGTTGAAGTGGTCAAATGAAATGGGTGAAATATTGAAAATAAATTCTATACTCCATATAAAATAATGAACATTTTATTCATTTTCGCATTTACTTTCCATTAAAAATATTTCTCTGGCTGAGGGGCAAAAGCACTTAAGTCATGATTTATAGTTTGTCAGAAAAGCGTTTTTATCGAATATGTTCTGCTACTTTTACATTTGACAATTCTATTATATTAAGATTTTTTATCCATTCAGAATTTCAAGTAGTTTTACAATTAATTCTAAACTTCCAGGCAACCCTTTTTTTGGCCCGCAATTAATTTTAGTAATTTGGCTTGGTTGATCAATGTAGAATTGTATAAAATATGACATTCAGATCGAGTTAGATGTTTTAGCTAAAATATTCGATTGTCATTGAACTTGGCTTAGGCGAAGTAATTTCTGAATTTTTGAAATTCTGAATTAAATGGTTTTGCCCCGTAGTCTGAAATTTATACTTAAGCGTAATATTCATTTTCTTTTTACTTCAGGCTAAGAATAATATATTATAACATGATCTAAATTGTTATAATTTTTTTACTTTTCCAGAAGTTTTATGAATTTTATGAGTCCATAAATTGAATTGGTGCATTATATATTGTTTTTTTCTCAGTTTTAAATTTCGCATAAGTCATTACTTAAATTTTTAAACTATTAATTTTAGCGATTTAATTATAATTTAACGGGAATGAATTCGTTTTTTGTCAAATCAATTATTATCGGAACAATAATATGATGCGGCAAAGAATTTAATTACAACTATATTTTATTAAAATCCTGATTTTTTGTTAATTTTATTAATTAAGTAATAAGAAATTATTATTAACGTAAATTTGATAACCTATCGCACATAATTTTAAAGATAAATATTTTATTTTTCTCAATTAAATTTGTTAATTCATCAATTAATAATTCATTATTACTGAAAAATCAAATATTTATGCTTAAGTTCAAGTTTAATTTTTTTTACTTCCTAAATTCAATCCAATAATTATTATTAATTATTAAGCATAATACATTATTTCATTAATGACGATTTCGATGGCCTGCATATATGAATCCAAAATTAAAATATAAATCCGAATCCTCAAAGTATAATATTTTTATTTAGGAAACTTCATTCGGGATCATTCTGAAATTTCATAGGAAAATGTTATAAGTTCAAAAAATCATTTAAAGTAAGTTTTAAATTTGATACTAAGATTAGTTACGCGATATATCTGTTGATCTTAAATTAGCACTTTCAGGAGATTCATGAGCCTGTATAAAGTACATTCATATTTTTTTTTAAACTTATTGATACTTCTTTATAAAATTGATTGTTTTTCAATAAAACAAATTATATAATATTTTATAAGCAAATTCTAATATTTTTTTTTCTTTTCTATCCATCACACTTCAAATTATGTTATTATTGCGTTTCATACTATTTAATGAATTTTATTTTCTTTGCAATAATGGATTTTCTTGCGAAGAATTTTCTGCGAGGAATTTTTTATGGGTATGAAGTTTTCTTGCGAAGTATTTTCTTGTGATGAGTTTTCCTAGCGATTAATTTTCAGCGATGAAGTTTTGCTGCGATGAATTTTCCTAACGATTAATTTTCCGTGATGAAATTTACTTGTACGAATTTTGCTAACGATTAATTTTCTGCTATGATTTTTTCTTGGCTACGAATTTTTCTTGCGATGTATTTTCTTGCGATGAATTTTCCTAGCGATTGATTTTCTGCAATGAAATTTCCTGCGATGAATTTTTTCAGCGATTAATTTTGTCCAACGAATATTCCTAGTGATTAATTTTCTGCAATGAATTTTTCTCGGCTATAAATTTTCTCAGCGATTAATTTTCAGCGATGAAATTTCCTGCGACGAATTTTCCCAGCGATCAATTTTGTGCGATAATTTTTCTTGACTATGAATTTTCTTGCTTTAGATTTTCTGCGATCAATTTTCGCGATGAATTAGATTACTAATCGCATTCAAAGTCAAAAGTAGTTCACTAAAAGTAATTCCATTATTTTTAGACGTTTAAAATTCATCGCAAGAAAATACATCGAAAGAAAAATTCGTAGCCAAGAAAAAATCATAGAAGAAAATTAATCGTTAGCAAAATTCGTACGAGTAAATTTCATCGCTGAAAATTGATCGCTATGAAAATTCATTGAAAGAAAACTTTATACCCATAAAAAATTCCTCGCAGAAAATTCATCGCAAGAAAATCCATTGCAAAGAAAATAAAATTCATTAAATAGTATGAAACGCAATAATAACATAATTTGAAGTGTGATGGATAGAAAAAAAAAAAAATTAGAATTTGCTTATAAAATATTATATAATTAATATATTTAATCAATTTTATAAAGAAGTATCAATAAGTTTAAAAAAAAATATGAATGTACTTTATACAGGCTCATGAATCTGCTGAAAGTGCTAATTTAAGATCAACAGATATATCGCGTAACTAATCTTAGTATCAAATTTAAAACTTACTTTAAATGATTTTTTGAACTTATAACATTTTCCTATGAAATTTCAGAATGATCCCGAATGAAGTTTCCTAAATAAAAATATTATACTTTGAGGATTCGGATTTATATTTTAATTTTGGATTCATATATGCAGGACATCAAAATCGTCATTAATGAAATAATGTATTATGCTTAATAATTAATAATAATTATTGGATTGAATTTAGGAAGTAAAAAAAATTAAACTTGAACTTAAGCATAAATATTTGATTTTTCAGTAATAATGAATTATTAATTGATGAATTAACAAATTTAATTGAGAAAAATAAAATATTTATCTTTAAAATTATGTGCGATAGGTTATCAAATTTACGTTAATAATAATTTCTTATTACTTAATTAATAAAATTAACAAAAAATCAGGATTTTAATAAAATATAGTTGTAATTAAATTCTTTGCCGCATCATATTATTGTTCCGATAATAATTGATTTGACAAAAAACGAATTCATTCCCGTTAAATTATAATTAAATCGCTAAAATTGATAGTTTAAAAATTTAAGTAATGACTTATGCGAAATTTAAAAGTGAGAAAAAAACAATATATAATGCACCAATTCAATTTATGGACTCATAAAATTCATAAAACTTCTGGAAAAGTAAAAAAATTAGAACAATTTAGATCATGTTACAATATATTATTCATAGCCTGAAGTAAAAAGAAAATGAATATTACGCTTAAGTATAAATTTCAGACTACGGGGCGAAACCATTTAATTCAGAATTTCAAAAATTCAGAAATTACTTCGCCTAAGCCAAGTTCAATGACAATCGAAAATTTTAGCTAAAACATCTAACTCGATCTGAATGTAATATTTTATATAATTCTACATTGATCACCCAAGCCAAATTACTAAAATTAATTGCGGGCCAAAAAAGGGTTGCCAGGAAGTTAAGAATTAATTGTAAAACTACTTGAAATTCTGAATGGATAAAAAATCTTAATATAATAGAATTGTCAAATGTTAAAGTAGCAGAACATATTCGATAAAAACGCTTTTCTGACAAACTATAAATCATGACTTAAGTTCTGTTGCCCCTCAGCCAGAGAAATATTTTTAATCGAAAGTTAATGCGAAAATGAATAAAATGTTCATTATTTTATATGGAGTATGGAATTTATTTTCAATATTTCACCCATTTCATTTAACCATTTCAACTGAATCCGAATTAATTGACCCTTAAAATTCCCAAAACTTTTGGAAAAGTAAAAAAAAATCCATTTTGATCATGCTATATATTAGCCTTAGCCGGAAGTAAAAAAACATTTAAAATTACGCTTAAGTATAAATATTTTTAATCGAAACTTAATGCGTTCACAAATGAAAGAAATGTTTATAATTTTGTATAGAGTATGGGATTTATTTTTGCCCATTTTCGAAGAATTACTCATTTCATTCATATAAACTATTAAAATGTTCAAAAATAAGCAAAATGCGCGTTATTTTGTATGGGGTAGGTATTTATTTTCAATATTTTGCCCATTTGTGGAGAATTACTTAATTCATTTTAAAATGTGCGAAAATGAGCAAAATGCACATTATTTTGTATGGGGTATGGGATTTATTTTCAATATTTTGCCCATTTGCGAAGAATTATTTAATTCATATAAACTATTAAAATGTGCAAAAATGAACAAAATGTATATTATTTTGTTGGGGTATGGGATTTATTTTTAATATTTTGTCCATTTGCGAAGAATTACTTCGACACCGCTTTATTTAATTAAAAAAATGTATACTTGATTATAATTGCAATTTTTTTTCTACTTCGGTCGAGAATAATATGCCCTTTTTCGAAGAATTACTCATTTCATTCATATAAACTATTATAATGGCGTTAATATGGAATTTATTTTGATTATTTTGGCCATTTGCGAAGAATTAATTATTTCATATAAACTATTAAAATGTGCAAAAATAAACAAAATGTACATTATTTTGTTGGGGTATGGGATTTATTTTCAATACTTTGCACATTTGCGGAGAATTACTTAATTCATATAAACTATTAATATATGCGAAAATGAGCATAATGCACATTATTTTGTATGGGATTTATTTTCAATATTTTGCCCATTTGCGAAGAATTACTTCGACACTGCTTTAATTTAATAAGATCGGTAAATGCTATCATTAAGAAAACAAGGTTGTTAAAGAACACAGGAATTTCTATTAGTAAAGATCTACCACATAATTATCAGAAAGTGCAAAATAAATTATTAGCCATTAGAAAAGAAATTATAAAAAAGATAAAAATAAAAAAATTAATGTATTTAATGGCCGAATGTTTGTAGATAACTATGTATTTAAGTGGCAAGCAGATTCTGGACTTATCTTTGAACAAAAACGTAATGGTAAACTCGTGGAAGAAAATGGATCTGGTAAAATAAAAGAATTGTTTGGCATCGATATTGAAGAAAAAGTTAATATACTGCTGAATGAAAATGATGAAAATCAATAACAACCAAACGCTGTCTGCTTAAATAATATTAATCTTAATAATAATAATATCAATAATAATACTGGTAATTATAATAATAATGGGAAAAATGATAATTGTAATGGCAGTAATAATAATATTATTATTAATAATAATAATAGTAATAATAATAATAATAATAATAATAATAAAGAAAAAATGGAAATCTTGAGCTATAATGTTGCAGGACTCGCCAGTACAAAACTACATCCTGAATTTTTTATATTCCTTAGAAAATTTAATATATTCTTTTTATATGAAACATTTGTAACCGATAATAAAATAAATGAATTTAAAACCTATTTTCAATCACATGAATTATACTTTATACCTGCATTGAAACAAGATTTAGGTAGACCTATAGAAGGATATTTGTATGGTATATTAAAAGAAAAAGGAAATTTCAAGGTATGCTTTAAAAATATTGAGAATAGAGTATTAGTCGAAATAAAACATCTCAATATCATCTATCACATTGTACCGGTGTACATAAGCTATAGAAAATGGGAAGATGAATTTAACAAATTAAAAGAATTTTTACAATCGTTTGATGTCGGAAATATCATGGTAATTGGAGATTTTAATTCCAGAATAGGCAAATTTAATAGTTCAAACATTGATACCATTGTGAAAAACGATAGAAAATCTAAGGATTCAAAGTTAGATTTAAAAGGTAAACTTACACTAGAAATGTGCAGCGAACTCGGATATTATATACTAAATGGTTGTACAAAAGGTGATGAAACAGGAGAGTACACATTTATTAATAGTAATGGTTCATCAGTAATCGATCTATGTATGGTAAAGGGGGAGTGGACAGAAATTTTAGAGATTTTTGAAGTAAAAGAAGAGAGTTATACTCAGCATATGCCAATCGCGATCAAATTAAATATAAATCACAATAATGAATACGAAAAAATTAAATTATTACCAAAAATATCCTGGAACGACAATTATAAAGATCAATACTTCCTAAAAATGAAAGAATATAGTAAAGAATTGAAAACAGAAAATATTACAAATGAAGAAATCAATAGAAGTTTAAAAGATTGTATTGTAAAATCTATAGTAAGAAAACCTAAAAATAATATAAACTTTCAAGAAAAGTGGTTTGATTGGCAATGTTGGAAAGCAAGAAGAGAATCGTTTAAACATCTCAGAATTTATAAGAAAGCGGAAACGTTAGACAATAGAAAACGCTATATAGAAAAAAGTCGTAAATTTAAGGAACTGTGTATAAGAAAAAAACAAAGTTACTATATTAATCTAGTAGTAAGTTTAACGACAGCGAGAGATCCTTCAAGTCTGTGGAACAAAATAAATAAATTAAAAGGAATAGTACCAGTAATGGGCACAAGAATAAGTGCACCACAATTAGCTGATTATTTTGCTATAAAATTAAATCCACCTAATGCATCACCCACCATACAATTCGCAATATCATATATTGAATCTGATATACTAGATCCAGATTTCACCATGGAAGAACTAACATTAGTGTTAAAAAAATCTAAAAATAATAAAGCACCAGGGGAGGACAGAATACCGGCTGAATATTTAAAAAATGCACCAATAGAGTTCTTACAGAAAACAGGCCCGGCGCTAGAGTATTTGGCGCCCTAGGCAAACTAAAAAAATGGCGCCTCTAGTTTAGAAACAAACCCAATAATTAAAGAAGTAAATGAAAATAAAATAACTATACTTCATTTATTTATTACACAAAAATATATATAAAAACAAAAACCATTTAAAATTTAATTTTTCGTGCTTTTAGTTTAGCGAAATCTTCAAGCAGCAACTTCGTATCTATATCACGCGCCATTTCGTGTTCAATCGACAATATTGCTAATCCCACAAGCCGTTCTTGTGACATTGTAGATCTTATATATGTTTTGATCTGTTTAAGCTTCGAAAAGCTTCGTTCACCGCTTGCCACAGAAACTGGTAGGGTTAATAAAATTCGCAAAGCAACAAATATATTTCAGAAAAGCACCTTCTTGCTTTTTTTCTTCATTTTTCTTTTCAGCTTTACGTTTTCTATTTTGTGCGCCAGATAATTTTTTTCTATCTGCCATTATGCTACCTCAAGTAAAAATTAATAGAATATAATAGATTTAATAATAGGTGTAGAAAAATCCAATATAAATTAACTTACTGTGTTGTATATATGTAAAAATTATACTGGAAGTACGACCGAAATTATATATACTTTAAATAAAAAAAATTTGAGCCCTGCACTAATTAAATTTTTTTTTTTTTTCACTTTCTGTTTATTTATTTTTTAACTTTTTTAACATTTACTTTAGTCTTTTAAAACTTTACTGCATGTGACTTTATTCTTTTAAAATAAAACTAAAAATTATTGCGTAATTTAAAAAAATTTCAGAGCATGCTATATGCTAAATTTTTTTTAAAACCGCTTTTCAGTTAACTTTTTTAAACTTGCAAAATATTTTTTTAAATCGATTTTCAGTTGTATTTTTTTAAATTTTAAAAGAAATAAGTAATCGGTATCGGACTAAAACAACGATGGAATTACATGTTTTACGTACATACATATATATATACAAATTCATACATATGTATATATCAATATAAAGATAGAAAGTTTATAAAATATTTAATTTAATTTATTTGACAAAAAAAGCAGAACTATTTGGCGCCCACTTGTAAATCGGCGCCCTAGGCAGCTGCCGACGTCGCCTATGCCTAAAACCGGGCCTGACAGAAAATGCTAGACCTTTTTAATCATAATTATAAAACCGCATCAATTCCAACCGATTATCAACAATCTATTATATATCCAATATATAAAAAAGGAAATCCAGATGAAATGTCGAACTACAGAGCTATAGCATTCTCTAATTCTATTACCAAGATATTCTGTGCATTATTATTGAAACGTTTGAACGAATTTATAAAGTTAAAAAAATTACTATCCGAAAATCAGGCAGGATTTAGAGAAAAGTATGGGACTAATGATCAGATATACATTTTAACGAACTTAATAAAATTACGTCAATTAAAAAATAAGAAAGTATATGCATTTTTCATAGACTTAAAATCCGCATTTGACCACATCGACAGAAACGCGCTGATATATAAATTAAATGAAAAGGGAATATCTTATAAATTCATACAAATGCTAAGAACAATATATACTAAAACTACAGCCAAAGTCTGGAACGGCAATGAACTGTCAGAAGAATTTTTAACAACAATAGGCCTCAGACAGGGGTGTATTCTAAGTCCAACTCTGTTCACAATTTTCATCGATGACATTGTAGATGTACTACCAGGGGGAATAAATGTTCTGGAACTTATAATAAAAATACTAATGTATGCAGACGATATGGTCATATTGTCTGAAACAGCGGAATCTTTACAATTAATGATCACAAAATTAAGCCAATATTTAAAAAAATGGAATTTAATGGTAAATATTGATAAATCAAAAATTATGGTGTTTAAGTCTGGTGGTAAACTGGCTCGATGTGAACAATGGTACATGGATGAAACAAAAATAGAAGTAGTAAACGAATATAAGTATTTAGGTGTAATATTAACATCAAAACTAAGTATGGTCAAACATTTAGAATAAAGATATAGACAGGCAATAGCAGCATTAAACAGTACGTGGAAAAACTTTCTTGGAAACAATAACATACCAAACTCAATAAAATACAAGATTTTCTTATCGGTAATGAGATCCGTAATGTGCTATGCGGCACAAACTTGGGGTTATCTGCAGTTTGATCAAGTAGAAAGGATACAAAAATATTTCATAAAAAGAGTATTTAAGGTACCATCAAACACTCCAGATTATATGTTATATGTTGAAACTGGTATAGCACCACTCTATGTACACACTTTGAAACTGCATGCTGATTACATAATTAAAACGATGACACAAAATAGTGAGAGATTAACGCATCAAATGGCGTAGGTAATTTATAGAAAAAAAGAACTATATATTAAAAAATGGATGGAGCTGGCTGAAGACCATGATCTGGAATTATGCCTTGATGAAAACGAAAGTTTAGTGTGGAAAAATCAGCTGTATAAACTAATTGAAGTAGTTGATGAGGGATACCGAAAACATTTTTTGCATAAAGCACGTACTTCCAATTATAGAAATATTTATATAAATTTAAATCATGAATTAGGAGAACGAAACTATTTTGATGATAAATACTCAACCAGCAATATATCTGCAATATTCAAAATTAGAGGAGAGCTACTATCGTTAAATTATACACCTCATATGGATACACACACATCAACTTGTACTCTGTGCAATTTAGACAAGGAAGAAAATGTGCTTCACTTTCTAGCTGAATGTCTCATCTTCAAAGAAATCAGAAAGCAATATTTCAAAAAGTCTATATTAACGATGGAAGAAAGTATCGATATTCTGAATGGGGAAAATTGGAAATTATTAGCTGGATATGTTGTGCAAGCGTATAAATATAGAAAAAATATAATTGAAGAATTCATTTAATATCAAAGCCAATATAATTAATAGAAACACTGATTTAAAAAGCATAACTTAAATAATAATATAAAAAATTAATATAAAAACTATATAAATAATATGAATAACACAAATAAAAATAATCTATACATATATATAAAAAAATTAAATAAAATCAACCAATAATAACAAAACATTAAAAGCAGACGGCGGCATGCCAATGTTTTCTTTTGTAGTATATATTATGTACAATTTAATTGTAAAAAAATAATAATTTATTAAATAAAATACTATTTTGAATTGAATTGAAATTGAATTGAATTGATTAATTTAATAAAAAAAATTTATACTTGATTATAATTGCAATTTTTTTTTCTACTTCCGGTCGAGAATAATATGCCCATTTTCGAAGAATTACTCATTTCATTCATATAAACTATTAAAATGTACAAAAATGAGCTAAATGTGCGTTATTTTGTATGGGGTATGGGATTTATTTTTAATATTTTGTCCATTTGCGAAGAATTACTTCGACACTGCTTTAATTTAATAAAAAAAATTATACTTGATTATAATTGCAATTTTTTTTCTACTTCCGGTCGAGAATAATATGCCCATTTTCGAAGAATTACTCATTTCATTCATATAAACTATTAAAATGGGCGTTAATGTGGAATTTATTTTGATTATTTTGGCCATTTGCGAAGAATTAATTATTTCATATAAACTATTAAAATGTGCAAAAATGAACAAAATGAACATTATTTTGAATGCTATGAAATTTATTTTCAATATTATGCACATTTGCGAAGAATTTGAATTACTTATTTATATAAACTATTAAATGTGCAAAAGTGAGTAAAATGTGCATTATTTTGTATGGGGTGTGGAATTTATTTTCTATATTTGGCCCATTTGTGAAGAATTATTCATTTCATATAAACTATTAAAATGTGCAAAAATGAACAAAATGTACATTATTTTGTATGGTGTATGGGATTTATTTTCAATATTTTATCCATTTGCGAAGAATTACTTAATTGATATAAACTATTAAAATGTGCAAAAATGAACAAATTGTACATTATTTTGTTGGGGTATGGGATTTATTTTCAATACTTTGCACATTTGTGAAGAATTACTTATTTCATATAAACTATTAAAATGTGCAAAAATGAACAAAATGTGCATTATTTTGTATGGCGTGTCGAATTAATTTCGATCATTTTGCCATTTGCGATGAATTACTTATTTCATATAACCCTTTAAGAAAATATTCGTTCCGCTTTTAGCGGAATGAAATGGATCCGTTTCTTCCCATACAAAAGATTACATTAACGAGCCGCCTTGGTGGCATGATACCGAATCGGAATTTTTTTTATAAAAGACTCCACCAAGGAGCCGCTTGGTGGCACCAAAATGGCTCGCCTATGCGGCATGAAAACGTTACGTCTTTACGGCATAAATACAAACACAAATAGCGCCGCATGTTATTTTAGAATGTTTATCATTTTTTTAGATTGTTTTGAGCGTTGTTTGCTGTGAAAATTTTATTTTTTTGTGGTAAAATAAATATTTTTAATAATTTAATTTTTTAGTGGTAGATAATAAGTTTAAAATATAATATATTTCATATTAATTTTATACATATAATTTATAATACATAAATATTTGTAATAATTTATAATAATATAAAAATTAAAAATAAATAAATTTTATTAAAACACAACATTCAAATGAATTTTTTTAATTTGTAATACATATTAATATAATATTATTCTCAGCGGTTCGTTTTGGGTCCGCAAATGCGGAACGATGTCGGCTCGCTTAGGCGGTACATTTTCGGCTCGGTTAGTCGGTATCTTTTCGGCTCGTTGTGGCGCTCCGTTTTGTATTTTAAAATACATAGTCCAAGCACAACGAAAACGGACCGTTTGCGGTTTGTAAATGCGGTACGCCTACGGAGTCTTTTATAGAGAAATGATTCAGTATTCGTTCCGAAAGCGGACTTTTTCTTAGAGGGTACGTATACAAGGCTGTCATTTGAAATTAAAAATCCAATAAGCATTAGCAAAATAAAATATTATTCTGATCTCGATTTTCTTATGGATGTCCTGTGAATAATTATCTTTATAACAATTTTAACATGAAAGAAAAAAGAAAAGCAATTATATTTTATTTTTATTTTTATATTTAATTAATGAAATTTATATTTTTTATTGGTACAATAAAAGAAATATATTTTGTGTATATTTCTAATTAATGTTTTATATGTTTATGTATATCACTATAACCCAGAAAATATGATCAATTTTGTGTATTACTGGCTGGTGGTTATTTTTAAAAATTTATAAAAAAATTTTTTCGCAATATGAAATAGCTTTATATCTAAATAATACTAATTTTGTAGAATATCAGTTTCTAATATATGGTCCGCCATATTATCAAATATCCTTCAATGCAGCACCTACGCACCATTATATTATTTATTTAAAACAAAAAAAATTAGCGAAATAATTCAATAACTAATTCTTGTAATTAATAAATGAAAAATTCACACTCAAAAATTAAATATTATTACTTCTTTACCGGTAAAATATTCAATTATAAATAAAAACAAAAACATATTAAGCCTACCAAGATATTATTTGCTTTAGAACAAATTCAAATAAAACAATTATTTATACTCAATTCGAATTTTAAAAAATTACAGTAGCAATATAAGTAAAACTTGCACGTATTTTTATGCATTTTAAAATATGTCATAAAAACTTTCTTTGTATTAACATTAAATAATAATATATTATATATCATTGTACTTTGTAATTTTTTACATATTTATAGTGTACCGTAAGTATTGCATACAGGGTAAATACATTTGCAAAAACTGTCAAAAAGTACATTGGGTTTGGTACATTAAGATGTTTTTTGCCTCAATAACTTAGAACTAACGGCCATTCTATATACTTGTAGCTTATACTTCTATTTATATTATCTCTATGATATAAAATAAATTAAATTTTAACAAACAGTGTAACATCGTGTATTTTATTTTAAATTAAAATAATGCTTAGTCGTACTAAATATTTAAAATATTTTCGATTTGTCGAACAGCTTTATTTGAAGTGCCAGGAACTGCAAGATGAAAATGAGCGGCATGTATACAGGTAAATTGCTGATACAGAATTTATTTATATAATAATTTTAATTATTTTTAAGGATATTTAGAGCCAAAAAAGTTACAAAAAAACGTAGAAAAGACGTTTCACTGTTAAAGAATCGGTTGGACCGATACAATGATAATTGGCGACAAATACCTATAAAAATTAGGTCTACGAAGGAATTGAAAAAAATAATCAAACAAAAAAATTTTGAGCCTAAGACAAGAAAAAAACAAAGAATCGAGCAACGAGGCAGTGGAGGACTATGATAGAGAATTATACTAGGTGGTCGATGTATAATTCATTTTCGTATTTAATGTGTATATTGATTGATACATTAATATTTTAAATATACATCTTACAATTTAAATTTTTATTAAATTTAGTATATAAAAGGAATGATTTTATGCTCTTTGGGTTAGTTCATCGTGCTCGTGATATTTGAGTGGACCTGGACAGTGTTCATCTTTGAATTTCATGTACAGCTGAACATAAAGCTCTAGGCTGCGAATAATGTTTAAGTACGACATAAACAAACGCTTCATTGTCACGTGCATGTCATACCTATTTTCATCAGCAATTTGTAGTAATAGAAGTATAAGTATCTAGAATGGCCATCAGTTCTAGGTTTTTAAAGCAAACACCTCAATGTACCAGTTTACCTTTTGACAGTTTTTACAAATGATTTACCCAGCAAGCAATACTTAGTGTACTTTACAAAAATGTACGACAAATTACAGAGTACATTGATTAGTATATAATATTTTATTTTAATACAAAAAAAGTTATTACGAAATTTTTTAAAATACAAAAATATACTTGTAAGTTCTCCTTATATCAGTGTTGAACAACCCATTTATCAATAGATATAAAAACACAAGGTTGGTCCGGGCCGCACTTATTACGAATTTTGTCGTACATATCGACCCGTCCAAACAACATGTCTGTAACTTGAAAATAGTCATTTTGCAGAAATAGCGTTTTACTGTTTTTGCTCTGTAAAAAACTAAAAAAGTAAGCTAAACAGGGGTTTTTGTGAAAAATGAATAACTATTTACTGATTTGAATCATAATTTAATATTATCGATTTAATTTCAGACAAATGTAAAATTTTAGTATTACAGTTTTAATTTGGAGTAAATTTACTACAGTTGGTTTGTAACTCAATATAGAGACGTTTAGCCGCACATATTTACATGACACCAGTTGTATCGTGAGCTACAAACTTATTGCTCGATGCTGTGAAACAAAAAAAAGTGTAACTGAGTTTACAAAATATTACATTATATTAAGTCGAGCAATAAGTTTGCAAGTATGACATACAACTACAACTTTAAAGCCTAAAATGTGTTAAAACTTTGTAACTCTAGTTACATTTTGCATTACAAACTCTATATCCCGTGAAAAAGGTTGCAACTTAAATTAAAAAATTTTTACCATAAATTTGTGCATGCAATAACTTTCTCAATAGACTTAGAAACGTATTGCATGTAAGTCAGAAAAATAACGAAAGTTGTAACTAATAAAACGACTGTCAAAATTTCAAATTTTAAGCCTTAGCTTCCAAAAATTGTCACAAGATGGAACCAAGTGCGCTGAATCCGAATTTTACTGTCCTTATTAAAGTTGATTACTTAAGTTACAAACTTGTTGTTTGGACGGGTCGATATTTAGTAATACATATTTGATTCATTCTAGCATTAGGTGGATTAAAATAACAAGAAAATGAATTAATCCTGTCACAGCAATTATTTTATTGTTTTCTATTATTGCGAATTATAAGGCCTGTACGGAAGTCGAGTGAAATGAAATTTTAACGCGATCTCCAAAGCTCTCCAAAGTCTCCGGTGAAATAGTCGTGAAAAAGTTGTGAAAAATAGACAGGTTAATATGACATTTTGATAATTCAAATATTTTGATGATTCAAATGTTTGTTTATGTTTATAAATTTTTTTAAATTTAATTTTGACTTAAAAATCAAATTTGAGCAAATTTAAAAATCAAATTTAAATTATTGAAAAAAAAAAATGTAAATGTCACAATTTCATCGGGAAATAATGTTCAGAACATTATTTCGCTATGAAAAATAATTGTAGACTTTTTGTGCTCCATCTGTTGTAAAAAAAATAAATCATTTTTTATCAAAACTTTTTCACACGACCTGCGTACGACCAGAGCTAAATCATTAACCTTAAATTTTCATTTCTGATTTCACGATGTAAAATTTGTATGAAAATTTCATTTCACTCGACTTCCGTACAGGCCTATAATTGTTAATTATATAGTAATATAAAGAATGTGATAAAACACAAAACTTTATCAAATTATTTTATTTTATATTTATTTTCCCATGCACATGTTGCAATTCAATCGCACTTTCCGTCTGAATTGTCGAAATTGCATATTTAGCATATTTGATGGAAAAACAACAAAACTAAGTCTCTCACTTCTATTTCCAAATCTAAGATTTCATAAAATGTTTTAATTAGATTTTAAGTCAGTTCGTTCTCAACTCTTATATCGTAACAATTAAATAAACTTAATTTTACCAGATAAATAATATTAAAGTTGAAATAAATAAAATTTATAAAGAATAAAAGTGAAGTTGTTATCATTTTTAGAAGAAAGGAAAATTAAATTAACTTGCCCAGTCGGTATTTGAAAAAAAATGCAAATAAAACTTTTTTTCCGAAAAATAATAAAGAACGTTTAACAAATATTAAAAGAAAGTGTATTTTTTTGTATAACTGAAATTTTATTTTCGTTGAAGAAGATTATATCAAAAAAAAAAAAATTATCAAGTGTAGTTCGAAGAGAACATTACAGTCTTTTTTTTAAAATAAAAATTAAAAAGAAACAATTACTTTCTAAAGTTAAACTAACTATTTCGTGAAGAAAAAATTACAATTAAAATCTTCCAATTTCCGAAGTGATAACAATAACTGTTTTTGTTTACAAAAAAGATACTATTACTCTCTATTTACAACAAATAGAAAAAGTATTAAAAATCAAATTAAAAGAGGTGAATCAGAAGTTATTATCATCAAAGCGATCATCATCACCATTGCAGAACTCGAAATAAAAAAAAAAACCTACAGGATGTAATGATTGGACATCATGATTGTCCATATCATTGACCCTAATTCCCTATTACCCTAATCCTAATAAAATTATTATTTTAAAAATTATTAAGAATTTCTTAATATAAACAATATATTAAAAATTCTTAAACCCAAAATTCTTTCCCACACGCGCAATGCATTTTTTTTGTTCAACCACTTGAACAAATTATTTTCACACCAAATATTAAAAATATCATATAGCAAAAAAAAAATCTCTTATTACATTTAATATTTCCAAATATTCGGAAATATTCAACGCCAATAAATAATTTTTCAAGTGCAACGCACTAACGAATAAAACATAAGCGTGAACAAAATAATTTCACTCTCTTTTCTATAATCCAATAAATTCTTAAGAATTTATTAATGCGCTCTCTTCTTTTTACTTGATTTACATAATCGACCATGCTAATTGCTTAATGTAATCGAGTCTCGAAATTTCACCTAAATAGTGGGAGATGATTATTGATAAATGATAGCTATAAAATAGCTATACTAATGATCAATTAGGCAGAGTTAATTTCAGAGTCGAAACCTGAAGTACAAGTCGGGAAATTCAAATTAAATTAATAATATTAAATAAAAAAGTCAGCGTTTGTTTTCTAAGTAAAGAAAATCGTTAAGTTCAGTATAAATAATAAATAAAATTTCATAGAATAAATATAAATAAAAGGGTCAATAATAAGTATATAAATATTCTAAATATAGCAATAACTTAAGAATATAAATGTATTTTCAATTACAAATCATAAACTTTATAAAGAAATAATTGTGTATTAATTCAATATTACTAACAGTTACGTGTCGCGTAACAAATTTGGTGACTATCAATTCCCAAAACAAAAAAAGATTAATATGTAAAATCAATAAATTAATAAATTTTTCCTATAATAACAAATTTAAAAAAAAAAACAAAGATATAGCAAAATTTTAGAACGAAAATAAGACCACAATTTGCTTAATGTCTCGCTGAGTCTGGCAGACAATACCTAATAATAAAAATAAAAGAATAATATGCCAGATAAAATAACAAAAATAGACAATGAAATTTACACAACAGCAGTACCAATACAAATAATCACAAGAGAAGTATTGGAAATCTTCGATTACATAACTCGTATGTAATTAAAAAATATCTATAAAAAGAACATTAAATAAAAAAAAATTAAAAAAAAAAAATTAAAATAAATAAAGTGAAAACAGTGACCAAAAGAGGTAATCTTTAAACGAAGGCCCAAGGCATCGTTTAACGCATCAAAAAATCATAAAATCTACAAGAACATCAAAAAAAAAATCAACAAATCTACAAAAACATCGAAAAAAGCAACAAATCTAGAAGAACATCGAAAGAATCAACAAATCTACAAGAACATCTTTCATCAATAATTCATCAAACAATATTACATCAAAGAAATGTTATATATACATAAGTAAGTCAAAAAATTGTATTAATAAATTATATTTTAAGAATAAAAAAAAAAAATTGTAAAAACAAAATTTTTTGTGTAAAACAAGAAATTACTGTAAAACTAAAATTTATATAAATACTTTTTCAATTAAATAAAAAATTTTAAATTAAAAAAAAAAAAAATATCTTGAAAAATATAATATTAAATTTATATATACATAACATACACATACATAAAAGTTATAAATATAAATGATCCCCGAAATCGAAGATTACGAAGGTGATACAGTAGATTTTGCTCCGGTATTACTAGAAATTAAACAAAGAAGATTACAAAAAATGCTATTACCAATATAGTAATTGTAACGCAATCTATAAAATAGGTCTTTTATTTCAATAAAAATTAACTATTAATGTATTAACATGAATATTCTGTTTTATTTTTCTTATTGTTGATAAATTTATAATTATTTTTGATAAAATTATAAATATTGATTGTTAAATATTTTCACAATTATTGGGTTGTTAAATTTCTTAAAATTATCTGATACATTTATAATAATATTGATAGATATTTTCACAATTTTTGATTGTAAAATATTTTCGTTTAAAAAAAAAAAGTTGTAAAATTTAGTTGGATTCTCTGATTCACTATATACGTATATAATATATATAAAAAAAATTATTTGCTGTGTTATTATATATATAAATTTCTTCATAAATACCACTAAGTAAAAGAAAATATAAATACAAATTTCCGACTTTAACTTAGTGGATCCTTAGTGGATATTAAAAACGTTATTATATATATATAATATATATCTTTAAATTTTTTTTTTAAAAATTGAGAAGCGACAGGCGGCCACTATAAGACACGAAAGTGAAAGTGTCGAAATAGTCAGCGAGATAATTCAAGAAATAGTTCTTGAAACGGTCGAAAAATTAGCCTTAGAAGAAAAACAAGTTCCAATGGAAAATATGCCTATTACAGTACAAAAATTATCCTTAACGGATACAAGAAATTGCATTCCCGAGTTTAATGAAAACTCGGCGGAATTGCACAAATTTATAGCTTGTGGTGATATGATTGCCACACTAACAGATGCTGCTGATATGCCATTATTTGCGAGCATTTTAAAAAGTAGGCTGAATGGCGCCGCTTATAAATTGTGTCGTACCAAAAATTTAAATTCTTGGGATGACATAAAAAAAGAATTTAGTACAGAATTCACACAATGCAGAACGCGAAGTTCTGTAATGGACGAAATAATAAAATCTAAACAAAATGCCAAAGAAAGCACAAAAACGTATGTGCACAAATTCGGTGAACTATACTCGGAACTCCAAACTGCTACTAGCAAGGAGTCATCTGAAGCTTCGGTGGTGTCGTATTTAAATGCTGAAAATGAAAAAAACAGCAATTAGATATTAGATATCTATCTAAAAATAATAGTACGGGCCAAAAATGAAACCAATTTTAAAAGGCTGTATCAATATACCATCGAGCAAGCTGACAGGATGGGAGATGAAATATCCCCACCAAAATCCAGCACGAGTTCCGTGCCAACGTGCGAAATATGCCATAAACGCGGGCATACGAAAAGTACCTGCTATTTGAATAAAAATTTACCTAAATTTCCGGTTATTAAAAAAGAAATAAATGTTGTTTGTGGTTATTGCCAAAGGCCTAACCATCATAGAAATGAATGTCGAACCAGGCTGAGAGATGAAGAGCTACGACGCACTTCTAGCTCTCAACCTCGACCAAATAATACTAATAATAATAATAACGGAAATAATAATAATTATAATAATAATAATAGACAAAATCAAGGTCAAAAGAATGGCCAATCGAATAGACCATTTACGGGAAATCGACGCGTAAATAACGCTAGTAATAATAACTATAATAATAATCATAGAAATAATTATAATAATAATTTACCTGCGCGTCAGGTAAGACAAATTACTAATACGGAAAACGCGTGTAATTCGCAGGGAAACGAAATGGCTTGGGAAACAATCGAAGTTTCCCGCGAAACTGCAATTTCACAAATTTAAATATACCAATTTATATGAGTGAATCGTCATCGTATATAGAAATTCCGACCACTTTTTCAAACGAAAATTCACTAAAATTCTTAATCGATACTGGAACCGAAGTCAGTATAATAAAATTATCCTGCTTACGACATGAACAACTAATTGACCCTACAGCTGGGTCAAGTTGACATCCTTAAGTGGTAATAAAAAAATTTCAGTAGGCACCACATTAGGAGAACTAATTGTTAGTATTGAAAATGAAAATTTTCAAATACCACACTATTTTGTTGTGACTAATGCTTGCGATGACTTACTATATGATGGAATTTTAGAGCATGATTTTTTATACAATTATAATTCAAAAATGGATTATAGTATAGGAAATCTAGAGTTGAGTATTTCTAACGATTGCGAATTAAACTCAATACCAATAGGATATTTATTTTAATTAATATAATAAACCTTCAAAATATAAACTAAATCCCTACAATAAATAGCCAAAATTCTTTTGAAAGCCCTACAACAGATAGACAAATTATAAATAAAAGCCCTAAAAATGATTGGCAAATTATAAATAAAAGCCCTACAAATGATAGGCAAATTATAAATAAAAGCCCTACAAATGATAGACAAATTTTAAATAAAAGCCCTACAAAGGATAGGCAAATTATTAATAAAAGCCCTACAAATGATAGGCATATTATAAATAAAAGCCCTACAAATGATAGGCAAATTTTAAATGAAAGCCCTATAAACGATAGGCAAATTATAAATGAAAGCCCTACAAATGATAGGCAAATGAAAAATGAAAGTAGTTTAAATAAATGTAAACCTATAAAACCAAAATCAATATTTTTATTTAAAAAAAAAAAAAAACACCATAATTATACCGTCAAGAACAGAAATAAGAACAGAAATAATTTTAGGTATAACAACTGACAATGAATCTGAGAAATTTTATCCAAAAACCGAAGTTTTACCTTCTTTATACGTAGGAAATGTTATTACAAAACCTGAAGATGACATGGAATAAGTTCCTATCTTAAACGCGAACGAAAACGCGATAACTTTGTCTTACCATGACATAAAAAAATCAATACTTTCAAATTGGATAATTATGATTTAATAAATTTGGATTTTGATAAAGATCCAATTCAAGACCGATTAAAAAAATTAGAAGAAATTATAGACCTAAAACATTGCAATAGCGAAGAAAAAGCTAGCAAATTAAAAATTTGTAGAGAATTTAATGAATTATTTCATTTGGAAGGAGACTATTTAAGTCACACCAATGAAATAACTCATTCTATTAGAACTACGGAAAATTTACCATCTATTCACGTGAAGCCATATAGATTACTCGAAACACAACGCGCCAAGATTAATGAGCAAATCAAAAAAATGTTAGATAACGACATAATAAGTCCGAGTAAAAGCCCATGGAATGCGCCTATTTTATTCGTAACTAAAAAGGCCGATAAAAAAGGTAATAAAAAATGGAGGCTCGTTGTAGATTTTTGGAGATTGAACTATATAACGGTAGGTGATGCTTATCCACTACCAAATATTACTGATATTTTGGATCAGATTGGTAAAGCAAAATATTTCACTACTTTGGATTTGGCAAACGGTTTTCACCAAATACCAATGAGTGAAGATGATAAAGAAAAAACTGATTTTAGCTCACCTTTTGGTCATTACCATTATAACAGAATGCCATTTGGGTTTAAAGAAGCACCAGCCACATCTCAAAGGCTCATGAATGTAGTGCTAACGGGTTTGCAAGGATTGCATTGCTTTGTATACCTAGATGATATAGTCATTTATGGTTACAATTTAAAAAATCATAACGAAAAGTTAATCGAAGTATTCAATTAACTTAAGCGAGCAAACTTAAAATTGCAATCCGATAAATGTAATTTTCTGAAAACCGAAATTACATATTTAGGTCATATCGTCAATGAAGAAGGGGGTTAAACCGAATCCATAAAAAATCGAACCGGTAAAAGACTTCCCCCAACCAAAAAATTGCTAAGGGCATTAAATCATTTTTAGCGTTAGTAGGTTATTACAGATTTTTTATACCTGATATGGCTAAAATAGCCAAGCCTCTAACCACTTTATTGAAAAAGGATACAATATTTAAATGGTGTTGCTTTTGTGATGAAGAATTCAACACATTAAAAGCTAAATTAATTTCACCACCTATATTATTTTATCCAGAATTTGAAAAAGAATTTATAGTAACTTCTGACGCTAGCGATTATGCTATAGGAGCAGTACTATCGCAAGGTGAAGTGGGAAAGGATAGGCCTATTTGTTATGTAAGTCGATCCCTTAATCCTGCTGAAACAAGATACTCTACTATAGAACAAGAATTGCTAGAAATCGTTTACTCGTACGAACAATTTAGACCATATGTATATGGTAGAAAACTCACCATATACCCTGACCATAAACCATTAAAATGGATATTGAGTCTAAATAATCCATCTTCGCGATTGTTTCGGTGGAAAATTAGATTGGAAGAATTTGATTATGAGATAAAGTATAAACCTGGGAAAATAAATACACATGCTGATGCTCTGAGCAGAATGCCAGCAGAAACAGCTAAGGTTAATATTATAACCAGGTCACAAACTCATAAACTCCAAATAAACGATGAAAATCTAAATAAAACATCTACATCTGTAAACGAACCAGAAAATAATTCTGTACCAAAACTTCGAATTCATAATAATTCATTTTTAAATCTAACCAATAATCGAAAGTGAAATGGAAACAGCCATTAAAGATATTTTTCCAAATGTCGAATTAGATATCGGCAAAATAGTCATTAAAAACCGAAAAACCTGCAAATTTATCTTATGTAAAATTAATTTACCAATTAGGAATAATAATGATACTCAACAAAATTCAAAATTACTATCGGATATAAAAAATATCTGCAAAAATAAATACCCTGAAATAAACATATCATTACCTTATCTGGAAAATATTATTTTGTTCGAAATCAATAACAGTATCGATCAAACAATTAATATATATATTTCAAAAATAATAACAATCACCAGTGAGGCTGAAAAAGAAGAAATTATGAAAATATTTCATAATTCACCAGTAGGTGGACACCAAGGAGTAACAAGGACTCTAAAAAGGATCAAACTATGTACTATTGGGATAACATAAACACCGATGTAGCAACATTTGTCAAAAATTGCACATCGTGTCAAACCAATAAATTAAAAGGAAATCCAAAAATACAAATGAAAATCACAACAACAAGTTCGAAACCTTTCGCAAAGGTATATTTAGACATAGTTGGACCTTTACCTACTAGGTACCTTAACAATAACGTTATTACCAGATCAAGGTAGCAATTTCCTAAGCGAAATGTTTAGTGAAATGTGCAAACTGTTAAAAATCCGGAAATTACAAACAACTCCATACCACCCGCAAACAAACAATGCACTCGAAAGAAGTCATCGAACATTGGCCGAATTTTTACGCCATTATGTCGATAGAGATCCACAATCATAGGATACTTGGATCCCATATGCTACTTTTGTATACAATACCACTACACACACAAGTACAATTTTTCACGTCACGAACTGTTGTATGGTTTTCACGCAATTATTCCGTCTTCTATAACAGGAAAACCTACAATAAATTATAATTACGATAATTATTCAAACGAACTAAAATTACGGTTACAACATAACCATCAAATAGTCAGAGAAAATTTGATAAACAAAAACTATTAAAAACTATTACGATAAAAACACTAAAGAAAAAAGATTTCATGTAGGATAAAAGGTACTAATGAAAAACCAAGTTCGACAAAATAAATTTTTACCATTATGGACTGGGCCATATACTATCATAAGAATAGACTCAAATGAAAATACAACCATAAAAGTAAAGAATAGAAATAAAAAGATGCATAATAACAATCATAAAAAAATTTCTCTGAGTAATAAAAAAAAATATATATAAATATATAAATAAGAATACCTTTAGGATTACAAAAAAATTTATACACATAGAATTATACTTTATGAAAAACATACAAAAATTACTCAATAACATAACCAAGCTATGTAGCACAGTTGGTAGAGCGCTGACTTTTGAAACGAAAAGTGCTCGGTTCGAATCCAGCGAACAACACTTTGTAATATTGAACAAATGAAATGTCCCCATTTTTCGTACTAAAATGATATTTCAGTACTAAAAATTTCGAACTTGGTGATGTTTGAAACATCAAATCTACTACATAGCATAATAAAAAAAAAAAAAATTTGTATTCGTTTAGAGTTTAGACCAACTAATTTTTTTTATATAAATATACTACAAAAAAAAAAACACTAACAATAACTAAATGGAAATTCTCTTTGATGGCAATAATTTGATGACAAATCTACAAGAACATCTTTCATCAATAATTCATCAAACAATATTACATCAAAGAAATGTTATATATACATAAGTAAGTCAAAAAATTGTATTAATAAATTATATTTTAAAAATAAAAAAAAAAAATTGTAAAAACAAATTTTTTTGTGTAAAACAAGAAATTACTGTAAAACTAAAATTTATATAAATACTTTTTCAATTAAATAAAAAATTTTAAATTAAAAAAAAAAAATATCTTGAAAAATATAATATTAAATTTATATATACATAACATACACATACATGAAAGTTATAAATATAAATGATCCCCGAAATCGAAGATTACGAAGGTGATACAGTAGATTTTGCTCCGGTATTACTAGAAATTAAACAAAGAAGATTACAAAAAATGCTATTACCAATATAGTAATTGTAACGCAATCTATAAAATAGGTCTTTTATTTCAATGAAAATTAACTATTAATGTATTAACATGAATATTCTGTTTTATTTTTCTTATTGTTGATAAATTTATAATTATTTTTGATAAAATTATAAATATTGATTGTTAAATATTTTCACAATTATTGGGTTGTTAAATTTCGTAAAATTCTCTGATACATTTATAATAATATTGATAGATATTTTCACAATTTTTGATTGTAAATATTTTCGTTTAAAAAAAAAAAGTTGTAAAATTTAGTTGGATTCTCTGATTCACTATATACGTATATAATATATATAAAAAAAAATTATTTGCTGTGTTATTATTTATTATATATATAAATTTCTTCATAAATACCACTAAGTAAAAGAAAATATAAATACAAATTTCCGACTTTAACTATCCTTAGTGGATATTAAAAACGTTATTATATATATATAATATATATCTTTAAATTTTTTTTAAAAATTGAGACGCGACAGGCGGCCACTATAAGACACGAAAGTGAAAGTGTCGAAATAGTCAACGAGATAATTCAAGAAATAGTTCTTGAAACGGTCGAAGAATTAGCCTTAGAAGAAAAACAAGTTCCAATGAAAAATATGCCTATTACAGTACAAAAATTATCCTTAACGGATACAAGAAATTGCATTCCCGAGTTTAATGAAAACTCGGCGGAATTGCACAAATTTATAGCTTGTGGTGATATGATTGCCACACTAACAGATGCTGCTGATATGCCATTATTTGCGAGCATTTTAAAAAGTAGGCTGAATGACGCCGCTTATGAATTGTGTCGTACCAAAAATTTAAATTCTTGGGATGACATAAAAAAAGAATTTAGTACAGAATTCACACAATGCAGAACGCGAAGTTCTGTAATGGACGAAATAATAAAATCTAAACAAAATGCCAAAGAAAGCACAAAAACGTATGTGCACAAATTCGGTGAACTATACTCGGAACTCCAAACTGCTACTAGCAAGAAGTCATCTGAAGCTTCGGTGGTGTCGTATTTAAATGCTGAAAATGAAAAAAACAGCAATTAGATATTAGATATTCATCTAAAAATAATAGTACGGGCCAAAAATGAAACCAATTTTAAAAGGCTGTATCAATATACCATCGAGCAAGCTGACAAGATGGGAGATGAAATATCACCACCAAAATCCAGCACGAGTTCCGTACCAACGTGCCAAATATGCCATAAACGCGGGCATACGAAAAGTACCTGCTATTTGAATAAAAATTTACCTAAATTTCCGGTTATTAAAAAAGAAATAAATGTTGTTTGTGGTTATTGCCAAAGGCCTAACCATCATAGAAATGAATGTCGAACCAGGCTGAGAGATGAAGAGCTACGACGCACTTCTAGCTCTCAACCTCGACCAAATAATACTAATAATAATAATAACGGAAATAATAATAATTATAATAATAATAATAGACAAAATCAAGGTCAAAAGAATGGCCAATCGAATAGACCATTTACGGGAAATCGACGCGTAAATAACGCTAGTAATAATAACTATAATAATAATCATAGAAATAATTATAATAATAATTTACCTGCGCGTCAGGTAAGACAAATTACTAATACGGAAAACGCGTGTAATTCGCAGGGAAACGAAATGGCGTGGGAAACAATCGAAGTTTCCCGCGAAACTGCAATTTCACAAATTTAAATATACCAATTTATATGAGTGAATCGTCATCGTATATAGAAATTCCAACCACTTTTTCAAACGAAAATTCACTAAAATTCTTAATCGATACTGGAACCGAAGTCAGTATAATAAAATTATCCTGCTTACGACATGAACAACTAATTGACCCTACAGCTGGGTCAAGTTGACATCCTTAAGTGGTAATAAAAAAATTTCAGTAGGCACCACATTAGGAGAACTAATTGTTAGTATTGAAAATGAAAATTTTCAAATACCACACTATTTTGTTGTGACTAATGCTTGCGATGACTTACTATATGATGGAATTTTAGAGCATGATTTTTTATACAATTATAATTCAAAAATGGATTATAGTATAGGAAATCTAGAGTTGAGTATTTCTAACGATTGCGAATTAAACTCAATACCAATAGGATATTTATTTTAATTAATATAATAAACCTTCAAAATATAAACCAAATCCCTACAATAAATAGCCAAAATTCTTTTGAAAGCCCTACAACAGATAGGCAAATTATAAATAAAAGCCCTAAAAATGATTGGCAAATTATAAATAAAAACCCTACAAATGATAGGCAAATTATAAATAAAAGCCCTACAAATGATAGACAAATTTTAAATAAAAGCCCTACAAAGGATAGGCAAATTATTAATAAAAGCCGTACAAATGATAGGCAAATTATAAATAAAAGCCCTACAAATGATAGGCAAATTTTAAATGAAAGCCCTATAAACGATAGGCAAATTATAAATGAAAGCCCTACAAATGATAGGCAAATGAAAAATGAAAGTAGTTTAAATAAATGTAAACCTATAAAACCAAAATCAATATTTTTATTTAAAAAAAAAAAAAACACCATAATTATACCGTCAAGAACAGAAATAAGAACAGAAATAATTTTAGGTATAACAACTGACAATGAATCTGAGAAATTTTATCCAAAAACCGAAGTTTTACCTTCTTTATACGTAGGAAATGTTATTACAAAACCTGAAGATGACATGGAATACGTTCCTATCTTAAACGCGAACGAAAACGCGATAACTTTGTCTTACCATGACATAAAAAAATCAATACTTTCAAATTGGATAATTATGATTTAATAAATTTGGATTTTGATAAAGATCCAATTCAAGACCGATTAAAAAAATTAGAAGAAATTATAGACCTAAAACATTGCAATAGCGAAGAAAAAGCTAGCAAATTAAAAATTTGTAGAGAATTTAATGAATTATTTCATTTGGAAGGAGACTATTTAAGTCACACCAATGAAATAACTCATTCTATTAGAACTACGGAAAATTTACCATCTATTCACGTGAAGCCATATAGATTACTCGAAACACAACGCGCCAAGATTAATGAGCAAATCAAAAAAATGTTAGATAACGACATAATAAGTCCGAGTAAAAGCCCATGGAATGCGCCTATTTTATTCGTAACTAAAAAGGCCGATAAAAAAGGTAATAAAAAATGGAGGCTCGTTGTAGAATTTTGGAGATTGAACTATATAACGGTAGGTGATGCTTATCCACTACCAAATATCACTGATATTTTGGATCAGATTGGTAAAGCAAAATATTTCACTACTTTGGATTTGGCAAACGGTTTTCACCAAATACCAATGAGTGAAGATGATAAAGAAAAAACTGATTTTAGCTCACCTTTTGGTCATTACCATTATAACAGAATGCCATTTGGGTTTAAAGAAGCACCAGCCACATCTCAAAGGCTCATGAATGTAGTGCTAACGGGTTTGCAAGGATTGCATTGCTTTGTATACCTAGATGATATAGTCATTTATGGTTACAATTTAAAAAATCATAACGAAAAGTTAATCGAAGTATTCAATTAACTTAAGCGAGCAAACTTAAAATTGCAATCCGATAAATGTAATTTTCTGAAAACCGAAATTACATATTTAGGTCATATCGTCAAAGAAGAAGGGGGTTAAACCGAATCCATAAAAAATCGAACCGGTAAAAGACTTCCCCCAACCAAAAAATTGCTAAGGGCATTAAATCATTTTTAGGGTTAGTAGGTTATTACAGATTTTTTATACCTGATATGGCTAAAATAGCCAAGCCTCTAACCACTTTATTGAAAAAGGATACAATATTTAAATGGTGTTGCTTTTGTGATGAAGAATTCAACACATTAAAAGCTAAATTAATTTCACCACCTATATTATTTTATCCAGAATTTGACAAAGAATTTATAGTAACTTCTGACGCTAGCGATTATGCTATAGGAGCAGTACTATCGCAAGGTGAAGTGGGAAAGGATAGGCCTATTTGTTATGTAAGCCGATCCCTTAATCCTGCTGAAACAAGATACTCTACTATAGAACAAGAATTGCTAGAAATCGTTTACTCGTACGAACAATTTAGACCATATGTATATGGTAGAAAACTCACCATATACCCTGACCATAAACCATTAAAATGGATAATGAGTCTAAATAATCCATCTTCGCGATTGTTTCGGTGGAAAATTAGATTGGAAGAATTTGATTATGAGATAAAGTATAATCCTGGGAAAATAAATACAAATGCTGATACTCTGAGCAGAATGCCAGCAGAAACAGCTAAGGTTAATATTATGACCAGGTCACAAACTCATAAACTCCAAATAAACGACGAAAATCTAAATAAAACATCTACATTTGTAAACGAACCAGAAAATAATTCTGTACCAAAACTTCGAATTCATAATAATTCATTTTTAAATCTAACCAATAATCGAAAGTGAAATGGAAACAGCCATTAAAGATATTTTTCCAAATGTCGAATTAGATATCGGCAAAATAGTCATTAAAAACCGAAAAACCTGCAAATTTATCTTATGTAAAATTAATTTACCAATTAGGAATAATAATGATACTCAACAAAATTCAAAATTACTATCGGATATAAAAAATATCTGCAAAAAAAAATACCCTGAAATAAACATATCATTACCTTATCTGGAAAATATTATTTTGTTCGAAATCAATAACAGTATCGATCAAACAATTAATATATATATTTCAAAAATAATAACAATCACCAGTGAGGCTGAAAAAGAAGAAATTATGAAAATATTTCATAATTCACCAGTAGGTGGACACCAAGGAGTAACAAGGACTCTAAAAAGGATCAAACTATGTACTATTGGGATAACATAAACACCGATGTAGCAACATTTGTCAAAAATTGCACATCGTGTCAAACCAATAAATTAAAAGAAAATCCAAAAATACAAATGAAAATCACAACAACAAGTTCGAAACCTTTCGCAAAGGTATATTTAGACATAGTTGGACCTTTACCTACTAGGTACCTTAACAACAACGTTATTACCAGATCAAGGTAGCAATTTCCTAAGCGAAATGTTTAGTGAAATGTGCAAACTGTTAAAAATCCGGAAATTACAAACAACTCCATACCACCCGCAAACAAACAATGCACTCGAAAGAAGTCATCGAACATTGGCCGAATTTTTACGCCATTATGTCGATAGAGATCCACAATCATAGGATACTTGGATCCCATATGCTACTTTTGCATACAATACCACTACACACACAAGTACAATTTTTCACGTCACGAACTGTTGTATGGTTTTCACGCAATTATTCCGTCTTCTATAACAGGAAAACCTACAATAAATTATAATTACGATAATTATTCAAACGAACTAAAATTACGGTTACAACATAACCATCAAATAGTCAGAGAAAATTTGATAAACAAAAACTATTAAAAACTATTACGATAAAAACACTAAAGAAAAAAGATTTCATGTAGGACAAAAGGTACTAATGAAAAACCAAGTTCGACAAAATAAATTTTTACCATTATGGACTGGGCCATATATTATCATAAGAATAGACTCAGATGAAAATACAACCATAAAAGTAAAGAATCGAAATAAAAAGATGTATAATAACAATCTTAAAAAAAATTCTCTGAGTAATAAAAAAAAAATATATATAAATATATAAATAAGCATACCTTTAGGATTACAAAAAAATTTATACACATAGAATTATACTTTATGAAAAACATACAAAAATTACTCAATAACATAACCAAGCTATGTAGCACAGTTGGTAGAGCGCTGACTTTTGAAACGAAAAGTGCTCGGTTCGAATCCAGCGAACAACACTTTGTAATATTGAACAAATGAAATGTCCCCATTTTTCGTACTTAAATGATATTTCAGTACTAAAAATTTCGAACTTGGTGATGTTTGAAACATCAAATCTACTACATAGCATAATAATAATAAAAAAAAAAATTTGTATTCGTTTAGAGCTTAGACCAACTAATTTTTTTTATATAAATATACTACAAAAAAAAAATCACCAACAATAACTAAATGGAAATTCTCTTTGATGGCAATAATTGTTGATGGCAATAATTGCCACTTCTGTCCAAAACATCAATTCAACAGATCCAGAAATATTTCAAATAATAAATAATCCTGGAATATATTTCGAAGAAATAGGAAGAGTGAATTTATACGTCAACGAGTGGCGAATCATAGTGTATTATGATATGCAATCGTACTTCTACGAATGTGATTTGCTTTGGCACTACACAACGGAAATCCAAAACCTATGCAATGAACTTTTAAGCAGGCAAGGTTATACACCGTTTTGCAGCAATATAAATCACATATTGATAACTCAGCTAAAAGAATTAGAAAATAAGAACACTCTTTTAAAACCTGTGAGCAATCACAGTAAAAGAGGATTATTTAATGCAAAAGTAACGCTGAGTAAAACATTATTTTGAACTTTAAATGAAGACGACGCAACAAATTTACACGCCGAAATCGAAAACATAGCAAATAATGAAATTTATATCTATAAGCTGTTAAAAAATCAAACACTTATAGTAGAATCAACCTTGAATATTTATAATAAAACTGAACGAGAAATAGTGAAACAATTTCTGGTTATGGAAGGAAAGCTTAGAAAGCTTATGGAGCTTACTAATACAACTAATGAAGATAAAGCGCTTTCCACATAACTCGAAACCCTGATTTCGTTTACTATTCTTTTAATGGTAAAATATCAAAATATACAAACTGAATTAATAAATCAAATAACCGAGGTAAAACATGGAAAACCAAACCCAAATATACTGACCGTAGACCAAATACAACAAATATTAACACAAATACATAAGGAAATACCTACCTCTGTAACTTCACCAATATCAAATATCGAAAATGATGCTTTACAAATATTTCGATTAATGAATACAGCTATAAGTAAAAATATAGTTATTTTTGAATTAAAAATTCCCCTAACCTTTAGAGGAAATTATCAACTTTTAAATATAATTCCATTTCCTACACTTCATGAAAATTCTTTCGCTTTTATAGAACCCAAAATAAAATATCTAATAATAGATTTAAACAGAGAACATTACAGTACTCTAACTGAAATAGAAATAGGAAAATGTATAATTATTAAAAATAATCAACATATATGCAAATTAATGCACCCTATTTACAATATCTTGTTAGAAAACAATATTTGCGAAATCGAATTATTAAGGCACATAGAAATTTTACCTAATAACTGTCAAATTAAAATAACAGAAAAGAAAAAACTACTGGTTTCCTTTAACTAGCTCAAACCAATGGCTTTATTCTTTTCCAAATGAACAAACTTTAAATTTAATTTGCAACAGTTCAATGAAATTATTTAAATTATCAAATTCAGGTACAATTGTCACGTAAAATCTAAAGATTTATCTATACAAGCTCATAACGTTCAAACAATTTCACTAAATAATAACTTCATACCAAGAAATATAAACCTTACAGCTTCCTTAAATTTAAAATTAAATACATTAAAAATTTTTAATCAAACATTTGAACATTTAATTCTAAGCAACGAGTTAGAAAATATTTAAAATCAAATAGAGCTTCAAAAGAATCAAGAAAATGATTTTGAAACATCATTATACAACTACTTACGTTATACTTACCCTATTACTAATAATAGCTATAGTACTGAAATTTAAAAATAGAAATAGAAAATCAACGGAGGAAATAGTAGGACAGATAACTCCAAATAATTCTGAATTTATTGGTATTAACATTAAAAATACCCCAACAAAAGATACTCTATCAAAATCTCCATAATTATACAGTAGTAATGGCCGAAAACTAAATTGGCTCAACCCATTTTATAGATAAACGTAATATGATACAAAAATATATAAATAGAATAGGGTCGCGAAATCATTTATAAATTCAAATAGAGCAAAAATCTGTTGAAAAAAATAATAATAATAAACTTTTTTTAAGAGTAATATCATTTATGTACGTGTGTGTATACTAAATTTAGATATAGAGATAAGAATTTTTATTCTCTTCAAAAAAAAAAAATCTAAATTTTTGTTACTATATTATCATTTTTACTTGAATACAAAAATAATATTGATAAGAAAAATATACTTTTATCAAATATAGATATATATAAATAATAATTTTTTTACCTTTTCTTCAAAAAATATATACATAAATATAAATTTACTTATTAACATTACATAAATACATAAAAAAATATAATATTTTTAAGAAAAATATTTTTTTTTATATACATTAAGATAAAGATGTTTTTACGAAAATACGATAATTAAATTGTAAATTATATTGTAAACTTTTTAAAAACTCATTAAATTTATATACATTAAGAAATTTTTTATGGTCATAAGTACCATAAAACCTAAAACGGCAAAAAATAAATAAATATAGAAATATTAATAAATAAAAGATTTTACATAAGAACTTAGATCGAAACTGACGCGTATAACTTTTCTTTTACGAACATTTTCTTTTCAATAAAATTTTCTTTTCATAGGGGTGATGGTGTAATGATTGTCCATCATTGACCATAATTCCCTATTACCCTATACCTAATAAAATTATCATTTTAAAAATTATTAAGAATTTCTTAATATAATCAATATATTAAGAATTCTTAAACCCAAAATTCTTTCCCACACGCGCAAGCATTTTTTTTGTTCAACCACTTGAACAAATTATTTTCACACCAAATATTGAAAATATCATATAGGAAAAAAACAAAAATCTCTTATTACATTTAATATTTCCAAATATTCGGAAATATTCAACGCCAATAAATAATTTTTCAAGTGCAACGCACTAACGATTAAAACACAAGCCAAGGGCACACACATATAAGCGTGCACAAAATTTCACTCTCTTTTCTATAATCCAATAAATTCTTAAGAATTTATTAATGCGCTCTCTTCTTTTTACTTGATTTGCATAATTGACCATGCTAATTGCTCAATGCAATCGAGTCTCGAAATTTCAACTAAATAGTGGGAGATGATTATTGATCAATGATAGCTATAAAATAGCTATACTAATGATCAATTAGGCACAGTTAATTTCAGAGTCGAAACCTCAAGTACAAGTCGGGAAATTCAAATTAAATCAATAATATTAAATAAAAAAGTCAGCGTTTGTTTTCTAAGTAAAGAAAATCGTTAAGTTTAGTATAAATAATAAATAAAATTTCATAGAATAAATGTAAATAGAAGGGTCAACAATAAATATATAAATATTCTAAATATAGCAATAACTTAAGAATATAAATGTATTTTTAATTACAAATAAATTACCATAAGTCATAAACTTTATAAAGAAATAATTGTGTATTATTTCAATATAACTAACAGTTACGTATCGCGTAACAAGGATCAAAGCAAGTAGTTTTTGTAGAATTGTATAGTTTTGTTTTTGAATAATAAATTTAGAAATAAGTATTTACAAAAATCGATTAATTAATTTAATCAAAAAAGTAAAAATTAAATCTTAAAATTAAAAACGCAGTTATTATTCTTGATAGTAGTGTTTTAAAATAAAAATAAAATGAATCAGCAAACTTTGAATTTTATGGAATTTTTAACTAAGAAAATTAGTTATATTACTCCTTTTAGTGGAGACAAATATAGTTGATCAGGTTTTTTATCTAGAGTTGATACACTTATACCTACCATAGAAACCCTTGAGGAACAATACAAAGTAGTTGTCCTAGGTTATATCCATGATAAAATTGTAGGTAAAGCAAAACAAAATTTATTTAAAACTGGACCAATAACAACATGGTCCCAACTCAAACAAGCCGTAATACCCAACCACGGCGAATGAACTCCTATAGTGAATATTATTGACGAATTAACTTTATGTAGATGTGAAACCACTATTGAAAATTTTTATAACAAAGTTACATTAATACTTTGTAAATTAAATAATGCTTATATGCTGAACGGTGAAGGCACATCGGTTCAGATAGACCACAATCAATGATTGGCGCTGAAATATTTCACCTTAAATTTGCCTTATTTAGCTAACAACCTTATTGGTTGTCAAAACCCAGAAACGTTGGACGATGCTTTTGACCTTTTAAATAAATTTGGATACTTATCATTTTCAAAAAAAATCATCCAAATAGAAATAATAATTCCAATAATTTTAGGAATCCCCAAAAATAATAATAATAGGCAAAGAACCTACAATAATAATAATAATAGTACTAACACTAACACAACCGATCCAAATCGATCAAACCATAATGAAGAAAACCATAGCGGGAACTATCCTAGAAACAATCATAACAATAATTATAATCGTAATAACAATTATAATAATAATAATAGAGGTAATAGACATAATAATAATAGAAATAATAGACATAATAATAATAGGGACAATAGACACAACAATGATGCCGATCGTAGTGTACGATCGCGTCGCTCGAACAATAGTAATGTGTCAAACTTCCAAAATAATAATGCTGAAGAGCCAATGGATATTTCCATGAATATTGGTCAATATCGTAACAACGACCCTCAACATTTTCGGCAGGTGCAGGAAAACAATATAGTAGTTAATACTAAAATTCGTAATTTAAGGTTCATAATAGATAGTGGTGCTGAAACAAGCATTATAAATCCAAAACTTTTTACTTCAAAGTGGAAAATACCACCAAAAAATAAATCTATTAAAGTTCTAAATCGGGTAATTCAAACTAATGTTCGTTATAGTTTCCCAATTTTTAAAGAATTTAATGAACCGGACGATTATTTTATTGAATTCGAAGAATACGAATTTCACAATTATTTTGATGGCATCATCGGAAACAATATTCTTGTTAAAGTGATGACAAACTTGTAAGACGTATTATATTGATGTTAACTCGATAATCGAAATAAAAAGTATTTTAATAAAACGTAGTCATATATAAAAATAATTAGTCTTTTATTTAAAAGCAGTTAATGACTATATTGGTGACACCGACAAATCATTTTAATTATCATGAAAGTTAACAAAAATATATATAAAAAAAAAATTTAACAAAAAGTGTAAAATGATTTTTTTTTTCTAAAGTGACAAACAATATAAGTTCACAAGTTTTTTTTATAAAACATGAAGGTGGTTATATTTAAAAAAAAAAAAAAAAAAATTTAAAAAAAAAAGTTTAATATATAAAACCGTACATGTATATAATTCATAATAGTATATACTTATCTTAAAAGTTAATAAAAAATAAGCACATGATATATTATTAACTATCATATAAAAGTACAGTTTGCAAAAATTTTCCTATATATAATATATTGAAAAAAAAAAAACAGTTAACCACATGGTGATTTTTTTGTATCACACCATACATCATCCAAATAAAAATTATTCACAGTAAAGAAGAGAAAAAAAAACTTACACACACAAATCATACAACACAAACCATAAAGAATACAACAGTGAACAGTGTCATCCAGCAGATCCATAACAGCAACAGCAAAAGTACAACAGTAAAAAGTTCAACAGGAAAATCGCAACAGCAATAAGCAGAGACAACAAGCACAATCTTCAAAGAAAATAAATTCACCACAATATCAGCTCAACATTTGAAAAAGTTAAAATCCAAGTAAGACTTTTCAAAAAAAAATAGTTCACAATCGATTTCTTGTTGCAGTATAAAATTTCATATATAAAAATAATTTTTTTTTTACAATTGTAATCAAATAATCAATATATTTTAAAGTTTTTACACAGAAAGAAATAAAATGTGAAAATTTAACATAAAATATATACATAATTACATTGTTCATTTTAAATAAAAAAAAAATCATTATAAAAATATTCGTAAAATAAAAAATTATTATAAAATATTCGTAAAATAAAAAATAAAAATAAAGTTATAATATAACTTCAAAATTATAAAATAAATTTAAAATAAATTATACCAAGTGTTATATATACGGTTATAACATAAACCATATAAATCTAGAAATCTTCTAATCATAAATAAAACATCTTAAATAATTAATTTAACACCAGTAACAATTTATTTATCAATCTTTATTAATTTATTTTTAAATATCGTTTTATTAATTTAAAATCCAGACCGACTTTACTTTAACGCGACTACGAATCAACTCAACTCTATTAATCAAATTATAAAATCCTTTTTGGTAAAACGTGGCCTTGATTTTTATTCTCACAAATAATAATCAAGGTCTCATTACCGTCGTTCAACTACCTGAGCATTCAACTTTGCTTAATTAGCAAAAGTGCTAATTAAGCAAGCCGATTTCCGCTACAGTTATTAATTGCTAATATTAATTTTGGGAATTAATATTAGTGCGTTTATTGCACAAGTAATTGAAAGACAGGATGACTTGTATTTTATACAACACGTCCCAATCCCCGAAGAAAAAGACCAATTTGTAAAATTGGACTTTTTCCTGGAAACTGGGGTATAGTTGGTCCGTGTTTCGTTATGGTACATTACATGTATATAAAATTATTGATACAAAAAAAATATATTTGATAAAAAATCTTTTTTCATATATAAAAAATTAATAATGATAATTATAAAAGAAATTATAAACAAATTAATTATCTCTTTAACATAATATTACAAAAAAATTAATAGGAAATTTAATCATCTTACTTAATGAATTTATCAAAACTATTATGCATGTGTAAAATTTAAATTATTAACAGAATTATAAAAATGAATTTAATGACAAAAATGTATTAAAAAAATTATAAAAATCAATTAACTAATATGAATATGTGAAATTTAAATTATTAACAAAATTATAAAAATGGATGACAAAAATGTATTAATTACTTATTACAAAACTATAAAAATGAATCAAATAACGAAAGTTTATTAATTACTAATAACAAAATTATAAAAATGAATTAAATTACAAAAATTTATTAATTACTTATTACAAAATTATAAAAATGAATTAACTAACAAAAGTTTATCAATTATATACTTATTATTTATTTAAAGAAATTTATAAAATGAATAAAAAAAATTAACTTTACTAAGACAATTATGAAAATAAATTTATATATATATTTTATATATGAAATGGATCAATTTAACTTTTTTAAGAAAAAAAAGAATTTACTGTACTTCCTTTGAAAATCCTTTTTGTAACTTACTATGTACTACATTTTATTTAACCCTATTGATATGAAATATTAAAAATTGAAACTAAGAGGAAATTGAAAGTAGTAAAGAATTAAACAATTCATTCCTAAGGGATAGTAAGGAAATAAAATAAGATAGCAGAGGAGTAAAATAAGATAACAATACAAAAATATGGATAGCTAAGGAGTATGAACTATAGAGTATTTAGTTAAGTCAGTCCCTAAAAGATCGCACATGAGAGTCTACGTGTTCTTCCGACAGTTTAGTTCGTACTTGTCGTGATGGCGTTTTTGGTGTTGGCGGAGGTCGTGTTTCTGTCCTGTCCTGTCGGTCCGTACTTGTAGGTGGTAATTCGTAGTTATCGGTCCATGGGATGTCTCTTCTCTCCTCTGTCGAACTCTGTATCCGTCTATCCCTTCCCCTTTCCACAATAGTTTCCCTTTTCCTACATTTTTTTACTCCGAAATATATGATTATTGTGATGACCAATATACTCAGTATTATAGAATTTGAAGTAGACATGAGTTTTAGCGAAAACATGTTTTCATGATTTTCTCTAGCTTTTCTTATATCTTCCGTTAATTGTGACAATGACTGGCTACGTTTCGGGAATTCCGTATTAAGATTTTCTGGGTTTAACATTTTTATCGCCGTAGATTCAAACTTTGGTTCTTCAATAGGTACCCTTGATCTATTCTCTATTTGAATTTCATCTAATTTTGAAAATTTGAATTTTGTGTCGTCTTTTATTTGTGTTTCTAAACCGGCTGCATCAGGTAACTCCATGTGTTCTAATAAAAATACACATTTCTCTTTTAGTCTCACTATTCCGGTTCCTTTCAATGTGATCTTGTAATTTTGTGCCTGACATAACGCTACCAGCGTGCTTTCTCGCGGAAACATAAATAGCCATGTATTGGGTAGTTTCATTGGCACTATATGATTTTCTGAATGGGTAATCACCCGATATTGCCACAAACTCTGCTTATTTTTTCGAGTCAATTTCCTATTTAAAAAATGCTCTATCAAACACTGCAGAGGTGTAGGTTCTAAAAGCTTTGGCTGAATTTGTTTGCATACTTTTAAAATACGATTTTCTTCAGTACTGATTTCTCTACAAGCCACTGCGTACTCTTCATTAGAGTAATGTACAAAATGTCCTGCAGAGTTATTTGCTAAATAATCCCACTCTGGTGTCAGTACTACCAGGTCGGCGTCGTATTTTCGGGGTATAGGATATACTTTATTCAGAGTATATTCATCTTTTTGTAAGATGTCCACCTGGATTTTAATGCCTAATTCCCCTTTCATGTATGCTAGGGTAACAGTATCCAACTGGTTGATTACCTCTGGCGAGTATAAATTTTCATGACCTGTTCCGGCTGTCAAGTTTTTAATCAAAACAGTTAAGAATTGAGAGTCTATTACTAACGGATGTATACGATGTTCTTGCAAAGCAGTAATAATAGGCTCTTGCTCTAGTAGGTAATCATACACTCTTTCTAATTCGGCGAGCGCGAATACAACAACACGATTCAGCTCTAACTCTACCCAAATGTCTCTCGTGTCTGCTTTAATAATCGCTAAGGTGTTCTCAAATTTTGTACTAAGTCTGTCCAAATTTTCGTCCAGTGTGATTGCTTGTGTCGTTAGGTTCCCCGTTACCTGTTTAATAAATTTGAAATTTGAAATTTGATGTCATTGCGACGGTTTGTTTGTCCAATAGTTCTAACATTGCGCCACCGTCTTTTTGAAGTTTGTCTAGAGTACTGTAAATTCGGTCCGAGTCTTGTTGGTCGATGTTCCCAAATAGTCCTTTCGATAAGGATCCTATTAAGTCTATAGCCCACTTTTTTGTCTCCTGAAAAAATGATTAAGTCTTTTTGTAATTGACCGCGGAATTTATCTATTTTGGTCGTCCATAAAACTATTTCATTTTTCCATAGTCTACAGCTTTTACTATTTTGCGAGTTAACTAATGCATTACACGTATTGTTTAATTTTCTATCTAATCTATCTAAAAATCACTAATTTCAACTTCGCTAGTTATGCTTAACTTAGTGTAAACTATAATTTTATCCTTATATTCTAATATTCTACCTAAATTCTCGAAAATAACTTCTGTTGATCCCACATTTTGTATTTCCCACGGCATCCCAGCTACCGCTTTAAATATCGAAATAAATATTAATGTTTTGAACATTATACCACCTGCAAAAAAAAATTCACCGTTTACTATAGGAACAAAAAATTTTTTGTTGAAATATTATTTATTTTAAAAAGAAAAAAAAACTATAAGTTTAAAATTATAATTTGTTCATAAAGCTAGGCTTTATACTTGTTGTTCCACTAATATTCTGTGGATTCCTGGTGACTATTGGAATCCCAGGCCAGTGATTCCTATTAACCCTCCACGTATAACAGGTTGTGGTATTACCTGGATTGGTGGAGTAATTGCTAAGGTTTGTCCTAGGTTGGGCATTGGTCCTTCGGCGTTCGCCAAATTCAAAGGTAAGTGTATACAAAAAAAACCATTTTTTAATATAATATGTTATTGTAGTTGAAACAATTAAGAAAGAAAATGAATTTGAAACTGTTGCGGATGATATTGTAATGAATTCTCCCGATGTGATCGTCGTTGGAACACATAAAAATCAAATTAAAAAGTAAGTAAACAAATTTTTTTTTTTTTTTTAAAATAGAAACAAAAATTATTGAAATTTTTAGGTGTAGAGTTTTGATTTTCCGGTGTTCTCAAATTGAACAAATGCTTAAACCTTTTGAGTGCGCGATGTGTCCCCGTCGATTCGTGCGGATTCACCATTTGTGGTTACATCGTTATCGCACTCATGGTGTAGCGGATGAACAGCTGCTAACATGTTCGTTTTGCAGTTTCACTACAAAAAAACCATTCCATATGAGGCGGCATGTGGGGACCCATCAAGAATTAAGAGCATTCAAGTGTCATGTGTGTTGTCATCGATTTGGAAGGAAAGACCATTTAAAGTATCATATGAGGAGTAAGCATGACGGGATTCCCATATTACCTGTTTATGCAAATAAAAGAAATTTGTACCACCTGAAGAAATATTTTAAAAGGTATGTATATAAAAAAAATTAAAATAACCACTAATTTATTTTATTTCTTTTATTTTAGTGAGCCCATCACCTGATAGTTAGCTGATACTAACTGTTTTATGTGTGAAATTATTCAAAATTTATTCATTTAAGGTTCAAATATTTAGTATAGAAGTAAAAAATGATAATTTATAAAAAAATTATTTTTGTGTATATTATGGTTTACCATAAAATAATAAACTAAAACTTCCAACCAAAAATAATTAAAATTTAACCAATTTATAAAACAGATAAAGTTAAGGATAGTTTTTTTTAAAAAAAATTAATCAAAAATTTTAACGTTAAATTATTATTAATGTGAGAATAATATTGAAAAAAAATATATTCTATAATATTAAATTAAAAAAAAATACAAGTAAAATACAAAAAAAATATTATTATTGAATTTGAATAAAGTAAGAAAATTCAACTAGATTAGATTAGATTAGATTTGATGTTATGGGAGAACCCATACTAGCCCTAATCACTGCAGCCATAAGGCTAATTGTGATATCCCTTTTCTAATTATGCGTCACTGCCCAGGCCCGTACTATTGATAAAACAGTACAGCTGCTTGAGTGACATAGACCACGATTCAGAGGGTGTAATTATGTAACTACTAGCGTTTTCTCGCTAGCGCCTCGCATTCACATAATATATGTTCTGCCGTCTCTTCCTCGTTTTCACAGAATCTGCACAGTTGGTCTTCTGATAGTCCAAGTCTGTGTAGATGTTTTTTCACTTTCCAGTGTCCTGTAAGGAAGCCTATCAGTGTCCTGAGTTTCTTCCTATTCATTCCAAGTATTTCTGCTGCTCGTTTTTTGGATGGGCCAGGTATGAACATTTTTGAGTGTCTCATACCCACTCGCCCATTCCAATGGGTTTGTTGGTCTCGCTCAATTTGGTCCTTTTGGAGCGACTTGAGGTGATAGCGTGATACTCCGCAGAATGGCTCTGGCCCTGTGAATATTTCACCTGCTCCTTATTTCGCCAAAAGGTCCGCTTCTTAATTTCCCTCTCTAGCTTCTTTTGTACATTGATTTGCTGGACTTTCCTCCACCAAACTACTGATGCGTATGTTATTATCGGACGTACGATTGTGAGATACATCCATTTCATTATTTTTGGACTCAGCCCCCATGTTCTTCCACAGATTCTTCTGCAAGTCTATAGCGATAGCTGTGCCTTTTTTACGGTTTTCTCCAGGTGACTATTCCAATTTAGTTTTTTATCCAGGATTACTCCTAGAAACTTTGCCTCGTTGGGGAAATCAATCGTTTCCCACTGCACTGCAATTTCTTTAAAGTTAATTGATTCCTCAATTTTCTTCGTTAGGTTGAGTAGTGCAGTTTCAGTCGACTTACCGGCCTGATATGCATATTGATGCTTGTCTAGAGGATTCTCTATTAGTGCTGTTTCTCTAATGAACCTCTCAATCACTTTTTCCATCGTTTTGAGTATGAACGATGATAGGCTGATGGGACGTAGCATTTTCGGATCTCCATCATTCGCCTTATTAGCTTTTCGAATGAAAGCCACTCTGACCTTCGTCGAAGAGCTAGGTATGTGTCCCCATACCAAACTTGCTCGATATAGTCTAGTCAGGATGGGTGCAATAACTTCTTCACCTTCTTGAAGAAGCGCAGGGAATATTTCATCAGGTCCTGCTGATTTAAAGGGCTTAAATGATTTTAACTCCCACTTTACACGTTCCTGGCTGATCACCTTAGATGCGAATCTCCACTCATTCCTATCCTGTCTAAGACCTATAGATTGACGGTTTCCTACCTGGTCGTGTTCGTTGATCCTGTTGGATCCAGGAAAGTGAGCTAGCAACAGTAGTTCCAGCGTTTCTTCCTTTGTTTCCGTGTATTTTCCGTTGGCTTTTTTAAGGAAACCAATGGTTCCAGGTGTTTCATTAGAGAGAACCTTATGGATTCTAGCTGCCGCATGCAATTCATTGATACCTTCGCAGAAGTTCCTAAATGATTCTCTCTTCGCCTTCCTGATTTCACGGTTATATTCTGTTAAGGCTTCTGAGTATTTTCCTCACTCTACGGATGATTTGTTCTTAGCCTTGTTGAAAAGCTTTCTCACCTTCTTCCTGAGGTCAGAAAGATTGTTGTTCCACCATGATACCTGTCTATTGCTACATTTATTGCGTATAGGACAGGAATATTCAAACGATTCTATTATTGCTTCGCGAGTTATGTCCGCCGCATTTTCAAGATCGTTCACAGTTCTTACACTATTCGGTACCGCTTTAAGTTTTTCCCTATAGGAGACCCAGTCGGTCCTCTTTTTGGGACGGTACTCTGTGGGCGTCTGCGCTAAATCAATAAGTTCAAACCTGATGTGTCTGTGGTCTGAACAAGGTGGCTCGCTAGAGACGTGCCAGTTTATAATTCTGTTTTGCAGAAAAGGACTTGCTATAGTTAGGTCTAGCACCTCCCCTCTTATCCTATTGATAAAAGTGGGTTCTTTACCAGAGTTAACTACATTTAAATTATTACTAGCTATAAAATCAAGTAATGACTCACCTCTGCTGTTATTGTCCGTACTACCCCAATTAATATGATGAGCGTTGGCGTCACATCCAACCAACACCTGCAGCTTCTTATTTTCCGCATAGGTAAGCAGGCTTTCTAATACAGCGGGTGGACATTGTTGATCAGCAGCAAAATAGGCAGAGCACACTATTACGCCTTGCCCATTTCCCTGAAGGTCAACAATTGCTGCAACTACATTATCCAGGCAGAATTCTGTAATTGGAACAAAATTAACATTTTTGTTAAAGAGAATACAAGCCCGGGGCCTTTTAGCCATAGGACCATACAATAACTTACCACCAGAGTTACCTAATCCACAAATATTTTTACCTATGATCCAAGGTTCTTGAATTAGTGCAATCCTGATGTCTTCTTTAATAAATCTGCAACTTAGAACCGCTGAGGCAGCTTTGGCATGTTGCAGATTTCCCTGGATGATGGCCGATGTATCCATCATCACTTTCTCCTTGAGGTAGGGGGACGACGTTCGTCCTCCATATCCCTTCTAACAGTCGGTTTATCCTCCCTTCTGCTGCCACTTTTCTTTTCTCCGACTCTATGCTAGCCACTCCTCTCTCGTGGCCGATCCAACCCAGACGTTGGCCTTCTTGCTCCATGGTATGATAATCTGCGTTCTTCACCATGATGCGATCTTCCCGCCTGCAATGGTGGTCTAAATAAACGCATGGAGCTGTCGATTGTTTTATCATCATGCTTTGGTTCAGGTAGCGGCTTTTCAACCACCTGAGACAAAGCTTTACTCGTGGACGGCTGCGGTTCAGATGACGTCTTTATCGTCGATTCTGCTACTACTGGCTGAACATCTGAAACCTTCGTTTCATCTCCAGTAGCTTTAAGTTTCAGACGGAGATTTACCCTGTCGAAGTTGAACCAAGGTCTGCACTCCATGTCCTGAAGAGTTCTGACAGAGGCGTCATCGATTGAAAAGACAATGTGTTGTCCTCTCTTTCCCACCTACTTTTTCAGAACCCTCCAGTTCTGGGTGTACAGGCCCTCGTTCTGCTTCCTTAGTCTGCACAAGACTCTTTCCTCATGAATACCTTCTTCATCGGGAAAGAATCCTGAGCAGACGGCATACTTCGGTAAATCTCTGCCTTCCACCATTCTAAGTGCCGCACCTTCATAAGGCACTATCGTCGGCACCACTTCTGCCAGCCAGTTACGACTGGTCACATTCGCACACGTTATTGCTACCCATCCGGGTTTTCTCGAGGACCCCATAAATCTAAGCATTTTACCATCTGGAGCATCTTCTAACGCACCCAAGATGGCATTTTGTACCTTTTTTGCTTGGTCCTCGCTGAACGTGCATTCGGGATAGCGTTTTAACACCACGCCTACCTTAAGACTACCAGCTATCTCGCTGTACTGCACTTTAGTGCGTTTGGCAGCTACCGGCGGTGTATTTCCCTCTGACCGATTTCTTTTAGATGAATACGACGACATTTTCACAGCGTCTTTTGGATTGTCTCGCCGTGACATATGATACCTGGAAGCTCTAGCAGAGTTCTTGACATCGGAAACCAGCGTCTTATCACCGGTTTTCAATGCATCTCTCTCCGCATGCTGCCTGTCGAGAATTGCCAGAGCCTCTTTGTATTTAGCTCCCCAGCAATTATTCTCCTTAGCTTCTTCCTGTGAGAACCACACAATTTCCTTGATTTCACTTTTTGTCCTCTGATAGCTTCTGTAGTTTCATCATTTGAGGATCTTTCAATCACTGTGACATTGCTATCAGAGGATTTGAGGTATTCACTTTCTTCATCAGTGTCTATCTCACTGATGTCCTCTTCGGTGTCATAACGCATCTCTGCATCTGTAATATTTGTAGATGCCATGGTTGTTGGTGGCACTATGCAGATAGACGATGTTGTTGATGCTGGCGTTATATCATTCACCGGTACTGAGGATGCTGCACATAAAGTTGGTATTGTTGTTGTTGTTGTTATTGCTGTTGTTGTTGTTGTTATTGTTGTTTTTAATTTCTCCATTTTATTCCCACGATTATACAGTTCCAGGGGCCACCACGAGGAGGTAAAGCAAACACTTGGTCAGCAACTTCGACAGTTGCAACATTAGCTTATTGCTAAGATAATGTCTACCCTGTAGAATCCCAACCCAGACCCCCAAATTCAACTAAATAAAGTATAATATCGTTATCTACAATCCAATTTTATTGTTGTTGTTTTTTTTAAAAAAAATTTCCTTGGTATATTGACGTATATCTGGTAATGCGATTAAAAATCTAAATTGTGTGGTTCGAGAATAATAAGAATAATTATTTTGCTATTTTGCTGATTCTGCAAATTTTTATCTTACTGCATTTTTAAGGTTGATTTTTTTTTTATTAGATTTAATACCGAGTTGTGTATTTTTTATACTACAAAAGGTATAAAAGAAACATGTTGTATTGAAAATCATTTTGTATAGGAAATCATTTTTTGATCGGTTTGAAGAGAATTAGAATTGTTTGCGAACAACAAGAAGATTGAAGATTGATTTGTTTTATATTTTAATTGTAAGATGGTGTGGCGATCGTAAGATAGTATTATTTAATTGTGTCCAGGGTAATTTGAATATTTTCGTGTCTAATATTGTTTTGTAATTTAAAGTATGAAAAACTGTTATTATATTTCGAAAGAAGAATATAAAAATAAATGGGGAATGACTAATTTACTGTTTGAAACTATAAGATGAGTTTTAGGGAATGATAAATTTACTGCTTAATTTTTCCGTCAGACCATAATTTTAACCTATTGTTATGTACCTTACGCAATTTCCCTTTAATTTTTATTATAGTGTTTAAATTGTTCGGTACTTCTACTACTTCAAATGGACCTAGCCAATTTAAACTGAGTTTGTGGTCCTTACACGGATTCATTAACAAAATCTTATCGCCGATTTTATAACTACTCAAATTAGATCTTTTGTCATAGTGGAATTTTGATCTTAATTTGCTAGTTTTAAGATTTTCACGAGCTATTTTACGAATTGTTTGCAGCTTGTATTTCACTACATTGCCTATATTTTCATTATTGTATAGAGGTTCTACCGATCGTTTCAAGTTGCTGGGTAGAGGATCCCAGAAACCGTACAACACAAACAGTGGCGAGTACTTTGTTCCTTCGTGAGGTGTATGATTATGTGTAAAAACAGCCTCCGCAAGCCACTCGTCCCAAGTTTGTACGTTTTTCTCCACAATCATCTTCATATTTTGAACTAATGGTCCATGGCGGCGTTCTAATGACCATTGGACTGAGGATGATATGCTGTTGTTTCTATTTTTCTGATTTTTAATATTTTGCACAATCCTTTGAATATTTGGCTTCTAAAATTTTTTCCTTGATCGGTAATTAATAGTTTCGAAATTATCGAATAACGGAAAATAATATTTTTATAGAACGCTTGTGCCACAGTAGTTGCCTCCATATTGGGTAATGCGATACACTCCAACATTTTTGATAAATCGTCCTGAAAACTGAGAATGTATTTGTTTCCTTGATTAGTAACGGGGAAAGGTCCCACGATGTCCAAATACACTTTGTCAAACGGCCTATTAGCCGTATCAGAAATAGCCATGGGTAATTTTGTCACTTTACCACGTTTTGCTATTTGGCACTTTTACAATATATTTTCTTATTGTACTCAAAATATTTTTCCAGAAATAATGTCGTCTTTTGTACGTCTTTATTATCCCTAAATGTCCTCCTATGGGTGTATCGTGATTTTGTCTTATTACCTCCCCAATTTCATTCCAGTCTACTAATTCTATCTTTTTTGTCCATTGCTCTTTTGGCACAGTTTTATCGTTCTCGTCATCACTGTCAGTTGATTCTTCGTCTGATGTCAAAATTTGTGTGTCATTCAATTTGTTGTCCTGTTTTAATTTTGCTGTCTGTCCTCTGGTTAAAATATTTATTTTGAAACCGTATTTATCTGAATGTTGCTCCGATATTTTGATATTTTTCTCATCAATATTATTTAACTTTTTGTTTTTTATTTGATCCGTTAATTTAGTTTTTATTATCTTATTAATTTCCTCTGATTCTATATCAATAACATCGTTATATGGAATCCTACTGAGAGCATCGGCGTTACCATTCTTTTTACCTGGTTTTATTTGAAAAGTGTATTCTGCTAATCGAATTTTCCATCTATTGATCCTGCCCTCTGGATTTTTCTTATTATACTCACATATGAGGGGCTTATGGTCCGTGAACACTGTAAAATTTCTTCCAAGTATATATGTGCGAAAATTTCGTATTGCCCAATAGATGGCTAACATCTCTTTCTCGATTGTAGCATAATTCTTTTCTGCTTTCCCCAATACTCTACTAGCATACGCTATTGGTCTATCCATTCCCTCTTCGTCTTGCGATAAAACTGCACCTAAAGCATAATTGCAAGCATCCGTTGTTATATTAAAAGGTTTGGTAAAATCAGGATATGCAAGGAGGGGAGGATTAACCAATAACATCTTTACCTTTTCAAATGCTTTCTGATGATCTTCTGTCCATTTGAAAATTTGCGACTTAGTTGCCATTTTGTAAAGTATCGTATCAGCTTCTGCTAAGTTTGGCATACACAGACGGTAATAGTTAACTAATCCAAAAAATGATTGTAATTCTTTTGTTGTTTGAGATGCATGATGATCCTGGACACACTTTGTTTTTTCGGGATCAGCTTTAACTCCTTCGGACGTAATCTTATGTCCGAGGTACATCACTTCTTTCCTCAGAAACTTACACTTTGCTGGCTGAAGTTTTAAATTGTGTTCCCTTAGTCGCTGAAACACCATTCTCAGTTTTTCGTCATGATCTACCAGATTTTTTCCATAAACCACTATGTCGTCGAGGTACACAAAACATTTGAAACCTTGGAGGCCCGCCAGTACGCAATTCATAACTCTTTGAAAAGTTGCTGGAGCACCAGTCAGACCGAATGGCATTCGTTTAAATTCGAAGTGGCCGTATGAGGTGCTGAAGGCTGTTTTTTCTTGGTCTGCTGGTTCCATTTGGACTTGGTGGTAACCACTGGCTAAATCTAAGGTTGTAAAATACCGGGATCCTCCTAATTGGTCCAAAATTTCCTATATGCGGGGTAGCGGGAAAGCATCGCCTATGGTAATTTCATTCAATTTTCTAAAATCTATTACAACTCTATATTTTTTCTTACCATCAGCACCAGCTTTTTTAGGTACAAGTAATAATGGGGCATTCCAGGGACTCTTACTTGGTTGGATTATGTCCTCGGATAACAACTTTTCGACCTCTTCATTAATCACCTGTTTGTGACATTCAGCCAATCTGTACTGTTTGCTGTTTATTGGTATCGCATCAGTTTTAATGGGTATTGAATGCGTAATTCCCTGAACACAGCTTAACTTGTCACCTGATAAATGGAAAATTTCGTGGCATTCCTCACAAATTTTCTCCAATGCTTTCCTCTCCTCCCAATTTAATGTGTCATCATCAGAACATAGTGATTTCTTTAATGTTTGTATTCTTTGTTCTACTTCTGTATTTCGCTCAGCACTATCATAATTAAATAAGTGGCAAATATGTGCTATTGGTTCGTCCATTTTACTTTTATTTTTTCTCAATTTTACTTTATTATTTATTGTAGACCATTCTCCCAATTCCTGTACTGTATACTCCTGCAGTGGTAACAAATCTGGTTTAAATTCAGGTAATTCTATATCTTTTTCAGTTAAATTCATTAATGCAACTATTAATTTACCATTATGTATTGATCCTATACTATTAGCCATAAATAATCCATTTCCAAAATTCTTTTTTAAACAAACAACATCACCAGTTGCTTCAACATTTAATTCAATTATTTTTTCAGTACGAGCTGATATAATTACAGGTTGCAAATTTTCTGTGAAATCAATAAGATTTGGTGTCTCCTCAAAATTCTTAATATTTTCAAGTTAGGCTGGATTATTACCAGCACTTGAAACATTTTTTTCGAATTGTTGGTTTTCATCATAACCCAAGAAATCAATGAGCTCGAGTGTGCCGTTATTAGTCTGGATTTCGTCAAGATTGACTGTTTTGTTTTCAGTTCCTGCACAAAATACCGATGACTCGTTAACTTCACCCTTTCTCCAGAAAATATTTTCCTCACCCCTGAATTCAGAATTGTTTTTACTTTCTATAACTCCCAAATTCAAATCGTTTAATGTATTACGATTGGGCATTTCAATAATTTCCGAAATTGATTTCTTAATTATAATGGGATTTTCCATTTCCAGATTGGCTCTACTATTTAGTGCTCCGGGAATGACAATCCCAGAATAATTTTCTCCTACTACACCATCCTCTATTTCGTCTCGAACACCTGAAAATATTATTCCTAAATTTGAATTCCCTAAATTTATTTCCACATTTTTTCTCCTTTCGTCTACTTCGGCACCTGAAAAACCTGTTTCAAAATTCATACACATAAAAATATTTAGTTTCGAATTCTTATTAAAATTTGTATCTAGTTTTTTATTATAATTAATTGTTTTATTATTATTATTGAAATTTATTTTACTTTTATCAACTATAGGTAACTTAAATTCTATTTTATTTCTGTCCGTTTTTGGAAAATGTAGTGTCCGGTCCGGTCCAAGTATATTACAATTCTCAGCCAAAAAGTCATTCCCTAGAATTCCGTCAGCCGGTAATTCACAATTATTGCCAACTACCTGAAAATCACAATTTAAATTTTCCGGTGTTAAAAACTTTCCATGGCATTTCCCTAACGCTTCACTCTGATCGTGAACAGTTCGAAATACGGTATTTTCGTCTGTCTTAATGTGTGTGTCCTTGTCCAATGTGTCCTTTTTTAACAAACTGATTTGAGCTCCAGTATCCACTAATAAAGTTACGGATTGTTTTTTCGCGATATCAAGTGGAATCTTTACTAGAGGCTCAAATCTATTACTATCAACTTCAGCTACACTTCCACCCTTCTACACTTCCACTACCAAGGGACGAGTTTAGGGATTTTGACTCATCCCTGAACCGTTTCCCTGTCTAGATTGGTATCGTTGTCGAGCGGAGCATGTCAATTCGGGGTGACCCTGTCGTTCACACCAACCACAAATCGTTTGTTCCGTCACCTCTCGAATCGTATTAACCTGAGCGGGAATAGTAGCTGATACCTGTTGCTGTCTGTTGAATGGGCAATTAGTGGCAATATGCCCCGTATTTTTACATAAACGACACTCAATTTTAGATGACACTTTCCGAGGTGCTCTGCAGTCCCTACTAATATGGCCAGGCTGTCCACAATTGAAACAAGTCACCCTAGGTCCGTCTCTGTTAGGTGTTATGGATCGATTCCATTAATGGTTGATTCGAGGTATACCTGCTGGTCTATTTTGTTGCTGTACTGGTCTATTTAATCTATTGTCCAATGGTCCCAAATATTCACTGTCAATTTTTGTCCTTTGTAAGTTTTGTATAAGATCCATTAGAATTTTTGTTGCATCCAAATTTGTCGGATTCGAATCTGTTAAACCGCGTCTCGATGGTTTTAATAGCTCCAAGGATTCTCTAGCATATCTACATGAGTGATGCACAGTTTTCTGGAAGCTTAATGGATTTTGACCGACGATATATTGTTTGATCGTTTCCGATTGGAGTCCTCGATGAAAGTCCGTCTAGCGGTCTCTTCAGCGTCTTGAATAATTCCTTTGTGACCGGTCGTATATTTATGCCTCGCCGCAGCCTTGAAGCAACCTAACTTTCTTTTCACTCGATCGCCGAATTGTTCCACTGATTCGTCCGGTATTTGTACACATTCCTCGATTTCAGTCCTAAGCAGAGTGTGGTGTACCACATGGTACACCCTGTAATAATATTTGTAATAATATTTCAAAATGCAACATGGTGCACCCTGTATTAATAATTTTAAATAAAATCAATATTGTCAAATTGACAATATTGATCAATTAAATATATTTTATTAATTAATTATTAAAAATAAATTGCTTAATTAGCAATTTTGAAATGTTATCAGAACAATTTGATCAACCTGAGTGAAAAGTTGTAGTTACTTGATTAATTATTATAATAGTAATAATAGTATCATCAACTATTATTAATAAAGTTCACAAATTAACAACTGCTCTGGTTTTATTCCATAACAAACAGGTACTCCTGATCAAAACCCCCCACCAGTGGTAAGGTTTTGGTCACCACAAGAAGAAAAAGGCGGTTACCGATTCAACGGTATATGTGGATATACCAAAAGGTAACACTCCGAACCACGACATATGGCGCAGCCGGTGAAACAGAAAGTACGTTTCTGTTGAACCAATTACGTTCAATATAAAAAAAATCTCTATAAAAGTGGCTTAAATGCTGCGTTGACGGGGCAATATATTGCTTTACTAATGAGATTTTTTTTCCTACCAAAAGGTGCATATAGAACCTTTGGACGTGGTGTTAAGAAAAGAGCCATCAGCCGGTCCAAGGCCACTCAGTATAGAGGAGTACAGAAGGAGAATTGAAGAGAGAAAATTACCAACTACGCCAGTACCAGTAAGCAGTGTCAAAACAAAGGGAGGGATAATTAAGAAAACGAAAAGGAAGATTGCAGAGGAATACAGGTTGCTACGTCTTCCAACCTGCAGCAAAGAAGAGGCAGCGCAACGAAGGAACAGAATAAAGAGCTTAAGGAGAATATTGGAAGAAAGAAAGGGAAGGAGGATTTCACGTTAAGTGTAAAATATGACTAATTTAGTTAGGCACGACGAACTAAATTATTTTAGTATGTTTTTTATAGAAGAAAACATGATTATTATAATAGAAAGGAAAATGGTTGTAGTGTTTAACAGCCATAATTAGAATTTGAAATAAAATATATAATAAACTTTTTGTTTTTTTTAAAAAAAAAAATTAATTAATTAAAAAAACTGTATATAAAAAAAAATTAAATAAGTAAATGAAATAAAAATTTTAAATATGCTAAATAAAAATTATTGAATTTTGATTAGAACATTTTTATTTGTTTGGAAGTCAGTTGAATGCAAATTAGCATATAAAAAAAAAAAAAAAATAGAACCTTATAAAGTACATTTTAAATTTTATATAAAAATTGTTGAAATAAATAAAGTACATTTTTTTTAAAAAAAAAAAAGGGTTTGTTGAAAGTACATTTAAAAACTTTATAAAATTGTTGAAAGAATTTTTTTTCTTGTCGAAATTAAATGTATGGGAAAAAATTTAATAGAGTAGTTGACTCCTTCACTTTCAATCTTTCAAATCCAGAGATATCTACAAGCTCCAACGAGGGAAGCAAAATAATAGAGATAACTGAACCAATTTCATCAACACCGCGTATAGTAGGTAATAGAAAATCGGTTACATTTAAGGAAATAACAAATAAAAATTTAACAAATAAAAATTTAATGCATAATTATAATACTAGAAATAAAAAACAAAGACAAGCCACAATGCCTGAAACAAATATAGAACAAAATTTAGAAGATCAAACTACACCAACTATACAAAACATACCCACACAACACACTACACAACAAACAAATAATACTAATAGGTTCGTAAATCAGGATAATACATATAATTTAAGAAATAACATAACATTACCACTAACGACGACCTACACTTAGCGGGTATTCCAAATTTTACAGGAGAAGCTGATAGGGTAGTGTTAGATTTACAAAGATTTATAGAATTAGCACATGAAGCATATTTTAAAACAGATGAGGTAGACAGACCGTCAGTATTGCGACAATTAATCTGGGGCAAGCTAAGAAACGGTGCCGCGGACTTATTTCAAGACAGGACAGTAGGTACTTTTAGTGAGTTTAGGGAAATTTTGGAAGTTAATTTCGTGCCTAGAAAATCAGTCGCACAACTAAAAACAGAACTAGAAGATTGTTTTCAAACGATAGATGAGTCAGTTAACTCATTCGGGGATAGGATAAGTAGGAAATATGCTTGTCTCAAACTAGGAATCAGGAAACGATATAGCGTTGAACCAGGTTCTATGCTTCAGGAAGCTGAGGAAACAGCTCAACGGGTATTTATCAGAGGATTAAGGTCAGAGACAATCAAACAACATATTTTGGGACAGGATTATAAAAGTTTTGCAGAAATAATAAGAGGAACGAAACGTTTTGCAGAACAATTGGATTTGGTAACAACAACACGAAGAGTTAATCACACACATGAAAATAGTGATAACAAAATAGAGAAAATGTTTGGGGAATTAGTTAATTTATTAAAGAATAACCAAATTGCCCAAGTACCACATAATACAACAATGAAGAATAATGGTCCACCAACATTTAGGAATAATTCCTATAGCAATAGAATTCCTAATAGGACTCATTACCCCAATAACAATACTAACCAATTCAATAGGAATCCTAATAAACATAACAATCCATTTAGACAAAATCACGTAACCAATAACAATCCTAGGCCCTTCCAAAAGAATATAGAAAGGAACGGTGGACCAATAAAGTGTTACAAATGTGGGCAATCGGGGCATATTAGTAGAGACTGTAAGAATAATATGCGCTCGAATCAGATAATGAAATGTAACCTTTGTGGACTAGAAGGACATTATGCAGCTACCTGCAATGTAAGGAGAAACGCCGCTGCAAAGGTAAACACATTAACTAACGACTTGTGGTGTGATTGGTGTGATCGTCGAGGTCATTTAGAACTAAATTGTTCTACAAGACAACGTTACCAATCTAGGGTTCAAACTAACGCGGGAAACGACAAGGGAGTGGCGCAAAACACCCGTGCACACTCCTAAAACAGAATATAGGGGCAGATCCAAAATTATCAAAATTACCAAACATTGGACCTGAAACTTTAGTCACATTACCATTAGACATAAGTAAAAGAAAAGAAGTAACATTATTAGTAGATACAGGGGCCCAAATCAGCTTGTTAAATAAAAATAGTTTAGCTAAAGTAAATACAATAGATAAAAACAGAAAAATGAAAGTAAGATCAATTCACAGTGAAAGTAATACTATGGGTACTTGTACAGGAACTTTTTTGACTCCTAGTAAATTAAGTTGTGAGTTTCAAGTAATGGACGAAAATTTCCAATTACCCGTGGATGGAATTTTAGGCAATGAATTTTTAACAGCAAATTGTAACATAGAAGGGCCAATGCAACAGCTACGGTTTCCTATCACAGAAATAAATAAAACAGAATTTATCGTACCACTAAGTTTAAGACCAACAACAACAAAAGAACCAGTTAACAATGAAATAAAACAAAATGCGATATCGTCAGAAGCGAGCATTTTTAGTTTTCATAAGGCTCCAGTTTTCGAAACAAATTGTAGTACCAAGGCTGATAACAAGGTGATAACCAGTAACAGCGAAAACTTGATTGAATCAGTCTGTAAAATCGAAAACAGTTGTAAAGTTGAGAACAGTTTCGAAGGAACTGATCATTTGATTTGTATCACTGAGGCTGATAACAAGTTTAATAACAGAAACAGCGATAACTTAGTAAATACAAAATTAACAAATGAGAACAGTGTCAAAGGAATTGATCAAATGGGAACAACTAAAAAAGAACCAAGTCATGGTAAATTCAATGAGATAATTTTTACTAATAACAAACCAATATTTAACAATTCGAATAATGCAATTTTAGAAACAAAATTTTTGGGAATTGTGAACAATAGCAAAGAAACTAATCATGTGAATTATTACACTAATGCTGATAACAAGGTTCCAAATTATTGGACCAGCAACAGCGAATACTTAGGAAAAATAATTCCAGTACATGAAAACAGTTTCAATGATATTGTACAATTCAATGTTTCTAAACCATTTCAAAATATAAAAAATAAAAAAAAATGTAAAAATGAAGAGGAAAATGAGATAGTTAATGAAAAATTAATAATTGTTAATGCAGTTGAAATGGAGGATAAAAATGTAGGTAAAAGGCATATAAAAAATGATGAAGAAAATTTAGAAGAAATTAAAGTAATAGGTAGAGTAGAACAAATAATTACAGTAACTTGTGATAAGGTAGGGGAATTTTTATGTGAAAGTGGAGGAATTCATCCAGGGGTATTTGTAGGAAATAGTTTAGTTAAGGCTAATAATGGACAGGTACAGATTAGTGTAATAAATGTTAATGAGAAAGAGGTTATAATAAAAAATCCAAAAATTAATTTGAAACATATAGAAGATTTTGAAATTTTTGATATTAATGAAAATAAGGAAATTAAGAATTCAGAAAACTCAGAGGTGTATGGAGAATTAAAAACACTTTTTGCGGAGGAGTACGCAACATCGGAGAATTGTCCTAGAATGGAATTACCTAAGGAAAAATTGGAATGGGATAAAAATTGGAATGATGAAGAGCGATCAGCATTTGAAGACATTTGTAATGAATTTAAGGATATTTTTTATCTACCAGGTGACCATCTAGGTTACACAACGTCCATAGCACATAAAATACAAATAAAGGAAGATAGTCCACCAATAGCTCAAGCTAATTACAGGTTACCAGAAGCACATAGGAAAGAAATTCAAGAACAAGTAGAACAAATGTTGGATAATGATATAATTCAACCCAGTCGAAGTGCTTGGAATTCGATACTTTTGGTAGTACCAAAAAAACCAGGACCTGATGGTAAAAAGCGTTTTAGGGTAGTAATAGATTATAGAAAATTAAATGCAGTAACAGTAAAGGATGCTTTTCCTTTACCTAGAATAGAGGATATATTGCAACAGTTAGGAAATTCACGTTATTTTACCACTTTGGATTTAGCCAGTGGATATCATCAAGTATTAGTTGATGAAACAGATCAAGAAAAAACTGCTTTTAGCACAACTCATGGTCATTATGAATTTAAAAGAATGCCATTCGGTTTGACCGGAGCACCGGCCACATTTCAAAGATTAATGAATTATGTATTGTCAGGTTTACAAGGACTAAAATGCTTTGTTTATTTGGACGATATAGTAATTTATGGTCGAAATCTTGATGATCATCAGCAAAAACTAAAAACGGTGTTAGAAAGACTGAGAGAAAATAACTTGAAACTTCAACCAGAGAAATGCAAGTTTTTAAGAAGAGAAGTAGTTTATTTGGGTAATAAATGTACTGAAAATGGTGTATTACCTGACCCTGAAAAAATTAAATGTGTAGAAGATTTTCCCACACCAAAAACTACGACTCAGTTGCAATCTTTTTTTGGACTAGTAAATTATTATCGTACTAGCACGCCTAATCTAGCACAAATAGGTGAGCCGTTGTATAAATTGGAACAAAAAGTAAAAAATTTGTATGGACACCGGAATGCCAAATAGCATTCAAAGGAGTAAAGAAATTATTGGTGGAACCACCATTACTGAAATATCCAGATTTCGACAAACCATTTTTATTAACTACAGATGCATGTAACACTGCATTGGGTGCGGTATTATCGCAAGGCGAAGTAGGAAGTGATTCACCAATAGCCTATGCTAGTCGAGTATTGAACAGTGCCGAACGTAACTATAGCACCATTGAAAAAGAAATGTTGGCTATATACTGGGCAATAAAAAATTACAGGTGTTATCTGTTCGGTAGGGATTTTATTGTTTATACTGATCATAAACCCCTGATCAGCGAATTCAATAAACGAAACCCTGAGGGTCGACTAAACAGATGGGAAATGCGTCTATCTGAATATTCATACAAAGTTCAGTATAAACCAGGAAAGCTAAATTCAAATGCTGATGCACTTAGCCGCATCCAATATGATGAATTAGAAGAGAAAAGCAAGGAAGTTACATTGGGAAAAATAAATATTATAACTAGAGCGCAGGCTAAAGCTCATAAAGAGGAAAAGGTTGAGTTAGAAACACATGAATCCGATACAGAATCAGAAATAGACGAAGAGGAGTTGGAGATTAAGGAAAGCTCTGCACAACGAATAGAATTAACTGATCCAGAGGAAATTAAGATCATATTAAAGGAATACCATGACACACCACTAGGAGGACATTTTGGAGTCGTAAAAACCTATAAAAGAGTGAATAGATTTTATTTTTGGAAAAACATGCTTAGGACTATAAGGAAATATATAAAAGCATGCCCTAAATGTCAAAAAGGAAAACGAGGTAAAGTTACCAAAATGGGAATGGCCATAACAGATACGGCAAAGAGACCGTTTGATAAAGTGTATTTGGATTTAGTAGGTCCTTTTCCTATTACCAACAATGGTAACAAGTATATTTTAACATTTCAAGATGACCTAACCAAATTATTGGATTGTGTAGCAATACCCAACATGGAGGCAGTAACAGTAGCAGAAGCTTTCTATCAACGAATAATTCTGAAATATTCAGTAATTCCAAAAAAGCTAATAACTGACCAAGGAACTAACTTCACTGGAGAAGTATTTCGAAAATTGTGTAAATTGCTAAAAATTAAAAAGGTTCAAACCACTGCTTATCACCCCCAGTCCAATGGTTCGTTAGAGAGGCGACACGGTCCATTGGTAGAATATCTTCGTATTATGGTAAATCAAAATACACAGAGCTGGGATGGATGGTTAGCAGAAGCAGTTTTTTCACATAACCATACGCCACTTTACATAATTTTCGCCACTTTACGCTTTGTACGGATTTTGTGATCCCCTGCCTACAATAATCAAACAAAAACCTGAACCAATTTATAACTATGAGGATTTATGTTCCACAATACGTTACAAATTACAAACTATTCATAAAGCCGCTAAGGAAAATTTAATAGCCAGTAAACTGAAAACGAAAAAATATTACGATAAAAAGGTAGTCGAAGAAAAATATTCCAAAGGAGATCGCGTGTTGTTAATTAACCCTAATAAGGCTAACAAACTAAGTGCAGGTTGGCTAGGTCCATATGAAGTTGTGGAAGTTCCAAACTCTTTAAATACTATTATAAAAGTAGGTAAAAAGCTCAGAAGAATACACAACAACAGAATTAAAAGATGGACCGACAATTAGATAAATAGTTTTTTTGTATACACTATAGTAATAGTCAGTTTTCTTTTATATTATAATGAACAATTTTTTTTAAACAATTATTAATTAAATTAGTTTTTTCATTAGCATATTACTATACCAAAATTTTTAGGAATGGGAAAATTGAAATAATCTAATCTAGTAACATAATTTAAATATTTTTTTTATTTTTGTGTGGTATTAAACAAATTAGAATTAGAATTACAGTCTACCACAAACTGTAAAACCGTAGATAGAATGTTATTAAGGAAAGTTAGTAATTATAACAACCTAACATGTTATGAATCATCAATATGTACATTTTATATTGACAATTCGGTTTAGTTTATACCGAGTATTTTTTTTTTTACTTTACAAGCAAACAAGTTACATAATATACTACTTAACGAATAAATTAACGTTAAGACATATGATAATAAAATAAAATTGGCAAAACAAACTCGGTTTATTTCTTTTGTGACTATTTAAGTAATTGTTATATTGAAAAAAGAAAGGAAAAAAAAAGAAATGTTAAAACTACTCACGGTTATTCCTGATTCGATATCTCCAGTTTTAAAATTTTCTTAAATATTTTCCAGTTATTGTTGTCATAGTTTATATTTTTTTTTTCACTTCATAAGTTCCGCTGAATTGCCTAAAATAAATACAAATGTTTTAAAAAAAATTTTTTTGGGGAAAGTATAATGAAATTAAAAAAAAAAAACGTAAAAAAAATACTAATTATTTGTTCCTGATACACATATCAACCATATCAACGTGTATACAACATCATTTTTTTTAAAAATTGTTGAAATAATTTTTTTTTTGAAAAAAATCGTTCATTGAGATTAATGGAATATTATCAGCTGCATACAATAATTTTTCAAGTGGTAATGACGTAATTTTTCTTGAAGAACTAAAATATAAAAAGAAACATTTTTAGTAACTGATATAAATATATATAAAAATAATATTACAAAATATAAACAAAGCGGCTATCCTCCCGCAAAATTTAATTCTGAAAATAAATAGAGCGATTACAGTTTTATAATTTTTTTTTAAAAATAAAATGATACTTTCCTAAAAGTGTGAAGTATATATATATATATATAATTATATATAATTCATTTTTTATGTTGATTTCATCCATAATGAAACCTTTTATTAGCTGCATATGTAATATGAAAAATATTAATATTGTCATTTGTTTTGAAATAACCTGTAAAATTAAATTATTTTCATTAATTTCTTTATAATTGTTAAGAAATAAAACATTTTAAATATAAAAATATATATACATATATAAATATATACATATAATCTTTGGCACCATATTGATGATTCACATATCAAATATTTTTTTTATTTTTACACACTCGATTATAATTTACTAAGTAATTTAATAATAAAATAGATATATACCGATATATATACTATATATATTAATAAAAACAAAAATATAATAATAATAATTTTTTTATTTTAAATAAATAATAATTTTTCTTTACCTTAATTAATTTTCTTATGTACGGATAATTTCTTGTTTATTATGTCAAATTAGTTATCCATCTTATTGTGTGCCACATGTCACAACAAATGTGAAATGTCAGAAATTGGAACGAACTTGTATAAGTAATGGAACGAAAATGTAAAATTTTGGGTTATAACAAATTCTGTTGAATGCTTAGTGCAACACTAAGTTCAACGGAATGTAAGATGCTAGGGAATTTAGAGAAACAGGTGTAAAAAAAAAAAAAACTGGATGCGAAATTGAGAGAAAACAACTTAGGAGATGGGAAATAGGAAAAAAAATTTAAAAAAAAAGAAAACATAAATTGCATATTTTGAATTTTTATTTTATTTAATAAATCAATTTATTTTTAAAATGTAAAATATACAAAATTAAAAGTTAATAAACGGCAACGAAATCTGAAAATAATATATAAAAAAAAATCAAATTATTATATATTTATTTTAAAAAAAAAAAAAAATACTTACTATAATTTTTTTAAAAACACTTTTTTGTGGCCAGTAACCTCGTAATGAGCCTGCCTATCCAGTTCATTACGGAAGTATAGGGTACATAGGTCGCAATCGTACCTATGAACCATGCGGACTACTCGTCCTGGACCGGAAGCCGAAAAGTTGATCCAAATAGATTCCATTTTTGTTAGTTTTTTTTTAAATTTTTTAACTTGACGGTAAAAGAATTAATTGTCAATTGAAGGTATAAGACAATTATAAAATTCTTTTATAAGATAATTATGAATTTTTTAAGTCTATTATGCAGTTTTTTTTTTGCATTAGGTATATAAAAAATTTAGACTAGGCATTGAAGGGATAGAATTACAAAGAATTTTTTTTAGTTTCCTAATAAAATAATTTTGTTAGGATAAAAAATTTAATATAGTAATTTCATAAATGTATTTTTTTTAGGAAAAATGGGAATTTTACAAATAATTGTGTTATTGTTATTAACAAATTTGGTATATTGCACTCCAGTTATAGTCGAACAAATAAAAAACACCGATGTATTATTTGAAAAAATTGGAACGGTTATAGAATATCAGGATACTATTCACATCTACACTAAAATGCAGTTAACTACAAATGAAGAAATGAATGATTTTTTAATATCTATTACTAACCAAGTAGATAATACATGTTTAACACTATTACAATACACAGAAACACGTACATGTGATACTTTCAAAAAAGAGATAAACTTATGGGTGGACAGCATTACTAAATCAACTACGGGTATTAACCATTATTTTAGTAGAAGAAAAAGGGGCGCAATAAATATAATAGGGTCGGTCTCAAAAATGTTATTCGGGACAATGGACGAAAATGACGCGGACAAAATTTATAGTGGGTTAGAAAATTTAAAACATAACGGGGAGATGGTAATGGAATTATTAGATCATCAAACAGCAATAATAGCTTCAAATTTTGAATTCATGAAAGATGTAACGGGAAATCTGACAGCACGTACAATAGAATTAGAGGATAGGTTGGGGTCAGTCGAGAAGTTAGTAAAGAAAAAATTTGAAGGAATACAGAATGAAATGAAGCATATTTGGGCTGAAATAGAACTTCATAAATTAATTATTTATGTTTTGGCAGAACTTGAACGGGTTCAAGGATTTATATTAGAACAAGGCGAAATTATAAATGCGCTACAACAGCACAAAATTCATCCTTCGGTTATTGATTCTCAGTTATTAGTAGAGGTATTACAAAATATGACTAATAATGATGCCAACATGCATCTATATTCAGCAGAAGTAGTAAATCAATTAGCAAATATTGACTTAGCTTTTTGGGAAAAACAAATAGGAATTCGTGTGTCTATTAATGTGTTAAAAAATGAAGAATTTCAATTATACAAAATATACCCATTACCAATAGCAGACAACAACGGACAAATAACGATAGTACAGACGGACTGGGATTACATAGCAAATAATTCAGCAAAACAATATATTTATTATACGACTAAAGACTATGTGTATGCTTGTAAAAAAATAAAAATAGCGAATAATGAGTTGATTGAGGTATGTAGACAGTTACACCCAAAATTATTATTAACAAATTCAGAATATTGTATAGTTAAAATATTTCGTAATTTTGGAGAAACAGGCGAAAATAAACAATGTCAAAGGAAGGTCATAAAAAATGTAGAAAATCATGTTATACCCCTGCAAACAGAAAATAGTTGGTAATTTATATTTTTTAAGAAACAAGAGTTAACTAGTTTTTGTAATTCGCATACCATTAAGCAAGTGATAGTTGGGACAGGAATAGTTAAATTCATACAAAAATGCTCGAATGTTTTAGGTAGTTTGGAAATACCTTATTTTGATAGGAAAATTAAACAGGTGGGAAATATGACAAGTTATATCTTTAATAAAATACCAACAATCACGCATAATTTTACGGGATCAGAGGAACAGTGGACATTAGACTTAAATGTAACTAGCCACGTAAAACCATTAGGACCTGACGAACTAAGATACGAATTTGACAAACGTAGTTTTGGAATAAAAAATTTACAGGACGATATTAATAAAGAAAAAAACAGACAACAAAATTATAATTATTTGAAAACCAACACATTGACTAATACAATTATAATAAGTATTATTGTAATAATAATAATAATTTTTATTATTATTAAAATAATAAGATGTTGCCAACCATCAAAAAATTATAGACCAGAGGAGACGTACGAACAGCCTATAGAAATAAAAAACAAAAATTCGAGACAAATAGAAATTTCCAGACCAATAGAATTATCAAGTCCAGTTAAAATAACGGGATTCAATTGTGAATCACCCACCATTACACCGATTAAAACAAAAACTCAAATATCCAAAATTAGATCAAAAAGACAAAACATCGTTAAATCAGACTCATCAATATCTCCTGTTATGTTATCATTCAGATAAATTGTTGCACATAAAACATAAATTTTTTAATTATATAAATACATACTATACAAAATACATACATACTAACCATTTTAAATTTAATAATACATATCAATTTTTGTTAAAAAATAAAAAAAAATATATACAAAAACACATTATACAAAAATACATACATATTAACCATTTTTCAGTTGTAATTTATTTTGGTTATTATTCGACCGAGCCTACCAGAAATCCTGGATAGGTGAAAGTTTCCAACAACATAACGTTGGAAGTGCGAAATTCGGTAAAAATAGAAAACAAACAATGAAATAACCAGGGTAAATTGTCGTTGAAAAAATTACATTAATAGTAGATTAGAGGGGAAGGAAAAGTAGGCAGTGGTATATGAATAAATTATTTGTAATTAATATAATTTTTAATTAATAGATTGGAATAAATAATGAAATAAATAAAATAATTTTTGAATGTAATGAATTAAAATATAGGAAAATAATTAAAAAAATAATGTAATAAATAACGTAATTTTATAATGAATTACAATATAGAAAATTAAGAAAAATAATTAATAAATAATGTAATAAATAAAATAAGCTATAATGTAAGGAAGTAAAATATAGAAACTTAAGAAAAATAATTAATAAACAATGTAATAAATAAAAGGAGTTTTAAAAAAAAAAACAATAGTAAAAATAAATATACGCAATTTAAATAAGAATAGTAAAAATAAATATACGCAATTTAAATAAATTTTTTTGTAATTGTAAAAAAAAAAAAAAATCTAAAAAAGAAAGTAATTAAATTTTTAAGGAAATTTAAATTTGATTTAAATTATCTAAAATGTACTTATAAATTTTAAGGAAATTGTAAATAATAAATAATCAAGTAATCAAGACCGAAGACCTTTAGTACCTAAAGAAGATTTATTTCTTCAAAATAGTCTTTTTATCTGGGAAAGGGAGGTATGTGGTGTACTACATGGTACACCCTGTAATAATATTTGTAATAATATTTCAAAATGCAACATGGTGCACCCTGTATTAATAATTTTAAATAAAATCAATATTGTCAAATTGACAATATTGATCAATTAAATATATTTTATTAATTTATTATTAAAAATAAATTGCTTAATTAGCAATTTTGCTAATTAAGCATATTGATTAATAAAATACTAAAGGTGAATTACCTAAATGCATTTTGAAATATTAAGTAATTCGAGATATGCGTCCGGTCAATCGATTTAAGTAAATCATATAAATAGGGTAAAAATCGATTGAAATGTTATCAGAACAATTTGATCAACCCGAGTGAAAAGTTGTAGTTACTTGATTAATTATTAATTAATAAGTTGTATCATCAACTATTATTAATAAAGTTCACAAATTAACAACTTCTCTGGTTTTATTCCATAACAAACAGGTACTCCTGATCAAAACCCCCCACCAGTGGTAAGGTTTTGGTCACCACAAGAAGAAAAAGGCGGTAATCGATTCAACGGTATATGTGGATATACCAAAAGGTAACACTCCGAACCACGACAGAGGTAAGTCTTTATATGGTATAAACGCGTTTTCTAGAACTGTTTTAAAATAACGAAAACTTTGTACAGCACGGTCCATGAAAATATCCGCTGCTTTTCCTCGTAGTTTTCCTCTTATAATTTGGTTTAAAACTACTGGTCTGTCAAGTTCGTCGGTTCGGAATATGCGTCATGTGCAAGAGAAACAAAATTTTGGAGTTCCAGTATCGTCCGGTCACCCTCACCCGTAAAAATAGGTACGCCCTGAAAAAAAGTTCGATATGCCCGTTTTAATGGTATGGTCGTGTTGTTCTGATTGTTAGTGTTTACCGTCGCACCTAGATCATATGTGTGGTCTCTGGATAAAATATTTGAATTACGTCTACTGTTATTATTATTAGCATGTATATTACCTAAATCAACATTATTTAATCTATTAGTATTACCCATTCTTAAAGGATTCTCAAGAGGTTCATTATTATTTTCCTGCGAATTATCATTGTTATTTCCTATTAAATTGTGATTTAAAGTACGGGGTATAGCCCCTTGTTTTTTAAACTGATCCATTTCGTAATCCTTTATATTTGATTCTATTTCTATTAACTTAGACGTCTTTTTTATATTATTATTATTAATAAAACTTAAATTATGCTGATTTTTCTCTAAATTATCAAAATTTGTATCATCGTAATTGGTACCTGTTTGACCCTGTACTCCTCCCACTGCTCCTATTGGCTCGTACTCTTCGTCACTAAATGATGATGTTTCTTGTTGATTGTCTTCAGCAAAAGTAACAGATCTTCCGCTGTGATTTTCACTAAGCGTTGGTACTGGAAGAGATGCTCTCGGAGTTGATTCAATTAGCGACGAATTTCCAAAGCTGATGTCTTCTTCACCCAATTCTTTGCTGTTACTATTATTATTAAAATAGTATTGTTTAGCCACGCAGCAACACTGACTGGTGTCTTCTCTTTATTTTTGTTGCTGCGGTTAACTGGTGCCATAAATTTATTAAAAATATTTTTATTATGTGTAAATTTAATTAAATTGTTATTATTTTTTTTTATTTGTTTAATTATTTATATATATAAATTGTTATTATTTATTTTTCTATTTGTTTAATTATTTATTTTTATTTATTTATTTATATTTTATTTTAATTTGTTTTTTATCGAAATTTTAAACCACGAACTGTATTTATTTATTTATATACAAAAAAAAATTATAACGTATTATTTATCATTTATTTATTACTGCACTTCTCTTACAATTATAAACGATTATTTATCATTTATTATTTACTACACTTCTCTTACAAAATCTGAAATTTTTATTATTGTATTTAAATAATTACTTTACTTTCTCAATAATTTTTATTATTGTATTTAAATAATTACTTTACTTCACAACTAGTTTAATCTTTACAACAAAAATACACTTAAATTTCTTTATTTTAAATAACTTAAAAAACAATTTTTTTCACTGTTTCTCCAATAATATTTTAAAATTTTAATTCATTCATTACACATAACACGAACTACAATTTTTTATTCAATTTTTCAATCATTAATTTATTCTAATATTTTATTTAATCAACCCGGTAATTTTTTTTGTTTACTTTACTATTTAACAAAAAACATTATTATCACAAATAATTTTTTATATTTGACAACATTAATACTAGTTATACATTTTAAAATTTTAATTAAATTTTCAATCACTATCACTTTATTAGTTTTCGATATAAAAATTTCTCTGTTTATCTTATGTTTGATATCATATAAAATTATCCAACTATAAATCTTATTTAATCATACAATTTTTTTTACCACTTCAAACCTTTTTTTAAACATATTAATCAAACTTACTTTTTTAAAAAAAAATGTACTCATCAAACATGTTGTATTTACTTCTCAATATAATTAATCACACATGTACACTTACACGCAAAGTTTACATTTGAACATTGGTTACAAAAAAAATCAAAACATTCCAGCACATTAATAATTGTTCTATTATAATATATACGTATTATATTACCGAGTTATTATAGTTCAATGTCAATTTTTTTATATACAATTATATGATACACTTAAATTAACTTATTATTATATATGTCTTATAAAAAAAACTAATTAAATGTTTATGTATTTATTTATTTTAAGTTATTGTTGCACCATTTTTTATATTACACTATTTTATTTTATATTATTTTAATGTAAATTGTTCGAGTTTTATTATATATTACTTTAATGTAAATTCCAGATATAGCAAAAAAACAAAAATTAAAACACAAGCCAAGGGCACACACACATAAGCGTGCACGAAATAATTTCACTCTCTTTTCTATAATCCAATAAATTCTTAAGAATTTATTAATGCGCTCTCTTCCTTTTACTTGATTTGCATAATTGACAATGCTAATTGCTCAATGCAATCGAGTCTCGAAATTTCACCTAAATAGTGGGAAATGATTATTGATCAATGATAGCTATAAAATAGCTATACTAATGATCAATTAGGCAGAGTTAATTTCAGAGTCGAAACCTCAAGTACAAGTCGGGAAATTCAAATTAAATCAATAATATTAAATAAAAAAGTCAGCGTTTGTTTTCTAAGTCAAGGAAATCGTTAAGTTCAGTATAAATAAATAAAATTTCATAGAATAAATGTAAATAAAAGGGTCAACAATAAATATATAAATATTCTAAATATAGCAATAACTTAAGAATATAAATGAATTTTCAATTACAAATAAATTACAAATCATAAACTTTATAAAGAAATAATTGTGTATTATTTCAATATTACTAACAGTTACGTGTCGCCTAACAAGGATCAAAGCAAGTAGTTTTTGTAGAATTGTATAGTTTTGTTTTTGAATAATAAATTTAGAAATAAGTAGTTACAAAAATCGATTAATTAATTTAATCAAAAAAGTAAAAATTAAATCTTTAAATTAAAAACGCAGGTTTTATTCTTGATAGTAGTGTTTTAAAATAAAAATAAAATGAATCAGCAAACTTTGAATTTTATGGAATTTTTAACTAAGAATATTAGTTATATTACTCCTTTTAGTGGAGACAAATATAGTTGATCAGGTTTTTTATCTAGAGTTGATACAGTTATACCTATACTATAGAAACCCTTGAGGAACAATACAAAGTAGTTGTCCTAGGTTATATCCATGATAAAATTGTAGGTAAAGCAAAACAAAATTTATTTAAAACTGGACCAATAACAACATGGTCCCAACTCAAACAAGCCCTAATACGCAACCACGGCGAATGAACTCCTATAGTGAATATTATTGACGAATTAACTTTATGTAGATGTGAAACCACTATTGAAAATTTTTATAACAAAATTACATTAATACTTTGTAAATTAAATAATGCTTATATGCTGAACGGCAAAGGCACATCGGTTTAGATAGACCACAATCAAAGACTGGCGCTGAAATATTTCACCTTAAATTTGCCTTATTTAGCTAAAAAACTTATTGGTTGTCAAAACCCAGAAACTTTGAACGATGCTTTTGACCTTTTAAATAAATTTGGATACTTATCATTTTCAAATAAAAATCATCCAAATAGAAATAATAATTACAATAATTTTAGGAATCCCCAAAATAATAATAATAGGCAAAGAACCTACAATAATAATAATAATAGTACTAACACTAACACAACCGATCCAAATCGATCAAACCATAATGAAGAAAACCATAGCGGGAACTATCGTAGAAACAATCATAACAATAATTATAATCGTAATAACAATTATAATAATAATAATAGAGGTAATAGACATAATAATAATAGGGATAATAGACATAATAATAATAGGGACAATAGACACAACAATGAAGACGATCGTAGCGTACGATCGCGTCGCTCGAAGAATAGTAATGTGTCAAACTCCCAAAATAATAATGCTGAAGAACCAATGGATATTTCCATGAATATTGGTCAATATCGTAACAACGACCTTCAACATTTTCGGCAGGTGCAGGAAAACAATTGCCCTATATAGTAGTTAATACTAAAATTTGTAATTTAATGTTCATAATAGATAGTGAAACAAGCGTTATAAATCCAAAACTTTTTAGTTCAAAGTGGAAAATACCACCAAAAAATAAATCTATTAAAGTTCTAAATCGGGTAATTCAAACTAATGCTCGTTATAGTTTCCCAATTTTTAAAGAATTTAATGAACCGGACGATTATTTTATTGAATTCGAAGAATACGAATTTCACAATTATTTTGATGGCATCATCGGAAACAATATTCTTGATAACTTAGATGCTGTAATTAATTATAAAAATCGTATATTAGAAAAGCGCAATGCAAAAATATCGTTTTACTTAAACGCGGAAGAAGAAATATATGCCCATAAAAGATATTGTGACGAATCTATCAATATTTTTATTTGTGAAAATTATGCTTCTAATAATAGTTTATTCGAAAATATTTCTAAAACTGTACATAGTAATGAAGTATAAAAATTTGTAGCAACACCACAAGAGAAATTATCTCTCTCCCACTCCAGCGGCAAAACAAAAAATAACATTACTGCGAGTAGACAGTAGTTAAAGTGATGACAAACTTGTAAGACGTATTATATTCATGTTAACTCGATAATCGAAATAAAAAGTATTTTAATAAAACGTAGTCATATATAAAAATAATTAGTCTTTTATTTAAAAGCAGTAATGACTATATTGGTGACCCCGACAAATCATTTTAATTATCATTAAAGTTAACAAAAATATATATAAAAAAAAAAAATTTAACAAAAAGTGTAAAATGATTTTTTTTTTCTAAAGTGACAAACAATATAAGTTCACAAGTTTTTTTTATAAAACATGATGGTGGTTATATTTACAAAAAAAAAAAAAAAAAATTAAAAAAAAAGGTTTAATTTATAAAACCGTACATGTATATAATTCATAATAGTATATACTTATCTTAAAAGTTAATAAAAATTAAGCACATGATATATTATTAACTATCATATAAAAGTACAGTTCGCAAAAATTTTCCTATATATAATATATTGAAAAAAAAAACAGTTAACTACATGGTGATTTTTTTGTATCACACCATACATCATCCAAATAAAAATTATTCACAGTAAAGAAGAGAAAAAAAAACTTACACACACAAATCATACAACACAAACCATAAAGAATACAACAGTGAACAGTGTCATCCAGCACATCCATAACAGCAACAGCAAAAGCACAACAGTAAAAAGTTCAACAGGAAAATCGCAACAGCAACAAGCAGAGACAACAAGCACAATCTTCAAAGAAAATAAATTCACCACAATATCAGCTCAACATTTGAAAAAGTTAAAATCCAAGTAAGACTTTTCAAAAAAAATAGTTCACAATCGATTTCTTGTTGCAGTATAAAATTTCATATATAAAAATAATTTTTTTTTTACAATTGTGATCAAATAATCAATATATTTTAAAGTTTTTACACAGAAAGAAATAAAATGTGAAAACTTAACATAAAATATATACATAATTACACTGTTCTTTTTAAATAATAAAAAAAAATCATTATAAAAATATTCGTAAAATAAAAAATCATTATAAAATATTCGTAAAATAAAAAATTAAAATAAAGTTATAATATAACTTCAAAATTATAAAATAAATTTAAAATAAAATATACCAAGTATATTAGATATACGAAATATAATATAATTTCAATGTAATATAATAATAGTACATTAGTACATTGATAGTTTAAAAAAAAAAAAAAATCGGAATTTTAAATATACAATGTAATCATACATATAAAAAACAACAACAAATCTATTTTTATATTGCATTGAAATTTATTACACCGAAATAAATATATATTGATTTTATATTATTTATATTACATTTAAATTTATTACACTGAAATAAATAATATTATATATTGATTTGATATTATTTATATTGCATTGAAATTTATTGCACTGAAATAAATAATATTATATACTACTTTTATATTATAAACTCCAAAAGATCTATATTTTGGATATTTTGTGTATATATATATATATATATATATTGACTACAAAATGTTCATACTAACCAAATTATATTAATTATTATCAATTGACTACAAAAAAATTTTTTTCCAATAAATAAATAGTATACCATATATATTAAACAAATTATATTAATTATTATCATTTGACTACAAATTTTTTTTTTCTTCAAATAAATAAATAGTATACCATATATATTACACTACAAACAATTTTTTTTACGGTAATTACAAAATACTACGTCATTTGTTACTGTATACTTTATACTTTAGACATATATATATATATATATATATATATATAATACTATAATATAAAGTTTAACATAATCAATTATCCAAAAGTAGCTATAAAGTTATTATTTAAGATTTTCTAATTTTTTTTTTGGTTTCTTGTTGTTAAAATTAACTATATATACGTGGGGTTATTAATGCTTTTTTTATATAAATAAAAGACTATTTTAATTTACCACATTTTATAATTTAATTGTTCACTTATTTAATTCTTTTATCTTACACTATTGGAACATAATATAATATTTCATTTTAACTATTAAATTAAGTTTATCTAGTTAAACTATTTATTTATTTTATATGTTTTACTTATTATAATATTTATTTATTTCAAATATTTAATTATTTTAAAAAGTATTTATTTATTTAATTAAAGTATTTAATTATTTCAAATGTATTTATTTATTTAATGAAAGTATTTAATTATAATAAATGTATTTCTGTATTTTTATATTTATTTAATTACAGTATTTAATTTATTATCTAATGTATGTATTTATTTAATTAACGCACCAACTATTATAATTAATTTTAAGAATAACATAAAAATGTCTTTTAATATTTTTTATGATCGCGACTGTACTTTCGATTTTTATTTAATTTAAATTTAATCAGACTGAACTAGAACTTTTCTTTATGACCGTGTACTGAGAAGTGATTTTATTTGATTTTCAATTACCGCTTATCAGCGCATTGATTATAATCAAATCTGTTACTTACATGTATGTGTGTAGAGAAGAAAAGAAAATTAAAATCAGACGATGGTATACAATAGAAATTGGAGAAGAGAGCATTTAATAAAAGAAGAATGCAATCTTATTAGTGGCGTGATCGCTACAGTACCCCCTCTCAAGTCTGATCGACGAAAGCTGGTTTAAGTCGGTCGAGTGAAATTGATACGTGTTTGTTGTTGATGTCAATAATGTAATTGTTGCGTAGTCTTCGTATTACTTTATGGGGTCCACTGTATGGTTTCGTAAGTCCTGATTTTATTGTGTCCGTACGTAGGAAAACAAAGTCGCATGTCCTTAGGTCTTGTGGAAAATAAACTTTACGGGTGGTGGTTCGTGTGGGCGTCGGTGTCAAGTTGTTCATGATATGTTTTAATTGTGTTGTTAGTGTCTCTTGATTCATCGGTGTTGTCTTGTCGCTGTCAATGAAAAATTCGCCTGGTAATTTAAGGCATTGTCCGTAAACAAGTTCGGCTGGTGAAACTTTTAAATCGTCTTTAATCGACGCACGGATTGCTAACAATATGATCGGGAGTTCAATTGTCCATTTTGAATTATTGCAACGTGCCTTTAGCGATGATTTCAGCTGCCTGTGGAAACGTTCCACTAGGCCATTTGATTGCGGATGATAGGGTGATGTGCGAATTCTGTGACATCCTAATAGTTTGGTTAACTCTGTAAATAATTTGGATTCGAATTGCCTGCCCTGGTCGGTGGTAATGACGGCAGGCACTCCGAATCGTGAAATATAATTTTGGACAAATGTTTTAGCCACTGCCACTGCTGTCATATCCTTGATGGGAAATGCTTCGGGCCACCTAGTGAAACGATCCACGATGGTCAAGAGGTAGCTGAAATCATCGGATGTTGGTAAGGGCCCTACAATATCCATATGTATTTGCTCGAATCTGTGATTAGGAAGTGAAAATGTACCCTGCTGGCTATGTGTGTGCCTGTGCACTTTGCATTTTTGACACTCGTCACACGTTCTTGTCCAGCGGGTGATATCTTTATTTAGGCCGGGCCAGAAATAACGTGAAGCTATGAGTTTACGAGTGGTGCGAATTCCAGGATGGGACATGTTGTGCAGCAAATCGAAAACAATCTTACGCAATGATTCAGGAACGTATGGCCTATTTTTACCTGTGGAAGTGTCGCAGTAAATGGTAGCGTCTGGGAAGTCAAAGCGTTGTAATTTATATTTCGTTGAGGAATCTTTTGGTTTATCTAATAGTGTCTTTAAATTTTGATCTTCTTGCTGGTGTTTTGCTATTTTAACGAGATTAAATTCGTTTTGTATGGATGAAATGTCTGAAATACGTGAAAGACTGTCCGCGACTGGATTATCTGAGCCTTTTACGTGAACGATGTCTGTAGTGAACTGAGCAATGAAATCTAAATGTCGCGTTTGTCTTGGGCTGCGTTCAGTTTTCGATGTAATAGCAAAAATGAGTGGTTTATGATCTGTAAAGATCTTGAATTGTCTACCCTCAACGAAATATCGGAAATGTTTGATGGCTAAGTAAATAGCTAAAAGTTCTCGGTCGAAGGCAGAGTATTTGCGTTCTGCAGGAGATAATTTTTTAGAAAAGAAGGAGATAGGTTCCCATTGGTCGTTGTTGAGTTGTTGTAGGACCGCCCCTACGGCTATGTCAGATGCATCAGTCGCTATGCTAAATTGCCCGTCTAGTAAAGGATGTGCCAAAATTGTAGCATTAGCCAGAGCTTCCTTGACCTTATCGAAATGCTGGTCCAGCTCTGCAGGCCAGTGAAAATTTTTAGGAGATTTTGGCTTTAGAAGTAACAGCGTAAGATGTTGATGAATTGGTGCTAGAAGTGTAGCGAGATGTGGCAAAAATCGGTGATAATAGTTTATCATGCCGATGAACCGTTGAATTGCTTTTACTGAATCAGGCTTCGGGAAATCCTTGATTATTTTAATTCTGTCGTGTGATGGAAAAACGCCAGAAGAATTGATGGTGTGGCTGAGGAAATCGATGGAATCGACTCCAAAAACACATTTCGACGAATTTATGGTAATTCCATATTCGGAGAGACGCTTGAAGAGTATATCTAGGTGCTGTAGGTGTTCGTTTTCGGTTTTGCTTGCGATGAGAATATCATCGATATACGCGAAAACGAAATCTAAGTCCCTACAGACTTCGTTGATAAATCGTTGGAACGTTTGAGCAGCGTTTCGTAACCCGAACGGCATCCGCAAAAACTCAAACAGCCCGAAAGGTGTTGTAATCGCTGTTTTATGGATGTCATCCGGAGCCACCGGTATAAGGTGGTAGGCCCTGACTAAGTCTACCTTCGAAAATATAGTACAACCCTGTAGGTTCATAGAAAAATTCTGTATGTGTGGTATGGGATACCTATCCGGAACAGTAGCGTCGTTTAACCGTCTGTAATCACCACAAGGTCGCCAATCAGAGTTATTCTTCTTTTTGACCATGTGGAGTGGTGATGAAACAGAAGAGTCGGATTGTCTACAAATACCTATATCAGCCATGTGCTGAAATTCCGTTTGGGCGATTTTGTGACGCGTTGCGTCTAGACGTCGTGGTCTGGCGAACGGTAGATGACCTTTTGTTTCGATATGGTGCACAACAGTGTGTTTTACGGGAAGGAAATAGTTAGTGGGTTGTGTTAATGTTGGATAGTTTGTTAGTAAACTATTGAATTTGTTAGGACAGGAATGTTGTTTGATGGACAAGGATATGTTTGTGGTTGTTAATGGAATATTGGAATGTGAAACTGTGGAAACGTGGATGAGTGTCTGTGAGTCGACCAAACGTTTTCGCTTCACGTCAACTAGCAGGCCAAATTGTTGAAGAAAGTCAGCGCCAATTATAGGGTGTTGAACGTCAGCAACTATAAACGGGTGTGAGAAATTCTTTCGAAGGCCAAGATTTAGAGTTAATAATTTCGAGCCAAAGGTGTGAATTAGCGAGCCATTAGCAGCTGTTAGAACTATGTCTGTCTTTGGTCGTTTGTCCGTGAAATGTTTGCGTGGAATTACTGATAGGTCGGCACCGGTGTCGATTAGAAAAAAATGATTTGTGTTAATATCTTTTATAAATAACCGGCGTGATTGGTTGACCTGTGACTGTGCCGTTTCAGCCACAGGGAGTTCTAGTTTGGGTGGTCATTTGTAGATGGTGTTGTTAAAACTTTAGTGCATGCGCATTTGCGCGCTTTATCGCCGAACTTTTTATGGTAATAACATAAATTTCTATCTGTTTGCTTTGTTTTACTGTGTGATCGAGATCTTGAATGTCTAAATGAGGATTGTCTGTTCCGTCTGTCGTTATTGTTACTAAAATCTAATTTTGAAAATAAGTTCTCTAGTCTAGTCAGTCGTTGTTCTAACTCGCTGTTCGCTTGGTGTTGTTGCGTTTTTGTTTGAAAATTATTAGCAATTGTATTAATTGATGTTGAAGCTTCGCTTGCATCAAAAATGTTGTCGGCAATCACGATGAGTTCTTCTGTTGGTTTGTCGCCCACAGAAACTAAAGCGATATTTAGCGCTTGTGGTAGGCGACGCAACCATAATTTTTTAATGATATCTTGGTTGAAAGTGCCACCAGCTGTTTGTTTCATTGACCGAAACAGTGCTGATGGTTTTCTATCACCAAGTTCCACTTTTTCTAGTAGTGTCTCAAGCCGTTTGCTTTCGGAGGCTGAGTGTCGTGCAATTAACGTTGTTTTTAACTTCAAATATTTGTCGTTTAATGGTGGGTCAGCTATGATGTCTATTACCGATTCACACGTTTCGGCTGGAAGAGCAGCGATTGTTAGACAGTACTTTGTTTCATCTTTCCTAATTTTGAACACTGAAAATTGTGCCTCGGCTTGGATAAACCATGTTGCCGGGTTGTTTGGCCAGAATGATGGTAATCGAACTTTTGCCAAGTCCATATCGTCCGTGTGTATAGCGTTGTCTGTATTCGTCCTCTCTGTCTCGTGAAAGCCTTGGTTATCATCTGTTTTTGGCATTTTTTAATCAGACTTGAGCGAGATAAAATGAAGTTAAATATTGGACTTTTATAATACGAAAGCGAAAAAGAAAAGAATATGAAAGCGAAAAAGAAAAAGTTGGAAAGTGAAATTGTAAATGTAGCAGATTTGAAAAAAACAATGCCTGATGAAATGATGATACAGTACTCAGCGGAAATAATAATGCAGGAATAATGCAGAAATTATTGGATAATTGGTGTTGGTGTTAAATAAATTCACAATGGATATATGTATTTGTATATAAAATATATTTTTATACAAAAAAAATAGTAAAATAATATTTTTTATTTATTATAATAATTTATATTCAACTGATATATGTTATTTTGATAACTTAATTGGTATTAGTTAATAATTTATTAACCTCAATAAATTTTGATATAAATTATTTGTTAAAATTCTTCCAGTTACACCATAATTTTTCAATAAAAAATATTAAAATTTATTACAATATTCAAATTTTATTGTTATTAGTTAAATTAAATTTTCAATTTTGATGTAACTTTTCAAAAAAAATTTTACCAAATAATTTTCCAAATATAAAATTAGATTTTTTTTTTTTTTTTTTGGAACTACCCTGTACAAAATAATTTTATTTTTGGTATTTGTGTATAAAAAAAAAATGTTATATTATTTTATATAATATATAAACAAAATATAATTGTTGCGGACAAATAGAAAAATATATATTAATTCATCAAAAAAAAATTGAATTTTTGTAATTAATTTTTATTTATATTTAAATATTTTTTTGTTCAATATATATTTTTATATATGTATGCCACTAATGCAATTTGCAAAAACAAAATTTTATGTAAAAAAAATTTTAGTAAACGAAACACCTGGGTTGATATTCTTGATCATAACTCTTGATGTTGATGTTGACGTTTTATCCGCTGCTGATGTTAATTTTTTTTCTCTTTGGATGATACGATGATGATGGTGATGGTGTGATATGATGATGATGGTTGATTGTTGGCTGTTGAATGTTGATAATAATGTTTGTTATATTTATATTTGATTTTTATTAACAGTTTTATATTTTATTTTGATTGTATAGAATAGCACACACTTTTTTATTTAAAATTTAGGACTGATTTTTTATTAAAAATTAATATTTTTATATTAATTTTATGGGTTTAATAAATTTTTGTATTTTCACTAATAAAAATTTGGTACACCCTTTTTTTTAAAAAAAAAATAAATAATTTTTGAAATTAATATTTTTATAAATTTAATATTAATTTGTTAACTTTAATGATTTTTTTGTATATTAATAAAAAATTGTATATATATTTATATAGTTTTTTAGCCCGTGTTACGTGTGAATGTTAAATGAAAGTTAAACTGTTAATTGTTGAATGTTTTGTTCGAATTTTTTTAAATTTATATTAATTATATTATATTTGTCCAAAATGATTTTTTTTTTTTAAAAAGAACTATCACGTCGGGGTCACCAATATGTGGGGTTATTAATGCTTTTTTTATATAAATAAAAGACTATTTTAATTTACCACATTTTATAATTTAATTGTTCACTTATTTAATTCTTTTATCTTACACTATTGGAACATAATATAATATTTCATTTTAACTATTAAATTAAGTTTATCTAGTTAAACTATTTATTTATTTTATATGTTTTACTTATTATAATATTTATTTATTTCAAATATTTAATTATTTTAAAAAGTATTTATTTATTTAATTAAAGTATTTAATTATTTCAAATGTATTTATTTATTTAATGAAAGTATTTAATTATAATAAATGTATTTCTGTATTTTTATATTTATTTAATTACAGTATTTAATTTATTATCTAATGTATGTATTTATTTAATTAACGCACCAACTATTATAATTAATTTTAAGAATAACATAAAAATGTCTTTTAATATTTTTTATGATCGCGACTGTACTTTCGATTTTTATTTAATTTAAATTTAATCAGACTGAACTAGAACTTTTCTTTATGACCGTGTACTGAGAAGTGATTTTATTTGATTTTCAATTACCGCTTATCAGCGCATTGATTATAATCAAATCTGTTACTTACATGTATGTGTGTAGAGAAGAAAAGAAAATTAAAATCAGACGATGGTATACAATAGAAATTGGAGAAGAGAGCATTTAATAAAAGAAGAATGCAATCTTATTAGTGGCGTGATCGCTACATATATATATATATATTTCCACTATGAGCGACGATGAAAAAGAGACGGTCGGTAAAAATTCCGAAAATAAAAATGTTGAACCTGTTAGTGTACGTTTACCCACTTTTTGGCCAAAGTCCGTTGCAACTTGGTTCGTTTTAGTCGAAGCTCAATTTGTTACAAATCGTATAACTTCCGACAATAGTAAATTTAATCATGTCCTATCGGTTTTACCAATCGAAATTGCAGATTCCATTATGGATTTATTAGAAAATTTACCGGAAAAACATTTATATAAAACCCTGAAAGAAACACTAATAAATAGAAATTCAATTAGTATCGAGAGTACTAATTCAATAAGTATTCGACAATTAATCTCCGATGAACAAACTGGTGACAGAAAACATTCAGAATTTTACAGACATTTAAAACATTTATCAGGTTCATCAGCAACGGTTGGTGAAGATTTTATAAAAAAATTATGGTTAGGTAGACTACCAAATTTAATTAATATAGCTCTCATACCACAAAGCGTTAAAGGTATAATTCAGTTATTAGAAACATCTGATCGGATTTGGGATGCTATGCAGAACACTTCCGCATCAGTTTCAGCTATTTCTAAACCGGCTACGTCGAATACTAAAGGTATCTTCGAACCTAACATTAAATCATTACACCAAGAAATAAGCGAACTTAAAAATTCTATCGCTAATTTAAAGTTCGGAAATAGAGTTGCCAGAGGTCGGCAAAGATCACATAGCAGAAATAGATCTAAAAGTAGGAAAGTAGGAACAAATTTAATCCAAATGGTACTTTGTGCTATTACCATTTCAAATTTGGTAATAAAGCTCAAAAATGTACACAACCCTCTAAATTCAAAACAAATCAATCGAATGATTCAAATAAAACCCAAAATTCAACAAACTAACACAACCCATTGTTGTGGCGACAAACGATGGGCGTGTTAATAAAAATAGTCGCTTATTCATTAAAGATAAAACCAACAATTTAAAATTTTTAGTCGATACAGGACCGGATCTTTCGGTAATTCCATTAGCAGAATCCACCAAAATCTTTCATAAAAGAAATAATTTATACCTTTCGGCTGCTAACGGAACTAAAATAGAAACTTTCGGTATCGTAACAATTAAAGTAGATTTAGGTTTACGCCGTGATTTCACACATAGATTCATAATAGCTAAAGTTAATCGTCCAATATTAGGTGCAGATTTCCTATCTAAATTTGGTTTGCTAGTTGATCTACAAAAACGACGTTTAATAGATTCAACCACTTCACTCTCAATTAAAACAACGTCAATAAATTCTGATACACTAACACCACTTAGAAAACCAATATGGAAAATTATTAAAAGAGTTTCCAGAAATCACAGGCCTACCCGATTATACGCATCATTTACAACATTCAGTTGTGCATAGTATTCTTACAGTAGGACCTTTATCTTTTTCAAAACCTCGTCGTTTAAACTCAGAAAAATTCAAACTCGCAAAGTCGGAATTCGATGAAATGATTAGATTAGGCATTTGTAGACCATCCAGCTCACCTGCAGCGTCCCCATTACACATGGTACCCAAGAAAAATTCTATAGACTGGCGTCCTTGTGGGGATTATCGGAGGCTAAATTCTATAACAATTCCGGATAGGTACCCGATTCCCCACATATAAGATTTTAGTATGAAACTGGACGGTTGCAAAATATTTTCTAAGGTTGATTTATTTAGGGCGTATCACCAAATTCCAGTCGCGCCAGAAGACGTACACAAAATTTCCGCGTATGAGTTTTGGATTGAGAAACGCAGCTCAATCATTTCAAAGATTTATAAATCAAGTTCTATTCGCTTTAGATTTCGCGTTCGTGTATATTGACGATGTTCTTATAGCAAGTAAAAACGAGAAAGATCATCTATCTCACTTACGAACAATTTTCGAAAGATTTAAAAAATTTGGTTTTACAATCAAACCCGAAAAATGTGTTTTCGGAGTTTCGGAGTTAGAATTTCTTAGTCATACAATTAATCACGAAGGTATTAAACCTTCTGCAATAAAATGTGAAGCGATTCATAATTTTCAAACTCCCAAATCTATCAAACAAACCCAACAATTTGTGGGAATGGTTAATTACTACCATCGTTTTATCCCGCATCTTGCACAGATGTTAGCTCCAATTTATACATTTTTAACGACTTTACAAAAAATCAACAAAAAAGAAAAAAACGAATTCAATTGGCCCGTTGAATGTACCGACGCGTTTGAAAAAATTAAAAAAGCTTTAGCACAATCAGCTTTACTCGTACACCCACAAGATGACGCTGTGTTCAGCATAACAGCTGACGCTTCCAACACAGCTGTCGGAGCGGTGCTACAACAATTAAAAGAAAATACATGGCAACCACTTGCTTTCTTTTAAAAAAAAAACTAACAACGGCCGAAATAAAATATTCCGCGTTCGATAGGGAATTATTAGCAATATATCTAGCGATCAAACACTTTCGTTTCTTTGTAGAAGGCCGAGATTTCGCCATTTTCAGCGATCACAAACCTTTAATTCACGTCATGAAATCCAAAGTCGAACGAAGTAGACATTTAGAATTCATCTCACAATTTTCTACGGACATTCGTCACATTAGTGGAAAAAGTAATTTAGTAGCAGATTATCTTTCGCGATGCGAAACAGAAAATTTTTCGATTAATATAGATTTCGATACCAAAACATTTGCCGATTCGCAACAAAAAGACGAAATCGTACAAAGTTATTTATCAAGAAACGTTTTGAAATCTAAATTAAAATTCGGTTTAATGGATTCACTTCTCTCAGACTATAAAATTATTTGTGAAACGTCCACAGGTAAAAACAGACCTTGCGTACCACAAACATTACAACATAAAATTTTTCTAAAATTACACAATTTATCGCAGCCTGGTATTAGGGCAACGAGAAAACTAATAACTTCACGGTATTTTTGGACAAATATGAATCAAGACATTAACAAATGGTCAACAAACTGTATTCACTGCCAAAAAGCTAAAGTCACAAGACATAAAAAATCAATTCCAGACAATATTTCTAGGTTTGAACATATACATATCGATTTAGTTGGCCCGTTACCCGTATCGAATAATAACGTATATATTCTAACTATTATAGATCGTTTCACACGATGGCCAGAGGCTTTACCTATTAAAGATATGACAGCTGAAACAGTAGCTTTAACATACTTACAAATCATATTTCACGTTTTGGAGTTCCATCAACCATTACCACTGACCAAGGAACACAATTTGAGTCAAAACTTTTCACTCAATTGGCAAAAGTTCTTGGCATTCACCGTATTCATACCACAAGTTACCACCCACAATCAAACGGAATGATTGAACGTTTTCACAGACAACTCACAGCTTGTTTATTTGCAAAATGTAACAGCATGTACTGGAGCGAAGAGTTGCCACTAATTTTGTTAAGTATAAGAACAACTGTAAAAGAAGATTTAAAATGCACCCCAGCAGAAATGCTATACGGTCAAAACCTTCGTATTCCAGGTGAACTAGTAACCAAAAACCCTGATAGTCTAGACGAAACAAAATTTATTCAAAAACTTCGAACGTACATGTCGAATATAAAATCATCACAAACACGGCCCATTAGTCAATTAAATCCGTTCATACATAAAGATATGGACAATTGTTCACACGTTTTCGTACGAATAGATCGCGTAAAGACTGGTCTGTGTCCACCATATGAAGGCCCCTATGAAGTTATACGTAGATTCCGAAAATATTTCATTTTAAATATAAAAAACAAAAACGTGAGCATATCTATTGAAAGAATTAAACCGGCACTGGGAATAAATAGTGCAGATACGAAAGTAAAAATAAATAAAAAAGTAAAATTTGAAATACAAAAGCAAAAAAAAAAATACAAAAAAAAGTAAAATTTTAAATACAAAAGTAAAAATAAATACAAATAACTATAAACTGTTACGACGCGTTACCAGGTAGCATAACTCGGAAATAAACAATTTTAACAATTATAGACTATTTAAAACTACCATAATTAAAACAAATCGTAAATTTAAATTAGACACATATAAAAATGATAATCATTATAGATATTAAGGTCGTAAATATATATACACAAAATATTACTGATTTACAATATACATTACTTAATTACATACATAAAAAAATTAAAAAATTTATGTCATAAAATAAAAATATTTAAGAAAATCGTAAAATGAAATAAAATATAGACTTGAACAAAATATTACTGATATACAGTACACATTACTTAATTATATACATAAAAGAATTAAAAATTTATGTTATAAAATAAAAATATTTAAGAAAATTGTAAAAATGAAATAAAATATAGTAGTGAACAGAATTAAAAATAAAATATAGTAGTAGTGAACAGAATTAAATTAAGGAAAATTAATTAAAACAAATCATAATGTAAATACAAAAAAAAAGAAAATTAATCTTACATAATGCCAAAAATTATTTTATAGGTATAAATAATATCTTGACTTAAGCTTTATTGCTAACTTTGAAAACTGTATTAAAATATAAAAAATTATATATTCAATAAAAAAAATATATTAGGATATTTTATTTTTGTTTTTTTTCCTCCGTATATACATTTTAAAATTTTAAGAAATTTTTACAAATGCAAATAATGAAATATTGATGAATATAAAATAAAAAATAAAAAAACTATTTTTACAATTTAATTATTCTTACAATTAAAAATAATATACATTAAATAAAAAAAATAAAAATAAAAAATAACGATATATATATATAAAAAAAAAAATAATAAAAAAAATAAGAAAACTAAAAAAGATATGTTATACAATTTAATTTGTAAATATAAAATATTTTTTTGTGCAATCGTAAAAAAAATTAAAAAATAATAAAAACTAAAAAGATATATTATATAATTTAAATTGTTATACCAATATTAAACACAATTGTATCTTATACCATCATTATAAAAAAAAACCACGTTTCCACTGGAGGGGGAGTGATGTAGCAACACCACAAGAGAAATTATCTCTCTCCCACTGCAGCGGGAAAACAAAAAATAACATTACTGCGAGTAGACAGTAGTTAAAGTGATGACAAACTTGTAAGACGTATTATATTGATGTTAACTCGATAATCGAAATAAAAAGTATTTTAATAAAACGTAGTCATATATAAAAATAGTTAAACTTTTATTTAAAAGCAGTAATGACTATAAATTAAAAAATGAGAATTATTCACTCAATATTTTATTCAATAATGATTCTAACGATGAAGTTGGATCTATTGATAGCACAGTCCATAGTGCAGCTGAAGACGAAACCGATTACATTTATATCACGGAAAAACCCGTTAATATATACAAAATCAAATTTATTTAGATAAAGATATTATGTGTATGTACTGTACCGATAACCAACTTTACGCTGAATTTCAAAACTTATATGTCAAATATTTTGCTAACAATAAAAATGATTCTAACGATGAAGTTGGATCTATTGATGGCACAGTCCATAGTGCAGCTGAAGACGAAACCGATTACATATATATACATTTATATCACGGAAAAACCCGTCAATTTATACAAAATCAAATTTATTTAGAAAAAGGCACGAAAGAAAGGTCTTTTATCAAGATAGTAAATAAAAAAATTCAAAATTTCGTTACTATCGACGAAAATAGCAATTTGTTAGAAGTTATGAAAAACATGTATAAAGATAAAGATATTATTTGTATGTACTGTACCGATAACCAACTTTACGTTGAATTTCAAAACTTATATGTCAAATATTTTGCTAACAATAAAAATTTAAAACTGCTTAAGTCAAATATTAGACTAATCGACATATCAGATAAAGATCAAATTCTCTCTATAATTAAAGAGGAAAATTTATGTAAAAACCACCGTGGTATTAATGAAACTTTTAATGAAATTAAACAAAAATTTTACTACCCAAATTTATTAGAAATTATAACAAAATTTATTAATAACTGTGAAGTCTGTTTACTAGCTAAACATGATCGACAGCCAGTTAAAATTCGTTAAAATTCCATACAAAGTAACAGAAAGTCCATGCAATTTTAATGAAATTGTTCATGTTGATATCTGGTTTCCTTGTCCTAAAAATATGTATCTAACTACCATAGACAAGTTCAGTAAGTATGCTACAATTCACGAGCTAAGTGATAGAACGTGGATTTCAATACTGAAAGCATTAAAAGTGTAGCGACACCCTATAACTTTCGGTACAAAAGCTCGCTCTCAAGTTATGGTATGAATAGCAATAAAAAATCATCAGATGTAAAATGCTAAAATCTGATTTGCTATAATGATAAATTAATAAATTATCGTATGATAATTAATAAAATTGAATAGAAGCTACTGTAGAAAGCTAATTATTATAAGTAATAAATTAAGTTAGAATTAAGTAATCAGTCAGTTCGATTGTAACTAAGCGACCATCAGTGCACAAAATAAAAGAATAAGAAAATACCAAATTTGCAGTGTTTTATTTTTAACATACAAGATATAATAAAATAACAAGTTGCTGTATTTTAGTCATTCTCATTGTAAAGATAAGTGTCATATCCAATTTATATAGTGTAAACAGGGTCTAAGTGTCAGTATGACATTACATTTTAACTACTGTAAAATATTAGATTCATTGCCTATTTGGAAGTTATAGCGTACAGTTTACTTTTTGATTTAATTAATAGAATACAATAAAGAATTATATAGAATTATATATTTGAATAAGAATTGCGTGTTTTAATTCTAAAATATACACAACAGATTGGCGACGAGGATAAAGAATTTAAAAAAAAAATATTTCTGGGTTTTTGTTTTCAATTCAATTTCTTTGTTTGTTCACAATGGATGAGGTACAGTTAAATCAATTGATTGCGGCAATGACGAGCATGACAACAGCATTTGCTCAAAGTCAAACAGGTCAACGAGCAAACGTTAATATAATTTCTAATTTCGACGCTTTTGATCCAAAGGTAGAAAATTTTAAAAATTATAAAGAACGATTAGAAATTCATTTTCAGGTTAAAAACGTATTTGAAGATAAAGTCATGTGCGCAAAACTATTATTACAATTTATTGGTTCATCTAATTATGCATTGCTAACATCACTAGCTGCACCTAAAAATATTAATCAAATCGAATATAAAGAATTAATTGAATTATTAGAAAAACATTTTTGTCCGAAAAAAAATCCATTGGTAGAACAGCATTATTTTCTTTCGGAATATCAAAATGAAAATGAATCTATAAATGACTATGTAGCAAAGCTTAGAAAACGGGTGTTAGAAAGTAATTTTAAATGTACATGTGGCTTATCAATTGCAGATATATTTCTTCGTGCACAATTTATTCGTGGTTTGCGCGATAATTATATTCGAGAACAGCTTCTTCAAGAAGAAGAAGTAGAATTCAAGAAGATAGTCGAAAAAGCAGTAAGGCTTGAAGCATCAAAAGTAGATTGTAAAGTAATGTCGAATAATAATAGATCATCAAATGTCGAAATCAATAAAATTTTAAATTCAAAGCATCGACACCTTAAGAAAAACGGTAGTCATAACAATACAAATAGGCAATCTCAACATTTCAAATCAAATAATTCAAAATCCGTTATCAATTTCAAGCGTCTTGGCATTGAAGGGTTATGTCTACGATGTGGCAGAAATAACCATCTAGCAAATGACTGTAAATCAAACAAAAATCAATTAAATTGTGATTTTTGTAAAAAGAAGGGACACGTAAAACAAGTATGTATGAAAAATTTATTAAAAAGTTCAAGCCAAAATACTAATGCTATCACAAGTAATTCAACAAACGATCAGTCAGATGATATATACAGTTTAAATAAAATAATTGATATTTACGAAAAATCTGAAATATCTTTAGTGGATGTGAGGAAATTTTTCATTAATGTATCAATAAATGGTAAACGTCAGAAATTTGAAGTAGAGTCTGGCGCAGGTTTTACGTTGTTACCCGAATCTGATTTTAAAAATTTAAAATTAAACATTCCTATAAATAAATCAGATATTAGTTTTCGATCATATACTGGTGAAATATTTATTCCTATAGGAAAAGTTCAAGTTCAAGTAAAGTATCAAAATACACAATCAACAGAAGAACTGTATATAGTTCCAGAAAAGTACGCACCACTTATAGGTAGGGTGTGGATTCGACATTTGAAAATCAATTTACAAGAAATCGATAATTCTATGCAAAAATTAAATAATACAATTTTTTCAATTAATTCAATACCCGAAATAATAAATAAATATTCTAACATTTTCGAACAAAGGGTAGGATGTATACCAGGAATAAGTTGTTCACTCAAGCTAAAAAAAAATTCTAAACCAAGATTTGTAAAGGAGCGTGAAGTTCCATTTGCTTTACGTGAAAAAGTAGAAAAAGAGCTTGATGATCTAGAAAAAGATGAAATTATCACAAAAATTAATACGAGTGATTGGGGTTCACCATTAGTAATAATTCCAAAACCCGATGGTAAAGTAAGGTTATGTGTTGATTATAAGGTTGGGGTAAACCCGCAACTGGAAACAGCACACTATCCGATCAAACGCATAGACGAAATATTAAATAATTTAAGAAATTCTAAATATTTTTGTCGTATCGATGTATACAAAGCATATTTACATGTACAAGTGGATGAAGAAAGTAAAAAATTACAAACCATTTCAACGCATAGAGGCACTTATCAAATGAACCGTTTATCGTTTGGCATCAAAACAGCTCCAAGTGAATTCAATAGAATATTAGACCAAATTCTGCAAGGCCTAGAAGGAACATTGTCATATTTTGATGATATTATTATTCATGGTAGAACAATTGATGAATGTAAAAAACGTTTAATTGATTGTTTCGAAAGATTACAAAAATATGACTTACACATAAATCGAGACAAATGCGAATTTTTCAAAGAAGAAATAAAATATCTAGGTTATGTAGTACGAGAAAATCAAATTCGAAAATGTCCAGAGAAAGTTAAAGCGATCGAACAAATGTCTCGACCACAAAACACAGATGAAGTTAGAACATTTTTGGGAATGATCACATATTATTCAAAATATATACCAGACTTATCAACAATTACATTTCCATTACGACAATTACTTCGAAAAAAGTATAAATTTAAATGGTCGTCTTCGTGTGAGGCAGCATTTCTGAAATTAAAAAAAGAAATTGTAAGTGAAAGAATACTAACACCATATGATCCACAATTACCAGTAACATTAGCATGTGACGCAAGCCCAACAGGAATAGCAGCTGTTTTATCACATATTATTGAAGGTTCTGAACGACCTATTGCTTTTATATCTAGATCTTTGACTTCTGCCGAACAAAATTATAGCCAGCTCGATAGAGAAGCATTAGCAATTGTATTCGCTGTAGACAAATTTTATATGTATATTTTTGGTAAAGAATTCATTTTAATTACCGATAATAGACCATTAACCAGAATATTTCATCAACATTCAAAAATTCCGGCTATGACATCGGCTAGACTTCTTAGATATGCATCATTTCTCCAAGGTTTCAATTATAAAATACAACATAAAAAAGCAGAAGAACATTTACATGTTGATTGTTTATCTAGAAATACTAATACAAAAAATTTCAATTTTTTTTAGATGATGAAATCAAAGACCTTCAAGATCAAACCATTAATCAAATTTCAACATTATCAATTACTGCAAAGTCTATAGCTAAAGAAGTGGAAAAAGATTCAAAATTATCAAAATTAAAAAAATATTTAATCAAAGGTGAAATAGATGATCCTCAATATTCATTACAAGATGGTGTTATTTTCAAAGGCAATCGTGTAGTTATTCCTGATAATCTTCAGGCTGAAATTTTAAAAGAATTGCATCATACTCACCTCGGCATCGTTAGAATGAAACAGTTGGCAAGAAAATATTGTTACTGGAAAGGTATCGATTCAAGTATAGAAAAATTAGTAAAATCATGTGAAAAATGTGCACTTGTGAAAAATAGTCCACCGAAAATTACAACTCATCACTGGGATGAACCAGTTGAAAATTTCGAAAGAGTTCATATCGATTATGCTGGACCATTTCAAGGTTATCAATTTTTTGTATTGGTTGACGCAAAATCCAAGTGGCCAGAAATCAAAATTTCAAATTCAGCACCTACATCAAAATCAACAATAAATTTTCTGCACGATATTGTTGCAACTCATGGTTTACCCAAAATAATTGTATCAGACAACGCAACAATTTTTCAAAGTGATGAATTTAAAGCTTACTGTCAAGAAAATGGCATAATACAAAAGTTCATAGCACCAGGTCATCCAGCCACCAACGGGTTAGCCGAAAGACATGTAAAAACGTTAAAAGCGAAATTAAATGCCATGTCAGAAGAAGAAGGTTCAATACATAATAAAGTTCGAGAAATAGCATATCGTTATCGAGCTACACCATTATCAAATGGTAAAAGTCCTGCACAACAGTATCTTGGAAGAGAAATGAGAATAAAACTAGATGCTTTACGTCCAAGTAAACATGAAAAATCAATAAATCAAAATGTTACTCCAAGTCGAAATTTAAGTGTGGGAGATCGAGTACAAACAAGATGGTATTCAAGTGGGAAGCCAGGTTGGAAATTTGGAATCGTTAAGAAAAAATTTGGTTATCTACATTATGAAATCGAACTCGATAATGGTTATATAATAAAACGTCATATAAATCAACTATATAAATCAAATGTACTAAGGCAGGAAAATAAGGTAATTATTCAAGATAAACAAAATAAAGTTAATCCAACACTAGATGAGGTCCAAATTCAATTCGAGCCAGCCCAAGTTAATATAAGAAGTGATATTCAACCAGAAGTTCCTCAACCGCAACGAATTCAATCACCATTAAGAAGAGAAGCAAGAAGGCGACGTCCTCCAACATATTTTCGAGATTATGTAACAAATTAGTGTGGGAGATTGTCATATCCAATTTATATAGTGTAAACAGGGTCTAAGTGTCAGTATGACATTACATTTTAACTACTGTAAAATATTAGATTCATTGCCTATTTGGAAGTTATAGCGTACAGTTTACTTTTTGATTTAATTAATAGAATACAATAAAGAATTATATAGAATTATATATTTGAATAAGAATTGCGTGTTTTAATTCTAAAATATACACAACAATAAGTGATCAAAACTACGAACACTTATATTGGTGACCCCGATATTTAAAAATTAAAATATTACTAAAAATTCATTTAGTATTTGCTAAATGATTAAAATACAATAAGGCATTTATAGATTGCAATTATTAACAAAAAAAAAAAAAAAAAAATATAAAAAAAAACTATAATTCAGTTCAATCTGAGTAATTAAAAGTGTATTGTGTGCATCACGAAATTTAGTTTAGTTAAAAAAAAAAAAAATCGGACTCAGTAATAAAATAAAATAAATATCTAGCACGTGTTACAATTCTATATTTTTACATAAACTTTTATAAGAAATTTAATTGTCGTGCTAAAGAGTAGTAGAAATCTATAAAACTATATCATTTCAATCACATGTATTAAATACATTCAACAAAATTTTTTAAAAATATAGTTCAAATAAAAAAAAAAATTTGTTTAAAAGAAAAAAATGCCAATGCACCACAATCAACTCTAAGTGTATCCAGAACATTCTTCGGCAGAGCGGATTCAAGAATTTCATCTAGAACATTCAGCTAAATTTCATCAAGAACACAAATGATGTCATCGTCATTAATGTATGTAATAGCTGTATGAATTTAATATATATAATTTTAAAATATTCAAATTAATAATACTACAAAAATCTTAATTATATAAATTCATAAATTTTTAAAGTTAATACAAATATTATAATTCTTTATCAAAATTACAAAATTCTGTATTAAAATATTAGTTTTCAGTAATTTTATTAGCTTTTGTGATAATTAAAATTCGGAATTAGAAAGTAAAAATTTTATAAAATTGCATTAAAACACTACTGTATGAATTAACATTTTTATTACAATAAGTGCAAAATTTATGAAGTTATCTACGTTTTTGTAATATTAGATCAAAAGGCGACATATAAAAATAAAGTTTTTTTTTTTCAACAAAATAATCTGAATTCAATGAAATAATAAGGAAAAGAAGATTAAATATAAAAATTTTAATAATAATATTATTAAAATTCAAATTTTGTGCTTCATTTGGTATATACATAAAGTAGTTTCGTCATAGATCATAGTATATGGAATTAGAACTAAGAAAATATTAAATTTGTAATCATGAATATCGAAACTAGCAAACTATCAAACTAATTAAAAGTATCGAAACAATTCAATTAAAATTTCACATGTTGGCAATGTTAAACTGACGGTTAATCAAAAGTTGCATATTTTTAGGCAAATTCGAAATTAACAATTATTTATTTTAATTTAAGTTGGGGTTTGCTCATTTCATTATTTCAGTATAATATAACAATTTAAAAGTTGATTGAAAGCAGTTGTACTAATATTATTAGAAGATAGAAAATAATATATAAAATATAAAGAAAATAATTTTTTTTCTGTTAGCTATTATACAACAAAATTCCATTTAGGTATAATTCCTAGAAATATTTCCAAAATTTCTATTCATACCACAACTAAATTTGGAGTGATATTTCGAAAAAAAGAAGCTCAGTGCAAATACAATATACTATATCACATATGCCTAAAAATTAAATTTTAATAATCATTTTAATTGTACTTTTCTTTTTCAACACATATACATATATACATAATCATATTTAAATATATACACAAAATGACAGATATAGAAAATAATTCTGGTTCTACTAGTAATGAATCGGAAAATAAAAATAATAAAAATGAAGATGGTCAAGTACAAAAATCTAACCATGAAGTAGGTGGTGTGCAACAAATAAGATTGCCACCATATTTTCCAAACTCACTAAGTACGTGGTTCATTCAAATTGAATCACAATTTGCATTAAGTAGGGTAAAAAACGACGTGACAAAATATAATTTCTTAATTTCGGCTTTACCTCAAGAGGTCGCGGAATCCTTACTAGATGTGTTGGAAAATCCGCCTGAAATTGAGTTATATCAAAATTTAAAGCAAACTATCCTCAACCGGCATTCTTTAAGTATAGAACGACGAATAAAAAAACTCATTTCTGATGAAGAGATGGGGGATAGCAGACCGAGCGATTTTTATAGGCGATTAAAGACAGTAGCAGGTACTTCTGGGACAGTAGGTGATGAATTAATTAAAAACCTTTGGCTGTCACGGTTACCAAATTTAATTAACATTTCATTGATTTCCCAGTCTGATGCTAATCTGAACAAACTCCTAGAAACTGCTGATAAAATATTTGATTCCATACAATCATCTTCGAGCATATCTGCTGTGTCAAACTCTGCTACAAACTCTTCATCACATAATGATATATCATTATTACAAAAAGAAATTTCGGAACTCAAAAGAATGTTTAGTTCCTTCAAATTTGATAGAAATAGATCAAGAACACGATCACGATCTAGATCTAAACCACGTGAACAATCGGCAAACAGATATCGCAATTGTTGGTATCACCACAAGTATGGCGTAAACGCGAGAAAATGTATCTCACCGTGCAGTTTCAAAAATACCGACTCAGCGTCCAATCTTAATGATTCAAAAAACTAAAACAATCTCCTGTTTTAGCGGCAAACAGCGAGACCTCTAAAATGAATAGCCGCCTTTTTATTAAAGATAAAAAAAATAAATTAAATTTTTTAATAGATACAGGTGCAGACTTTTCGTGTATTCCTGTAGATAAGTCTCAAATTTCTAGTAAAAACTCAAATTTCTGTTTAGCTGCCGCAAATGGCACAAAAATACTGACTTTTGGCAATAGATTATTAGAAGTAGAATTAGGTTTACGTCGTACATTTAAACACGATTTCGTGGTGGCTGAAGTAAATAGACCAATCTTAGGAGCAGATTTTTTAGCAAAATTCGGTCTTTCAGTTGATCTGAAACGAAAACGTTTGGTTGATACTATAACATCAATGTCAATTAATGCCTGTTCGGCCAGATCAGCTGATACACCCACTCCTGTTAGTTTTCTAATTGATGATAAGTATGGGCAGTTGTTAAAGAAATTTCCTTCAATAACATCTCCTCCAGATTTTAAAAAGACAGCAAAACATTCTGTGGTGCACCATATTATAACCAAAGGTCAGCTTCCGTTTTCCAAGCCACGCCGCCTAGATCCCAAAAGGCATAAAGCGGCAAAGCTGGAATTTGATCATATGATAGAACTAGGTATTTGTTGTCCTTCATCTTCGCCAGTTTCGTCACCTTTACAGTTGGTAGCAAAGAAATACAGTGATGACTGGCGTCCTTGCGGCGATTATAGACGTCTTAATGTAGCCACAGTTCCGGACAGATTTCCTATTCCTCACATTCAGGACTTTACTATGAATTTAGCTGATTGTGCTATATTTTCAAAAGTGGATCTGTTCAGGGCTTATCACCAAATCCCCATTGCTGCTGAAGATATCTATAAAACGGCAATCACCACACCATTCGGATTATTCGAATTTCCTCGTATGGGATTCGGACTTCGTAATGCTAGTCAAACCTTTCAAAGGTTTATGAACGAGGTGACTGCGGGGTTAGAATCAATTTTCGTGTATATAGATGATATTTTAATAGCAAGTCGTAATGAAGAAGAACATCTTCACCACTTGGAAATGCTTTTTGAGCGTCTAGCTAAGTTTGGACTTACAATAAAACCTTCAAAATGCCAATTTGGCGTGGAGAAACTACAATTTTTGGGATATGACATTTCTAAAGATGGTCTTTTACCATCAAATGATAAAGTTAAAGCTATCGCGACATTTCCAAAACCTACATCAATAAAACAAATTCAAAGATTTGTAGGTATGGTCAATTATTATCACCGGTTTTTACCAAATCTAGCTGAATTATTAACGCCAATTTATGTACATCTTACGAACCTACAAAAATTACCGAAAAACAAATCAAATTTTTCATGGCCAGATGATTGTGACACACTCTTTAACGAAATCAAAGTAGCTCTTTCAGATGCAACTTTATTAACTTTTCCAATAGAAGGTGCTCCTTTAAATATAACTACTGATGCATCAAATGTGGCAGTAGGTGCTGTTTTACAACAGCATCATAATGGGTGCTGGCAACCACTAGCGTTTTTTTCACGCAAAATGTCTCCAGCGGAAATGAAATATTCAGCCTTTGACCGCGAGCTCTTAGCCATTTATTTGGCGATTAAGCATTTCAAATATTATGTAGAAGGACGTTCTTTTGTGGTATTCACAGACCATAAGCCGCTCACACGAGCTATAGAATCAAAGACAGAACGCAGTCCAAGGCAAACGCAGCACCTCGAATATATAGCTCAATTTACGAGTGATGTACGTCATGTAGGTGGTAAAAGTAACGTAGTGGCTGATTTTCTGTCGCGTCCCATTGAAAGTGTATCGGTTAATTTTGGTCTTGATTACAAAAATTTTATAGATGAACAAAACAGTGATACATCTATACAAAACTTCATTCAAGAGAAATCAAATGCAAATAACATTAAATTTGAATATATTAATGTACCTATGCTAGAGGATAAAATATTATGCGAAATAAGCACAGGTAAAAATAGACCGTTTGTACCACTCTCTCTTAGAAAAACCGTATTTGATAAACTGCACAGTTTATCTCATCCGGGTATTAGAGTGTCACGAAAGCTGATTACGGATAGATACTTTTGGCCAAGCATAAACAAAGATGTTAATAGGTGGGCAAAAACGTGCTGTTCCTGTCAAAAATCTAAAGTAAATAGACATATACGTACAGAATTTCAAAAATTTATTGTTCCACGTGGTCGTTTTGAACATATTCATTTAGATCTGGTCGGCCCGCTACCGCCATCAGGAGGCTATCAGTATATTCTCACTATAGTCGATCGTTTTTCTAGATGGCCAGAAGCATATCCCTTACGAGACATTTCAACATGTACCGTAGCGAAAACTTTCATTGCTCAATATATGTCGAGATTTGGCGTACCTGGTATTCTAACTACAGATCGCGGTTCACAGTTTACATCTCGTCTATTTTCTGAAATAACAAATTTAATTGGTATACACCATATTCGTACGACAGCCTACCATCCACAGGCCAATGGTCTTGTCGAACGCTTTCATAGACACCTAAAATCTTCTTTAATGGCGCGGTGTAATACTTCCAATTGGTGCGAAGAGCTATCATTTATATTACTGGGAATACGCGTTGCATATAAAGAAGATCTCAAATGTTCTGCTGCAGAGATGTTATATGGTCAGCCGTCAAGAGTTCCGGGAGAAATGTTCACAAACAATCCTATCAACAAAACTGATTCATCCATATTAGTAGATAAACTCAGGAAGTTTATGCAAAATCTTCAAACAGCAGAGCCAAATTCTAGAAATCAAAATGATATCTTTGTACCTAAATCGTTAGAAAATTGTACCAATGTTTTTGTTAGGGTGGACAGTGTTAAAAAGCCACTTCAACAACCTTACGACGGACCATTTAAAATTATTAGAAAATTCAGAAAACACTTTGTTCTTGATGTCAATGGCAAAAACAATTCGGTATCGATAGACCGTTTAAAACCTGCTTTTGGAATTCTTAGTACGGAAAATAACAAAAGCCCAAAAAAAGTTAGATTCAAGTAAACATATATCATAAATGTGTACAAGTACATACATCAACAAACAATTCTATACATAAAACATTTTAAAGTAAAAATCTTTTCCTTTTTTTTTTTTTTTTTTTCAAAATAATTGTTATTCATAACGTAATGTTTTGAATGAATTAAATAATCATGTAGTCTCAAAATAGTTTTATGTTCAAAAAAAAAAAAAAAAAATGTTTTCATTAAAGTTAAATCTGGTTGGTATATAGTATATGTGTGAGTATAAAGTCAGGATATGAACTGAGATAGTCATATGTCGATTTTAAAGATACTTTTCGTTTAGGAACTTTAATATGGCGTTCCTACTGGAAAGGGGGTGATGTAGCGACACCCTATAACTTTCGGTACAAAAGCTCGCTCTCAAGTTATGGTATGAATAGCAATTAAAAATCATCAGATGTAAAATGCTAAAATCTGATTTGCTATAATGATAAATTAATAAATTATCGTATGATAATTAATAAAATTGAATAGAAGCTACTGTAGAAAGCTAATTATTATAAGTAATAAATTAAGTTAGAATTAAGTAATCAGTCAGTTCGATTGTAACTAAGCGACCATCAGTGCACAAAATAAAAGAATAAGAAAATACCAAATTTGCAGTGTTTTATTTTTAACATACAAGATATAATAAAATAACAAGTTGCTGTATTTTAGTCATTCTCATTGTAAAGATAAGTGATCAAAACTACGAACACTTATAAAAGAACGAATTAAATTTCTTGGAAAAATGAAAAAGCTCGTATACGATAATGAACGGTGCATTTTACACAATTCTGTTGAACTTTTCTTAAAAAAAAATCAAATATAAAGACATGTTACAACCGCAGGTAACAACACCGTAAATGCAGATATCGAGAGACTTCATGGCACCTTAAATGAACATCTTCGTATATTAGAAGTAGAAAAGTCCACGGAAACGTTAGATAATAAGATACATAAAATCATAACAATCTATAATAACACTATACATTCGACAACTAAACTTCGTCCTTTAGACTTTATTTAAAAAAACTTAAACCGTAGTGATATAGAAAATTTAGCAAGAGAATTCGAAAAAAAAAAAATGTAGTAATATTAGACAACTAAATGAATCTCGCGATAAAACATATGAATTGCATGAAAATGTCGTTGTAAATAGGAAAGTACAAAAAATTAAACCTAAGTACAAAAAATTAAATAATTTTAAAAAAGATGGTAATTATATAATCGATGACACTAATAAAAGAAAAATTAGGTATAACCCAAATTAACAAAAACGAAAGCTTAAATACCAAATTTAAATATTCGCTTCTGTTATTTTCAGATGCTTCTCCTGACATTTTATTTATACTTCATTCCAAATGTTTTCGAAAATTTAGTTGTAGATTCCTATACAAAAATCCTTCACATCATTGATGTAAAGCAGTACGATGAGATTATAAAGTCTATTGAAACGAATATAGAATCATTGATGCTGGGCACGAAATCTGATGAGTATAAGTTATTAAATAGGGAGTTACTACTAACATGATGTGGAAAAAGTATTAATTAGAGGTAATAATTTGTATTTAAATAATAAAGAAATTTTTTTAAAGAAAGATTTAGAGCTTCATCCGAATGATTGTATTCGCAATGTATTTAGAAAAACTAATATTTGCAAGTTGAAATTTAATAACATTACTTCCATAGAAGAAATTTATGCTGATCTTATTATAACAAAAAATATACCTATTACCACAATAATTCAAAATTGTGCAGAACATAAATATACTATCAAGAATAGCAGCATTATAAAATTCAGTAATTGTAAAGAAAAAATAAATGATCTAATTTTTGAAAATAAAATAGAAAAGGTAACAATTAGTAATATAATCCCAATTATTCATGTAAATTTTACAAAATTAATCAATAATCTTACATTGGAAAAATTAAGTATAGAAAATGTTCAAAATAGAGAAATAAAAAAATACGTTGAATTTAAAAACAATGTCATAAACTATACATCCTTTGGAATAAGTACAGTAATTATTATAATGATACGAGGGCTGATTGATAATTACGTGGACTGACACAGAAGACACAGTTTTTTTCAGTTTTTTTTTTATTTTTCAACGTAGTCACCTTTTAGGACGATACACTTAGTTAGACGATGTTCCAGTTTTTTGATGCCTTCCAAAAAATATGATTTCTCCAACCCTTCAAAATAGCCATTTGTTTCGTCGATGACCCCAGCATTTGACCCAAATCTCTTTCCTGCAAGCCATTTTTTCATATTTGGAAACAGGAAAAAGTCAGAAGGGGCCAAATCTGGAGAATATGGTGGATGAGGAAACAATTCATATCTCAATTCTAATAATTTTGCTGTTGCAATTCCTGATTTGTGAACTGGTGCATTGTCTTGATGAAAAAGAACTTTTTTCTTTGCTAAATGTGGTCGTTTTATTATAATCTCTTCATTCAAACGATCCAATAATGTTGCATAATATTGTCCTGTGATTGTTTTTCCTTTTTGTAAATAATCGACATGGATTATACCATGAGCATCCCAAAAAACAGTGGCCATAATCTTGCCAGCTGATGGAACTGTTTTTGCTTTCTTTGGAGCCTTTTCACCTGTAGAAATCCACTGTTTTGATTGTTCTTTTGTCTATGGTGTGTAGTAGTGTATCCATGTTTCATCAACGGTTATGAATCGACGCCAAAAATCGACTGGATTGCGTTGTAATAACTCCAAAACTTGCTTTGATGTTGTCACACGATTGCGTTTTTGATCAATTGTAAGCAAACGCGGCACCCATCTTGCAGATACCTTTTTCATATCCAAATATTGATGTAAAATATTAAAAACACGTTCCGATGAGATGTTCACGATGTCAACAATTTCCCGCAATTTCACTCTTCGGTCATCTAGTACGATATCATGGATTTTATCGACCATTTCTGGAGTAGTCACTTCATTTGGACGCCCAGAACGTTGTTCATCAATTGTGCTGGTACGGCCACTTTTAAACTCAGCAAACCACTTGCAAACCATTGATTTCGAAGGTGCAGATTCACCATAATATTTATCCAACTTTTCTTTAGTTTCCTTTGTTGTTTTCTGCCTCAAAAAATAATGTTTTATCAACACACGAAATTCGTTTTTATCCATTTTTAAAAATTCACTGAGATTGACTTACTTAAACGACTGTTACATGGAAAGTATACAAGATATCGACTTTAAATTTTATATATAGCCTAGTAAATGATTTTAGAGGTAAAAAATACTTACTTTATACCTGTGCATTACCTGAATCACAGGTAGTCCACGTAATTATCAATCAGCCCTTAACTGTCATAATTCTTATAATTTGTAAAAATAAATGTAAATTTGGAAGCAAAAGTGAAACGGTTACTAAAGTTGAAATTTCTTCACCTCAAATTCATTATAAAACTAAAACATTGGGTTCTACTTGCTCTCTCTCTCAAATTTTACCATTTGCAGAGACACTTTAGGCGGTGGAGGAGTAATATAAAGAATGTAATAAAACCCAAAACTTTATCAAATTATTTATTTTCCCATGCACATGTTGCAATTCAATCGCACTTTCCGTTTGAATTCTCGAAATTGCATATTTAGCATATTTGATGGAAAAATAACAAAACTAACTCTCTCACATCTATTTCCAAATCTAAGCTTTCATAAAATGTTTTAATTAGATTTTAAGTCAGTTCGTTCTCAACTCTTATATCGTAACAATTAAATAAACTTAATTTTACCAGATAAATAATATTAAAGTAATTAATATTAAAGTTGAAATAAATAAAACTTATAAAGAATAAAAGTGAAGTTGTTATCATTTTTAGAAGAAAGGAAAATTTAATTAACTATATAGTATGCAGATAAAATTTATATTCAAAAGAAAATACTTAAATTATATTTAATTATGAAACATTAATTATACACAAAAAAAGCTGCCAAGTTGGAAGAGTGCTTCATATCTCTTGTGTTCAATCACCCTTTTATGGCATATATTCGCATCCCTGTAAATTATAGGGCTTAAAATTCTAGAGCTTATCTTCTCGGACCCCTGTTATATTCAGAAACTAAATACATGGTTTAGTAATTATGAGTTTTATGACAGTTCGTTAAATTATATTAGGGTATAAAAAATTAAAACAAAACTCAAAAATTTTTTTTTTTGAAAATGTATGAATTTTCAAAATGTTTACCTTGTCCCCACTGTAAAATAGCGGGGGTTGAGGTTAGAGGGTTGATTTTTTCGGTAAAGATGTAAGACTATATTATTAACAAAGTATTTTCTCAGTTTTTAAATCTACCCCTGTACAGAGGGGGTGTAACTAATTTTATAAACACGCCCCTTGCAACCTGAAAGGAGTGAGGGGGTTAATTTCCATATAATTTCGAAATACTTTTACCCTCTCTACCTTATGTAGAAAGTACAATATCCTAGTTTAAATATCGAAGATTTTATAGCTATTTTAAATTTCCAAAATTCAAATTTCAAAGCCCCATAAAAACGTGGGGCTGCGTCCGATACCCCCAATATTTTAAAAACACACTTAAGTACGTACTAAGGAAACGGCATTAAAATCCCATAATATATAAGCAGTGTTTTTTCGTATGCATAAAAAGGGATGTGTACGACCCCTTTTTAAGGGGGTTGCATTGATTTATTTGAAAATGCACCCCACCACGATATACTTCCAATATTTGTTTACATTTCTGTAAAATTTTGTCAAAATCGGAATTGGTTTACTACTATTTCTAAGCATTGGAAAAACAGCATTTTTACCCTGCGTACGGCATACACGTACGGCGTACGGCGGACACAGAAATTTTTATCATCATGGGTTCGGAATTTCGGATTCCTTAATATCGAAAATGGATAAATCAATTAAAATCTAATTTTTTTTTTGCATCTCGACCACAAAGCTTCATATATCTTTAGATATATGAAGCAATAGAAAAATTTAATGCGAAATTTTACAGTTGGAAACTGCAACCCGTAAAAAGCTCTCTCGCTTGCTGAATTTTCTTGCTGAATTTTTAGTAATTTTCATTTTTGATGAAAAATAATTTAAAAAGAATTTTCGTGTTTACAAAAACTTGGAATCGGAGTTTGAATTCTTCCTGAAGGCATTGTATTACCTTTGCATATTTATCTGTACTGGCGTTTTCTTTTTTAAAATTAACGTTTTCTAAATTTAGCTGTTTTCTTTTTGCGTTAAATTCGAAAATTGCGTTAAAAACAAACAAAAGTTAATTTGGATTTAAAAAAGAAAAATATCTGAAATTGGGCTGCAGAAAATTTAGAATCGGGCCGCTGGTTGCTCATCACTGCCTTATATTATAACAATATTTTTTTTTTGGCTGTTAGCAAAAAAATAGATTAACCGGCGGTTAATCGACGTAAGTTATAAATTAGTTTTTAATTTGAAAATTTCGTGTTAGCCTTGATATGCTTTTGTTTTATTTTGAAAATATTACGGGTAAGTAATATTTTTTAATTCTCGTGTATGAATTTATCATTTTTTATTCAACAGAATTAGTTAAATTATCACTAGTTAATGATAATTGCTATCACTAGTCTTATATTATTCTAAATTAATATGGTGCATATGTGCAGAATTGATGAATGTGAAAACAACAAAGGAATAAAATTAAAAGTATTTTTTAGGCGTATACTATATATTGGAGTCTTATATAATTATACCAGAAAATAATAGATATTTCCTAATTAAATACACAAAATAGAATTTTTATTTATTTATTTTATTTTTTTATTTGTTTGTCATCAAAGCATATTCACTTTCTTAGACTAAGATATAATTTAAAAATAACTACTCTACAATACTAAATAACAATAAAAATGAAAAAATAAAAAAAAAAAATTAAATTATATAAATAAAACTTCTTTAATTAATAAAAACAGCAAAAGAAATAAAAAACAAATGAAAGAAAGAAATAAAGAATAATTATGACTGAGGTACATTAAGCAATATTCTTTGGACAGATTTAGCTGACATATTGAATTTACATACTCATTATAACGATTAAATTCGGACATTAGACTATTTAGACAAGATAAAACATTATAATTAGTACTACCAAAATTTGCATCAAGGAACCGATGTTGATGAGTACATTAATTGGAACATTAATATTAAGTAGACTTAGCAGGTGGACGAATCAATTTCAAACGTTAACAATTTAAACACGAAGACTGCTTTTGCCACTGATCTCCTTACAGATAAACTATTCAGATTCAGCAAATTTAATCTACACACATATATGACGGTAAATTATTAGAGTCAACACAGGGAAGACCTCTTAAAGCGAACCTAATAAATCTTTTCTGAATTGACTCTATACGATTAATATGAACGCAATAATAGGGACACCATATTATAGACGCATATTCAAGTACAGAACGAAAAAAAGCGATATAGAGTGTTTTCATGGCGTAACGGTTCGAAAAGTCACCAGCATACCGTCTAATCATACCCCACATTCTATTTGCTTTATTAGCAATATAGTAAATATATGATAGAGTATATGATAGTTTCGGGTCAAGCAAAACACCCAAGTCTTTAACACTAGATACCCGAGTAACTAATTGATCCCCAATAGTGTACTGGAATATAATTGGTGCTATACGACGAGGAAACGTGATGACGGAACATTTACTAACATTAAGTGACAAATGACTTTTATTACACCACAGATGAAATTTCGACAAAGTACTGTTAAGTTATTTAAAAGAATCCGAATCTTTCCCTGAAATCAATATTTTAAAATCATCAGCAAGCATTAGCAGATTACAATCTGGTAGAAACTTTACAATATCATTAACATATAGAATAAATAATAAGGGTCCTATATGGCTGCCTTGAGGAACTGTAACTTCGCACAGTTCGGTTGACAAATTGTAACTGAACCGGAGGACACCACTTGGCTTTGGCATGTTAATTTTAAATTTTATTTTATTTTGTTATGTGGCAATGGTACCCGTGCACCATCAACAACCTCAACCAAACAAAAATTTTTGACCCACTCAAAAAAAAAATCTTGAGCGCCACTGGAAGAAAATTATAACAAAAATAAATAAATAATTAACATTTTAATAAAACCAAGTTAGTCGGGTTACTACACGATATTGCGGAGGAGACCCGATTTAAAAACTTTCAAGGTTTTAAGATTATGCGGGCGCCAGGTCTTGAGTGATCCACAACCGCGGACCACTAAGGAACAAGATCGAATTTATACATGAAAAAACCTTGAAAGTTTCAAGGACCGATTGGGATTTCCTCCTGGTTGCCAGCTTAGCTCAGTCTGTGGGGCGTGAGTCAACCAATCGATCCTACCTGCAAATCAAATCAACAACAAAATACAAAAGAAAGGGAAAGAAGCAAATGCGTCCTGACGTCATCAATTCTTGAAACGATGGCCTTAGTCCGACATTCTAAAATTCAGCAACTCCAAACAAAATTAATAATTAATTAAATCAAAACAAAATAACACCAATTTTGTTTAGTTTTCCAAAATAATCGTTCTAATTTATTTAAATCTTCAACTTTTTAAATCAAAAATTACTATTTCTTTCAGCACACCATATGCGTTGCTGCTGGTAGTTCAATCTTTTATTTTTTGGTTGGTTTCCTCACCAACAAATAATTAAAATTAGAAAAAAAACATACCTTTAATATTTTTCTGCACGGTGGCTGTCTCGACATGTCTAAAAATTAATGTCTAAAATTCCGTCTAAAAATTAATGTTTATATAATAATTAAAAAAAAACTAAAACTACCACCATTTAGCACCAAAAATAAAAAACATTAATTGCACAATAATGAACCAAAAAAAAAAATTACTCTTAAAAATAAAAAAAAATAAAACTACTCTACTATATAAATCAAAATTAAAAAAAATAATATTTAGAAAAAAAAAAATCAAAAAAACTACTCTACAAATCATAACAAAATCAAAATAACAAAATTATTTTAAATTTACAACCTAAAGTACCAAAAAAAAACTACTCTACGAAAACTCAAACAATAAAATGTTCCTCCATTTATATACTGGAACACCCAGGACAGTGGGAACACAACTTAATTTTTTTTTTTTAAATTTTCAACAATATATTAAAAAAAAAAATGTTTTTTCTTTTTTTGTTTCTCCGGATCGTCCTGGTAATGTCCAGGAACTCGCCAACCAGCTTATCCATTTTTTTCCGCGGTCGACCAGTAGCTTGGTCCACCCTTAATTTTCCTGCGTTATACCGGCTTTTCGGTAGATCCATTCCAGCATTTTTTTTTCGACACGGAGAAATGAAATATTCCTGAACGTTTATTTATTAATTTATTTAGTTTTATTTTGGTGGGGCGTAAGAATTAGTTAAAACTATTTTTTAAACAAAAAAAAACTAATAAAAAACTACTCGCCATTTTTTTCAGCAGACTTAACGTCTGCTCTCCACCAGATCTTTTTTCCGAAGCCCCGAACCGCACAGAGCACACATTTTTTTCTTTTCTTCGCCTGTTTTCGAAAATTTCCCATTTCCGCCTATTAAATTCTACAGATTCAATTTTACGGCCTGCCAGATTTATAATTTATAACTTTGATCCTCACCAACAGATGGAATTTTTCTGAACTTTTGCAACCTATTTCTGCCACCATGTTGACTTGAACAAAAAAAAATAGAATTTGGATTGGATCGGCGGTGGATTATTCCTAAGGTAAAGTTTTATTTATTTGTTTTTTTATTTACTATATCTTGTTTCTATTTTTATTTTTAGGTATGGAAGAAATATACCAATTAATCTACCGCTTTGGATAGAAATGTACCAACATAACCTATTGTTGGTTTTTATTTTTATATATGGTTGTTTACCAAAAACGCCAGAAGGTAGATAGAAGGTACTGGAAATTCGGACGAGAAACAGTTAAGGAGATTTACATACTGACATTTATCACATAAAAAGGAAGATTTGCATTTAACAAAGATAGCTGGAAAACCTAATTTTTGCAATTTGAAAAGTAATAATTTATGATTGATCCTATCAAAAGCCTTTCTAAAATCTGTGTAAATTGCATCAACTAGATTTCCATTCGAAAATTCGCAATTAATAAAATTTGTAAATAGCATGAGATTAGTAACGGTAGATCTTTTTCTCATGAAAAAGATAATCATGTTGATTATTGCAAATAATAGATTTACAGTGAAAATAAAGCTTATCTGTTACTAGTGCATCTAAAATTTTTGGTATAATTGACTGTTTACAAATTCCTCTGTAGTTTTCAATATTATTTATCCTACCAGATTTATGTATGGGAACAATAAATGAACTTTTCCATGCAGATGGAAAGCAACCAGTCGTTAAAGAAACATTAAACATATGACACAGAACAGTATGTAATGGGTAAGCACAATTACGGATAAATGCAGACGGTATACCATCCGGTTCAGGATTATAGTTATTATCGATATCATTGATAACATTCATGGTTTCTTCAGGAGAAATTAAAATATCATTGAAAATTAAATTAGATGTATTACCCATATATTCAAAAAACGATTCATCAATGTCTGAGTTATCGTAATTGTAAACAGTTTTTAAAAATTCGGCAAATAAATCACATGATTCTTGAGCTGACTCAGCAATAACATTCCCAAGATTAAATGATGATGGATAACTATCACTTTTCTTTTTTGATTTAATAAACTACCAAAATTTTTGGAGACAATGCTTAATAGAATTCTGAATATTTCCTATGTAGAGGTAATAGGCATTTGATAATGCAGTATTGAATTCTGACTTAATTCTACGATAAAACATATAATCAACGTCCAACATGGTAAGCCGCCAATTTTTGTAGGCCCGATTTTTTGAAATTTTTAGATTTTTAGTTATTTCGTTAATCCAGGGACAAACGTCACATTCAGTGCCTCTAACCAGAACAACTGGAACAAATTGGAAAATAATTACATTAATTACTCTATAAAATTCAGAGCACAAATCATTTATGCTATTGGACAAAAAAAAGCACCCCAGTCATAACTATTCAAAGCATTACACATATTATAATTTGCATTTTTAAAATCGAAACAGAAAAAATGTAAATGTTGATAACTATTAACAATATTAAGATTACAAAATAAATTTAACGAAGGATGGTACGCAGCCTCATTTACAAGTGGTTTAGCATTTCTTGAGACGAAATTTTCATGTGTAACGTTCGAGAAAATCAAATCTAAGGAACGATTCTGGTAATTTTTAATAGAATTCAGCTGCACTAATCCGAGAGCCTGCAGCATGTCCACTAACTAGTCTCCGTTTGAGTAACAGCATTTACTGGATTAAGAAAAGTGCAATCAATATCTCGCGGAATCCAATTAATTCTTGGTTGGTTAAAACCACCAAAAATAAAGATAATATCCGATGATTTCATCAATCCGTTGACATCCAGATATCTATTTATTTTTTCAATGTTTCTATTTGGAGGTATGTAGGAAACAATAACAAAGATACTAGCTGTGGAATTAAAATTAATTCTAGTACATCAAATCTCAATATCGGAATACGCTGACATATCAACCTCTGTGACAAAGGGTTCCCATATGGTGTAATTTTCAAAAGAGAACTTTTGCTTAAAAAAAAGAGAACATTTTAACTAAAAAAGAGTTTATAGTATAAAAAAAATTTTTATTCAAAAAACCAATAATGAAATTATTAATTTAAGAAGCATTATAAAATATATATAAAAAAAAACTTATTAAAGTAATTAACATTGTTTTTTTTTAAACTAAAACGTGTTTTAATCCATAACACTTAAATTAACAATGTATTATAAAAAAAATTAACAAAAAAAGCAGCAGTAGGTATTTAACTTGTATTATTTACATAATCCCACTATTGCATAAATTATTTATGATGAAGAAGACTAAAAAGTTCCTAGACAGTATTTGTATTATCTACTTTCTAATATTAATATTTATGATAAAATATCATAATATTAATATTAAAAAGTAGATAATACAAATACTGTCTAGGAACTTTTTAGTCTTCTTCATCAGAGGATTCATATTTCGCAGAATTCCTTATTTTTTCCAAAATATCCTTTTTCTCCAATAATTTGGAAAAGAATTCTCGGCAGTCAAATTCTTTAAAATTATAAATTACGGTTAATATTGAGCGAACAGTGGATATTTTTAATCGGTTTCTTTCTTTTGTCCATTGAGCTCCAATCGAAGAAAAAATTCTCTCAATATTGGCGTTTTGAGCTGGAACAGCAAAAAAAAATGAACTAATTTTTAGTAGTTCACTATGTAATTCGACATTATCAGTTTTGTTAAAATATTTGGTCCATTTACAAGTTACCATCAAATCTTGAAATGCTGGTATGTCCTTTTGTTCATTAAAAAATTCCTGAAGATTACAGAATTGATCAAAACATTTTGAGTCATCAATATCAACATTTTTTTCTTTTAAATATTTTATACAAACTTCAGCATCAGTCCACATTGGTAGATTTTTTAAATTCATCCATTTAAAGCATGAAAATTCACAAAACTGTTCTGTCCACTGTAGTAAGTATTCACTAGATTTTTTATAGCATTGAAAACAATCAGCTTTAAGTTGATTTGCTTCATTTTCAAAACCATTATTAGTCAAATCCCGGATAATTGATTTTATTTTCAATGGTAGGAATGAATTTTCGTACCTTTACGACAAAATTTTTGACAATGATGTAATAATATCTTGTACCTCCAATATTGAATTTTTTTCTGCTTCCATTTCTTTGGTTTTTTCTTGAAAAACAAAAGTAAGTGAATGCACGAAGAACAAATAACCTTCACTTAAATTACTTTCAAAGAAGCGTTTCAAAACAACAGGACAATTATTATCTAAAGATAGAAAATATGATTTTAAAGCTGGAAATATTTCTAAAATTCTATTGATTACAGGATAGAGTGACAACCAGCGACTACTTGAATGCTTTAAGAGATCTTTATACTCAATTTCTATATATAACTGCAAAAATCTTTTAATGATTCCGTTCGAATTGTGTAAATTGAAAAAAAATTGTATATTTTTAACGCAATTGATTCAATATCAAGTGACAACATATCAAAGCCATGTTTTGCGGCATTGTGTACAATATGTACTGGACATCCAACACCAATCAAGTTATCATTAATTTTTGTTTTTAATTTATTATACACATTATTTTGTCCTGCTCTGTTCAAACCACTAAAGTTAGTGTTGCAATTGTCAGCTGAAAACGCTACAAGTTTGTTTATTAATTGTTTTGAATTTAAACTTTTAATAATATATTCTGAAATTGTTTCTGCAGTTTCATTGGGTAATGTTTCTAAATTAACCATTTTTGTATTAATTCCAGTCGAAAAACTGTACAAGCAGTGGAAACATCTTCAATGCTCCATGATTACTTCCATCGGACGAAACAGAAATAAATGGTATACTTGCTAGACTTTCCAAAGTAATTTGAATACAGTATGGTGCAATTACATTGTGAGAAATTGATCTGGTTTTTGCGGATGAAATTCTTTTTGCTGTTTCAGAGTCGCTAAACATCTTCGTCATCAATTTTGTTGTACAGTCTGATGATTTAAAACTGAAATGGTGTTTTAAAATATGAAAAGCCAACGTTCCTTCAACAGCAGCAACTTTATCATCTAATTTGGTGTTTTTAGGCGGAAAATAATCACATAGAATTTTTGAAGAAGCTCCTCTTAAAGTGATACTGTGCTTCGAGGATGAAATGTGCTGTTCTAAATCGAATTTTCCCTTATTCGCAACTGTAATATTACATTTGTAATATTACATAAAGTACATAGTGCTTCGTGTTTTGAAGTTTTGGATTTAAAACATGTATACTTCCGTTGCAATTCCTCGTTAAAAATACATTTTCTCTTTCCATTTCCTGGCATGTTGTGGTTTAGTTTTGGTTTGACTTTTCTTTCCTAATAATTTAAAACTTTTATTATAAAAATAAATTAGTAATAATATTTTAACTTTTACATGAAGCTGCAAAATACAAATAAAAATTCTTCTTAATGCTAAGATGACAATGCGAATAATGAAAAAAAAAACAAATCCGACAATGACAAGACAAGTGACAATTCTACATAAGTGTATTGTATTACCCTGTAAACAAAATGAAAATCAAATTCCCTCTTGACATGATTTTGTAAAAAATAAAGTTATTTTTTGTACTCATATTGATTGCAGGTATTTCTTATTTTAAATAAATAATGATTTCATAATTTAAACAAAAAATTATAATTTAAAAGTTAAATATAATGTTAATTTAAAGAAAAGAAAACATTTTCACAATTTTCTCAATAAAAAAGAATAAAAAAGATCCTAATTAAAAAAGAGAACATGTTCTCTTTAAAAGAGACATTCTGGGAACCCTCACATTAAGATGATTTTTGACAGCAATCAGTACACCACCAAAACTTTGGTATTCACTATTTTAATAAGATCTATCACAACGATTAATATTGAAGTTTGATGAAAAAATGGCAGCATTATTAAAAGAATTATCTAAACCCGTTTCAGTCAAGATAATTATGTCAGCAGAATAGGAATGCATATTTAAGAGAAAATTATTAGTCTTCGTTCTTAAACCTCTGGCGTTTTGGTAAAGGAACCAAGATTCTCCAAGTTTTTTTATCATATAGATCTATTTTTTGGTGCAAATTCTTTTACTGGAATACCAGATGGCCATTAATTTTTATTTAATAAAGATCTACCTATGTTTTCAGGAGAATAAATCTTGAATGATGTTGCAAGAGGATTAGCAGGAATAAAATTATCAGGATCTCCTAATAAATAAGGATTAATTAATGTTAATAAAGTTAAAAGTATTACTATTAAATTGTCAGGAATTATACACTGACACCGCAAACAACTACTATCAAAACCTTTAACTTGTAGATAATCCATAACAACCATCGGCTTCGTGCCGTATTCAAGCCTTGAAACGAATACCACAAATGGGGTGGTACCACCTTCAATACAGACTTTACGATTCTAGAATCTGCAATCCCCTTAGGATTGCTCCTTGAGATCGGAGAACCAGAATTGGTGATAATATTAGGATGTGAATTAGTCGTAAAAACGGAATCAGAGCAGGACGTAGTGTGTTGATCATTCGCAGAAGCATTACTTACAGCCATAACAGAACCATTATTTACAGCCGTTTCAACCGCATCAGATTTTGTAACATTATTCTTTTTACGTTTCTTCTGAGCTAACTTAGCAGCAGTTTTAGTAACGGAAGTATTATTAACCCCCTCTAAACATAAGTTGTTTAAAGAACTACCTGCTGATGGAGTTACCGCTGCAGCAATAGTTGACGCAACGGAAACAGATTCAAATGTCGAAAAATAGTTGAAATGTATAGGAATATGTGAAAGTGAGCAAAGTCACGACGGACGTGACGTACATGACGGACGCAACTTGCAACAGTTCAATCGATTTCAACTTTCAACAAACACGCCGTATAGAAAATAGGTACTTTTCAAAATTTTAAATTAAAATAAATTTATTTGACATTCCAACAAATTTTTGAGTGTGAAAAATTAATTTAAAGTATAAGTACATATAGTTTTGTTTACAAAAAAAAATTGTTTATAAACTGTCATTGAAGAATTTGTAGTCCGTCTCAACCGTCGAGTATGCTCCATCGAAAATTCTTATGTGTTGCTTGTCAGTCCGTTGCGTCCGTCGTCAGTCGATCTTGTTTGAACCATTAAGTATAAAATCGATGTTTCTAACCAATATTTTATGTGGCAAGCAACTTCCATGATAAATAGTACCACAACCGGAACATGCAATAAAGCGACTATAAGTATCGGTTGTTGATTTGCAATAATAACATTGTTGCAGAACTTGCACACGGAACTCCGAACGATAATCCAAACTAGAATAACTATTGACTGGGTAGCAAATGAAATGACAACTACTGAATGCTGGCACGCTTATATATATTCGTTGTTTACCAATTATCACTTGATGTGATGGAATATAAATTTTAAAAAATAAATCTCTATGTGTATTTGTGGGATAGCCGGTAGTATGGCTAACCTACACTTATGTAAATCTGGACTCCAGATATTTAATAAAAATCAATGTATTTCTTTTAATTTATTATAACTTATTTATTTATTCTATTTAATATATTTATTATTTTAATTATGATTAATTTTATATATATTTATAATTAATATTTATTTATTAAATTGTGTTTAAAGTTTTTAATTATTTTTTCTTTACACCACACTGTAATTAATTTATTTTATAAATTTTAATAATTTAAATTTTAACTTTTAATCCTTCGCTTCTGAAATCTCTTTTACGATTGATAACAAAATTAATTTTTAATTTACGCTCATGCCCAATTGAATATTTCAATTGTGCATTGAGTAATTTACTTATCCAATCAAATCATTTTTATCATCGATCTTTCGATTTTATAACAATGATAATATGGTCGTACGATATCGAACAATGTTAAAATATTTATTTGAAATTTCTCTATAAAATTAAGTTTTAATTACAGGGTGTTGCTACATCACCCTCCTCCGAGTGTAACGTGATGTATATAAATTTTACAAATTAATTTGAAAAAAATTAATGATTTTTAAATGAAACACTTTCCTTAATTTTTATCGAAGAGACACCGTACGCAGGTTTCAACCTATCTATTGAGATTGAAGTTTCTTTATTCTTAATAGACACTATAAAAAATTTTCGGAGTCGTCGAATTATACGATAGGGTCCGTCGTAAGTCGGTGATAAGCTTGGTTTTATCCTGTCGTTCCTCACGAATACGAAATCGCATGTGTTTAAGTCTTTAGGAACAAAGATATTTTTCTGATCTGTCTGCCGAGTTGGTAATGGAATCATTTTTTGCATAGTTTCCCGAAGTTTTTCGATTAGCATATTGGAATCGGTAGACAAAGGCGTTGTTTCGATAAAAAATTCTCCAGGAAGTTTCAAAGTTTGCCCGTACACTAACTCGGCAGAAGAACATTTTAAATCTCCCTTAACCGCGGCTCTAATCCCGAGTAAAATAATCGGTAACTCGTCGTGCCAGTTTGGGGTATTTCCGCGAGCCCTGAAGGTATCATTTAACTGTCGGTGAAAACGCTCAACCATCCCATTAGCTTGGGGGTGGTAAGGAGATGTACGAATGCGATGTACTCCTAGCAATTTTGTGAGTTCTTGGAATAGCTTCGACTCGAATTGAGCACCTTGGTCAGTCGTGAGCCTTGCTGGAATTCCAAATCTGGAAATATAGTTGGCAACGAATGATTTTGCTACTGTAATGGCTGTCATGTCTGGTAATCCGTATGCTTCGGGCCATCGAGTAAAACGGTCGACTATAGTTAATATATATGTATTGCCATTAGAAACAGGAAGAGGTCCGACGAGGTCCATATGTATATGCTCAAATCGTCCTGTCGGAATGTCAAAAATTCCATTTGTCGATCTTGTATGACGGTGAACCTTGGACTTTTGACATGAAATGCAAGTCTTTGTCCAAAGATTCGTGTCACCATTTATATTAGGCCAAAAATATCTGGATGCAACCATTTTTCTGGTTGCACGAATTCCAGGATGGGCCAAATTATGTAAGGTGTTGAAAACAGCACGTCGTAAAGAGTTAGGAACGTAAGGTCTCTTGTTTGTCGTCGATGTCTCACAGTAAATGTCGAAGTCTGGCAACTTTATAATTTCTAGCTTCCAAGATGATTTGGGTTTTTTTAGCAATTCAGTGAGCTCCTGGTCAACTTTTTGCATTTTCGCGATCTTTTTTAAATCAAAACTATCAAAATCGAGCACAGAAACTTCGGAAACACGTGACAAGCTGTCAGCGACAATGTTTTCTTTTCCCGATATATGTCGAATGTCAGTTGAATATTGTGCGATATAATCCAGATGCCGTGTTTGTCGAGGATTTCGTTTGTTTTAGAACCAATTGCGTGAACCAATGGTTTGTGGTCCGTGAAAATAGTGAACTCTCGGCCTTCTACTGCGTATTTGAAATGTTTAATTGATACGTATATCGCAAGTAGTTCCCGGTCGAAAGCAGAATACTTCCGTTCGGCTGGTGACAGTTTTCGCGAGAAAAACGCCAAAGGTTTCCAGCCGTGCTCGGTTGGTTGTTGCAGAACCGCACTCAAGGCAATATCTGAAGCATCGGTTGATATTATATATTTAATATTTGGTTGTGGGTGTGCCAACATAGCTGCGTCGGCTAATGCATCTTTCACTTTTTGAGGTGACATTTAATTCTTCGGGCCACGTTAAGATTTTATTTTTTGTCTTTGATTTACTAATTTGTGTTAAATAGCTATAAATTGGAGTGAGAAATTCAGCTAATTTAGGAACAAATCTATGGTAATAGTTTACCATTCCGATAAAACGTTGTATTTGTTTTAATGACCGTGGTACCGGATAGTTTTTTATTATGTCGACGCGCTCTTCGGATGGCGAAATACCATTTTTCGATATATGATGGCTCAAAAAGTTGAGATCGGCAACTCCAAAAACACATTTTGAAGGATTGATTGTTATCCCGTATTCCGATAGTCTTTCAAATAATTGACGGAGATGTTTTTTGTGTGTTTTTGGGTCGGGGGACGAAATGAGTATGTCATCAATATAAGCGAATACAAAATCTAGCCCCCGGCACACTTCATCCATGAACCGCTGGAATGTTTGCGCCGCATTTCGCAAACCGAACGGCATGCGTCTAAACTCGAAGAGTCCAAAAGGCGTAGTAATGGCCGTTTTGTGGATATCGTCTTCCGAAACGGGTATTAAGTGATATGCCCGAATTAGATCGATTTTTGAGAAAATTTTAGCACCGTTTAAGTTCATCGTAAAATTCTGGATATGCGGTATGGGGTACCTATCGGGAATTGTGGCGGCATTTAACCGACGGTAATCCCCACATGGACGCCAATCGGTATTATTTTTTTTTCGTACCATGTGTAACGGTGAAGATACTGAAGAAGACGATGTTTGACATATTCCGAGTTCTACCATTAGTTCGAATTCTTTTTTGGCCGCGTCGTGTCGCGCAGGATCTAAACGACGAGGTTTCGAAAATGGTAGATGGTCTTTTGTGGCTATGTGATGGACTACAGAGTAACGAACTTCTTTGAAGTAATTAGGAGGTTGTGTTATATCTGGAAATTCTGATAATATTTCAGAATATTCGTTTTGCAGGTAACACAGCTTAGGCGTTGGCGTGTTGGATGTGATAGTAAGTGTATTAATTGTTAAATTTGTGAGCGGATCGATGATTCGCTGTTTTTTTTAGGTCTACGATTAAACCGAATTTCTTAAGAAAATCAGCTCCAATTATGGCTTTATCTATATCAGCCAATAAAAACTCATGGATAAAATTTCGTCGAAGACCAAGGTTGAGTTTTAACATTTTTGTTCCGAATGTTTTAATAGCTGTGCCATTGGCAGCGGAAAGTGTTATTTCGGAATTAATTTTTTTAGTTTGTGTTTTGCATGGCAGCACCGATAAATCAGCGCCCGTGTCGATTAGGAAAACAATATTGTTGGAATCGTCACGGACGAAAAGGCGGCTGTTGAATTTGGCTGCACCGTTAGCCGCTATCTTCGGTGCGTCAATTAGTTTGGGTGATTGATCTCAGATTTCGTAGGACATTGGCACTTTGTCGCTTTGTCGCCGAATTTTCTATGGTACCAGCACAATTTGTGTGACGTAGATGAAGCGGATGGAGATCGAAATCTTCTTGAGTATCGACTTGAGCTCCGTGGCTTAAAAGAACTTCTATTTCGGCTCGGTCTAAAATTGTCGTTGCGGCCTACGTCGAGCTTAGCGATCATTGCTTCGATTCTAGATAATCGTTCGTTAATATCGGAATGACCAGTGCTAGGTACTGGAGAATTGCTAGTCTCCGTGTTTGTTCCAGCAATTGCGAAAACGCTCGCATTTTGCTGCGCTTCAAAAATTTTGTCCGCTATATCGGCTAATTCGTTGAGCGGCTTATCGCCAACTGCAACCAACGCGACATGAATTACTTGGGGTAGTTTTCGTAGCCAAAGATTTTTAATAATTGTTTCACTGAAAGTCTGTCCTGCCATTTGCCTCATTGATCTCAGTAATTCAGAAGGATTTCTGTCACCGATGTCTGCCTTCACTATTAGTGATTCTAATCGTTTGGTCTCTGAGATCGAATGTCTTTTTATCAAGGTGGATTTAACGTTTTCGTACCGTTCGGTGTCGGGCGGGTCAGATAAGATGTCGATTATTGATTCGCATGATTCGGGAGGTAACGCTGCTATCGTGAGGCAATACTTTGTGTCAGAATTTGTAATTCTATATGCCTGAAATTGTGCCTCGGCTTGTATAAACCAGGTTGCTGGGTTCGTTGGCCAAAAAGGTGGCAATCGGACGCGTACAGAATCGATTTGTCTTTCATTAGTTTCATTCGAATTATTATTAATGATTTTGGACCTATCCGTAGTAGTGTTTGTAGGTTCGCTACCGTCGTTAACCATGGTAAATAGTATTTGTTAAAAATAATTTTATAATAATATTCTAAAAAAAATTATAATATATTGAGTAAATATGTTATACTGTTGTTAAAAACAAAAACGAAACCAAAAGAAACCAATAAAAATTAACCTGTTCGATATTTTGGACGACCCGATAAATTATTTCGGATACTAAAAAATTAAACGTAATTTTTATAAGACCCCGTCCAAAAGCAAATATTGTATTTTATTTTTGGACGACCCTTTATATTATTTTGTGCGCGAAGATAAAAAAAATGTTTGTGCTTTTTGTGTTATCAATCGTAAGTATGATAAGAAATTCTATATAAACTATTAATATCTAATACAGGGTGATGTAAAAAAAAAACTGAATAAAAATATAATATTTTGATATGCGTGTAATATTTTGAAATATGTATATGTATAATTTTATAATAAAAATATAATATTTTAAAATGTAATTGTAATTTTTTAATAATAAAAATATAATATTTTAAAATGTATACAATTATTGTTTGTTTTTTCTTTTTTTTTTTTTAAAAAAAAATATGGATTTTTTTAAATTCAAAATGTATAATACATAAATTGCAACAGTTTTTATTTTATATAATATATTGATTGTATTAATGCAATTTATAAATTTTATTTAAATGTATGATAATAATTATAATTATTTTAGATAATTATTTTATAAAATTTTGTATAAATTTATATATCCTGAACTATTTTCGAACAAGAAAAATGAATTCAATAAAATGTTTTCTATCAGAATATATTTTAAATTTGAATTTTTATATTAAAATAATGAAAATTTTATAAATATGTTGAAATTTATAATCTTTAAAAAAAATATAATCTGATGAAAAAAAATGTAGTTTTATGAAATTCTTAAATTTACTTTTAATTTTCTAAAATCTACAATTTTAAAATTATTATTTTATTCAAACTTTATGCAAAATAGCTCGTTATTTTTAAGAATTTTTTACAAAAAAAAGTTTAAGTGCACTTAATTAAAATACTTGTTGATTTTATTAATTTCAAGAAAAAAAAATATGAAAATTTAGAATTTTATTTAAAAAAATTACTTGGGTTGATTTTCTTGAGTTTTTTTTTTACCAACTGTAGAACGATGACGCTGTTGATTATGATGATGCTGCAGGATGATGACTTGCTGATTCTGATGATGTTGCAGTATGATGATTTACTGATTATATGATAATGCTGCAGGATGATAATTTGCTGATAAAGATGGATTTTCTATTGAAGTAACAATTTGCCGCTTCTCAATATTGAATTTATATGTAACTTTTTATGTCACAGCTGTATCTTAGTTTTTTTTTAGTGATTTCAATTTTTATATATAAAAAAAACTATTTAAATATACTGTTTTTTAAAATTTTGTATGTTTTAATGACTTTTTTAATTTTTACACGTGTTTTTGTATTTTTTACTGTTCGGCAATTGTAGATATTACAATTGATTTTTTTTTAAAAAAAAAAAAACAAAATTTATTATTTAACGTGCTTTTTAATAAAAGTTTATATATGTAATTTAATACCACTGATTGTTTTTTATCTACGTGTTTAATTCGGGGTCACCAATTGTGGGATAGCCGGTAGTATGGCTAACCTACACTTATGTAAATCTGGACTCCAGATATTTAATAAAAATCAATGTATTTCTTTTAATTTATTATAACTTATTTATTTATTCTATTTAATATATTTATTATTTTAATTATGATTAATTTTATATATATTTATAATTAATATTTATTTATTAAATTGTGTTTAAAGTTTTTAATTATTTTTTCTTTACACCACACTGTAATTAATTTATTTTATAAATTTTAATAATTTAAATTTTAACTTTTAATCCTTCGCTTCTGAAATCTCTGTTACGATTGATAACAAAATTAATTTTTAATTTACGCTCATGCCCAATTGAATATTTCAATTGTGCATTGAGTAATTTACTTATCCAATCAAATCATTTTTATCATCGATCTTTCGATTTTATAACAATGATAATATGGTCGTACGATATCGAACAATGTTAAAATATTTATTTGAAATTTCTCTATAAAATTAAGTTTTAATTACAGGGTGTTGCTACATATTCTCCTCTTTGACAAAATATTTAATTAAATGATGAATTTGCACTTAGCTTTTTTAAATATAATAAATGCCGTAAAAGGGTATACGAGGAAATATTGCTTACTTTGTTAAAAAATTTCTAGAAAATAGAACATTCCAAGTTTTGATTGACAACGTAAAATCTAAAGAATTCTGTTCAGAAAATGGAGTACCGCAAGGTTGTACACTGACCGTTATTCTATTCCTCTTAAGTATAAGTACTATAATGAAACATATTAGTGACCCTGTAAAACACCTTGTATTTGCGGATGATTGTCTATATTTGATCGTGGTAAAAACCTTAAAAATATAGAAACAAATTTACAAAATACAATGATGGAATTACAAAAATGGACAAAAGAAACTGGATTTAAAATATCAGTTGAAAAAACGGTAGCTATACATTTCACTAAACTCTGTAAGATTCCATTAATACCAAAGTTAGTGCTTCACAACAATTTAATAAAATTTGAAAAGAGGTTAAGATACTGGGATTGTATTTTGATAAAAAACTAACGTGGAATAGGCAAATAAATAGTATAAAAGCTAAATGCCTAAGGGCAATGAATATAATTAAAAGCCTTTCATCAATAACATGGGGAAATAATAGGTATTCAAAAATTTATAAAACTTATTCTTCCAATTTTAGATTATGGTCCAGTCATATATAATACAGCAAAATCCAATATACTAGCAAAACGAAATGTGATTCAAAATAGTGCAATCAGAATGGCAACTGGTGCATATAGAACAACACCTATCGATAGCTTACTAAAAGAAGAATAATTCTAAATAAAGTACTGTGTTAAAGTAATTAAAGTATAATTTAGATAAGC